>VIBL01000149.1:600000-1115556 GCA_008271625.1 Lutraria rhynchaena | reverse complement strand
AGCCACGGGAAGGTGAAGATTGATTTTGTTTAACATCTTTCTACATAAAAAAATAATGTTCGCAATTTTCTGTGTCGCAGTAATAAAATGTAAATTTCCTAAAAATTGCTGACGGAAATACAACTTAATTGTCTTACCGCTTATATGAATAATTCAGAGGGCAGGTATGTGGATATGTCGGAAAAATGCTGACGCACGGTTTTTTGGAGTATTGTGTATTGTTATACAGTCAAATTTGTGTATGCGACCACCTCCAAATAAAAACCACCCTGTAAATACAAGCCATTCTTCGAAAAACCATCACTGATCAATGCGAACAAATTGACCTCCGAATAAAGGTCATCTGTCATTAAAGGTCACATTTTGTTTTTCCCAAGGATGGCATTTTGTTCATAGGTTTGACCGTAGATAACTGTAGTTGTATATCAAACAATAGTACTACCATTTTATCTGAAAATAAGAGGTTAACATTTTAAGCCTTTGTCTGAAATGACAAAAAGATGACGACTGATTCGTTATATTTTTACGAATGAGCTTAATTTTTAATGTTTCTTGTTTTACATTGAAGTGAAAATCAAACGATATTATTGTGAAAGGAACTGCTGACCAAGAAGACGTCCTATAAATTAACCAACATGAGCAGGTAAATTTGAGATACATTCATTTCTATGCTGAAACGGATTTAACTTTTCATTGTTCTGTACGATTCTGTGGCATTACCGAAGACTACTAGATGGTTGAAACTTGGCTAAGATTTAAAAGAATTATTTTATCCGCGGGCGACGTTAAATCTGATCAAATGTCTTAAGTAATGGTTAAGTTGAAAGGCAAAAGTACGCAAAAATGAAAATCAACTAATACTAAATATCTCTTGGTGTTCAGTTTTCTAGATATCTGTGGGGCTGAAGATGCTGTTGGACTTTGTGGCACGATCTCTGATTTTCTCTTTTATAGTGACAACATAAGACAGGATGGATTTTTATGGTTATATTGAGTGAAATGGCGAATCCTAGACGGACAAAAATGTTCCGTCTTATAATTAATTGTTCGTGAATTCCATGCAATTTTATATTTAACAATATTTCATCTTTTGCAAGTATTTGCAAGAAATGTAGCGACAAAAGAAGTGAAATATAGTCAAACCTGTGATCAAAGGTCACCCCTGGGAAGACAAAATGTGGTCTTTATTGACAGGTGACTTTTTCGGAGGTCAGTTTGTTCTAAATAATCAGTGATGTTTTTTAAAGAATGCCCTTCATTCACAGGGTGGTTTTTACTCGGAGGTGGCCGCCAACATAGGTTGGACTGTACTTAGAAGACAAAGAACTACTTTGTGTAGGGTTGAGAATGTTTCAGTGACATTATCCAATTCTAAAAATGTAAAATATGGTTTTGTGAACGGCTGCTGTTACAAGGTTTGTTAGTGACCATGCACGGTGAACTTCTGGTCACGCGTGATAATGTATGAAGACCTCGGTAATCAAAAAAAAACATGTGACATATCTAGACCAAAGGAAATGCTTAATTTTGTTTGAAATGTGATACTTTATTATACACAATTTGACACAAAATATATTTGTTGTATTATTTGTTTTTAAAATATCTATATATACCGCCCCATAGTTTTCAATGCTGAATATCGCCCCTGAATATGACATATTTCGCCCCAACGCATATTGATGCACTGTTTATCATCAAGACAAGTTACTGACACGACAAAAGAATGCAATCATAGTCAGAGGAGGCTTCGTGGGGTATAACGTCCACCCTCTAACCCGGAGGTCGTTGGCTCGAATCTCGGGTCCATAGGGTCCGACTACGACTTTCACAAATACTGTCTTTCGAACGCAATACTCGTGTAATGTCAAAGAAGTGGACTCGAGCTGATCAATATACATGTATAAAATTATTATGATAAACAAACATAGATCATTAAATCTTAACTAGTCTCGTTCCTTTCTGTTCGATTCGTTAAGCGGATGACTTTTGTTTTCAGAAAATGACACAAGAAAATAGAATACTGGTATATGTTACAGAAGCAAGTGATGAAGATGATTATTTTAATTTTTCAGCTATATACGGCGACCGGTTCACTTAACCAGTTTTCCTTGACTGTATACTAACCAGTACCAACTTACCCTTCTATTCATAGAAGGGAATAACCTGCCGCGAACTGGATTTGAACCCGTATCTGCGGGTTACAAGTCCAGCGCACTAACTACTGGACCACGGTTGCAGCTATGAAAAGTCACGCGCTGGTTTTCTCTCATGTAAATATTGGAGCATTTTAAAGCGTTTAAATGATTTACTATTTGAAATACACATATGATATATATACTAAAGTTATCTGCGTTCATTTATCTTAGTATCAATCAATCTAAACAATTACCGTATAAATGCTTTCAATCCAATATTTACAGTTTATAAGAAAGTGCGCTTTATGTAATTTCATAATAAGAATCATACTGTCTCATATACTGTAAATACAGTAGTACATCTTTATCATTCAGTAACGGACGTTAGCAGCAAGTCCGTTCAAAATGAAAACGATTCTTCACTATATGCTGTCAGAGGTAAAATTATACCTGGTCGATCAACTAATTTAAGCAATACAGATATTTTCAGTGAATAATGCTATATGTTATCAATGAAATTAAACATTGTCGTTTAACGAGGCTGTGGGAATATTTATATTTGAGTTTATTGATGGAGATTAGAGATAATTTTAGACTACACTATGTGATCTGACTTCTCTTAATACTCCATCCATTACATTATTTGTATAAATTGCAAAACGGGTATTCTTCAATTTTAAGACTATTTTAGTCCGCGTGTGTATAAAACGTGACATTGATATCGAACAGGACTGACTATAAAAACCAATTATTGACAGGGGGCATTAGCACCGAAATCTGTGTTTTGGTGTGAAAACAAATACCTTTAAGTTTATACTTATTTATTTTAGCCCGATTGCGAAACAAGCAATTTTACTTATATTAAGTACGCTCGAGTTCCTGGACACTACACCAGTATTGCGTCCGAATAATGGGATTGTGAAGTTCATGAATAAAACCCGTTGAAGCCTGTATTCGAACTCAGACTTAAATTAATGATGATGATGATGATGGTGATGGTGATGATGATGATGATGATGGTGATGATGAAGATGATGATGATGAAGATGATGATGGTGATGATGATGATGATGATGATGATGATGATGATGATGATGAAGATGGTGATGATGATGATGATGATGGTGATGATGATGATAATGACGCCAACGATTACTACGGCAATGAGTTGCTGTGGTTTACGTGTCTGAATATATTTGATATCATAAAATATATCGACAAATAAACAAAACGAGAAGAAGAGATAATAATAAATTCCGGTCACTGATAACACGTACAACATTAGTATGGGTAAGAATTCATACTCCCGTCTTTAACATTCACAACCATAGGAATGTGTATGTCTAAAATTTCTGAAGGTTTGATATTAAATTTCATCGTTTGGTTTGCAGAATGAAAGTTTTGTAAGTCAGGGGGAAGTCCGTGCGAGAACTTAGAAAGGTCCATATGATTTTAGCACCCGACATGATGGATGCATTAGAAAACATGATGAGGACAAGAAGCAGTGACAGTCATTTTATGTTTTGCAGGTATTTGTATTATTGAATTCAACCAATTATCAGTGACATCTTATAAGCAAGCATATTGTGCATATTTCCTTATTCATTCTAAATATCTATGTTAATTACCAAAAGTATGTTGTTGTTGAGAGGTTGTTGCTCTAGAGAGGTTAAGCTAATCGTTAGATCGTACATAGAAAATTCATGCTGTTGTTGAAGCGATGTTGTTGCTCAAGAGAGGGTCGCTCTGGAGAGGTTGCACTGTACCTATTTTTGAAGAAGTAGCCAGCGTGAAATTAACATTCACATAATATTGCTGTACAAATTGATATTTCATCAACATAACAGTTTCGTAGAAACAGAACACAGTCGAAGAATCACTTAAAATTCAACCCGAAAGAATAAAACTAGAAATCTAGAATCTAAAAATGTGATTTAATGTTAGGGAATACATTCTAGATTTTTCGTACGATTTCTTTTTCAAATTTTAACTATTAATTATAACAATTGTGTTTATATTCTTACTTACAGTAAACAGTTAAAATACGATGTAGAATATGATTCTACAGGATGAAAATACATTTAAAAAGAAGTTTTTTAAGTTATTTATTATCATCATTATAATTTATAGTCTTCTGTCAGGTTTGTTCAAATAGAAATGGTTGGTCCCTTTAAGGAGCCGATAGAGCTAAAATAGAAATACTTAGAACGCTTTGTTGTCATGAACCAATGGACGGATCATCACTAACCTTGGTTTGCCATGTAAAGGGAAATAACTCTGGTAGCTTTATTGACATAGCACAAAAAGTCTCAGATTTGGTACTAATGTGTGTATGAATTGTGTTTCATGTTAAGCGGTAAATGTAATATGATAGAGACGTGTATCAATAGTTTAACCTATATAAATTGATAAAATTTAAAATATGACCCGTATTCAAAGACAGGTTGTTTAATATATGTATATTATAAGGGATACAAAATAGTCAACTTGTACAAAGCAAAAGGCAAGAATTTACGTTTCTGTTTCGATAAATTGATAAATAAACCTTAATTTTAAAATAATTATTTAATAGTTTGGGTAAAAAAGATGATAACTGCATTGCATGCGTATAAAGATTAACGAAGCATGAATAGATCACAATATATGACTTGTAAAATAGGCCATTCAAATATACTACAAAACTTTCTTCATACATTTAATAATACCCGTTACCCCAGTTACCTCCATTGACGTAATACAGACCGATGTGCGTCATGCAATCGTGGAAATTCGTGCAATTCGAGAAAGACAGTGAACTCGGAATATCACGTATTATACTTTAACAATAATGGATTAAAGGGTGATAATTGTTGTATTTTTAGTGTCTAAAATTGGAAAAAAATACTTTTAACACAAATTAAATTAATGACGTCATTCAGACCAACGTGCGTCACGCAATCCGGGAAATTCGTGTAACTCTAGAAAAAAGTGAACTCAAATATCACATAATTTACATTAACAATGGATGGATTGAAGGGTGATAATTGTTGTATGTTTTAATGTTAGAAAGTTAACCCTTATGACGTAAAAGAGACAGAGGTCGCTTTAGATACGTAAACACGAGAAAAAATGTGAGTTCGATAATTACGACTGGTTTTAACAAAAGATACATTATTAAAGGCGACAAATAATGTTTTGTTCAATATCAAAATAAGTCTAAGGTATTTACTCATAATATTAATTGAATTAAGTTTAACTTAATAATTCTCAAAGTTAAAAATGCAATTAATTACTAACTGCTAATGAAATTCTTTGGTATTAACATCTAAAAGACAGTTTATGTAACAAATATAGATATTATCGGATATTTGACAGTCAATGATTTACATGAGAAAAATCAACGAAAACAGAACAGAACAGAACAGAATAAAGCCGTGTACATAATACACAGTCGTACAATATAAATAACATAAATCACATATATAAATAGCAAGCTTTTAGAGGTAAACCTGTATTGAATATTTGTGTAGACGGAGAAACAGTTATCATAGACGAATCAATATGTAGAAATTACTGGATATATTAAATAAAAACATTGATATTCCCCGAAATCTTGGACTCTCCATACACTATGCTACTAAATTCTTGATGATTAGTTAACTACATGTTATGCTTGACTAGAATCATAAAAAGGCTGTACCCCAGAATTCAGTGAATATTTAAAATGACTGATAAGGTATTTATAATTCAAGACAATTGATGCGTTAATATGATATGTAACATTCATTTCGACATATATGTAGCATAAATACCGAGTATTTTTAATTTAAGGGGCTAGAAAACCGCCCGGTTTCCGGAATTCAGGGACTTCCGGTTTTTCAGAGAATATTTTAAAATTAATTATTTAGAGAGAAAATGGGAACAAGAAGATCGTTCGGTTTTCTGAATATTCCGGTATTTAGGGAGTCCGGTTTTCAGGGGTTTTACTACCTTTGTACCGGTATGCTAATACGTTAACAACATTCTCACTTTACTTTACTTTGCTTATTTTCTATCTAACACACATGCACATACAATTGTAAGTATATATTTTATGACGATGAGCTGTTACGCTTAAGTCAAATTAAATGATTTGTCCTGTCCTGTTCTGTCCTGTTCTGTTCTGTCCTGTCCTGTTCAGTCCTGTCCTGTCCTGTCCTGTCCTGTCCTGTCCTGTCCTGTTTTGTTCTGTTCTGTTCTGTTCTGTCCTGTCCTGTCCTGTCCTGTCCTGTCCTGTCCTGTTCAGTCCTGTCCTGTCCTGTCCTGTCCTGTTCTGTTCTGTCCTGTCCTGTTCAGTCCTGTCCTGTCCTGTCCTGTCCTGTCCTGTCCTGTCCTGTCCTGTTCTGTTCTGTTCTGTTCTGTTCTGTTCTGTCCTGTCCTGTCCTGTCCTGTCCTGTTCTGTCCTGTTCTGTTCTGTTCTGTTCTGTTCAGTTCAGTTCCTATCTGCCCTGTCCTGTCCTGTTCAGTTCATATCTGTCCTGTTCTGTTCAGTTCCTATCTGTCCTGTCCTGTTCAGTTCATATCTGTCCTGTCCTGTTCAGTTCCTATCTGTCCTGTCCTGTCTTGTCCTGTCCTGTCCTGTTCTGTCCTGTCCTGTCCTGTTCAGTTCCTATCTGTCCTGTCCTGTCCTGTCCTGTCCTGTTCTGTTCTGTTCAGTTCAGTTCAGTTCCTATCTGCCCTGTCCTGTCCTGTTCAGTTCATATCTGTCCTATCCTGTTCTGTTCAGTTCCTATCTGTCCTGTCCTGTACAGTTCATATCTGTCCTGTCCTGTTCTGTTCAGTTCCTATCTGTCCTGTCCTGTCCTGTCCTGTCCTGTCCTGTCCTGTCCTGTCCTGTCCTGTTCTGTCCTGTCCTGTCCTGTCCTGTTCATTTCCTATCTGTCCTGTCCTCTCCTGTCCTGTTCTGTTCTGTTCTGTTCTGTTCTGTTCTGTGATATTTAGAGCACAAAAGAAGGAACGTTTTCAGAAACAAATAACTAGAATTTCATGCGATCACAAGAACGTACAATACACATAATGATGAAATGTTTCATAAAAAGATCGTCGATAAATTGTCAAGATATGAGTTTTAAAAGAAGATCCCAATAGTTTTATTGTGTTTAGCCTTTTGCAACACTTCATGTTAGAGGCTGATTCAGTTAAAACAAGACCTGGTTGAACAACGATTTAGTTAATAATCTAAATAAGTATAGTTTTCAATGCAGGGCATATGTCATGCAATGTACACATTTTACATTTTTCGGTCTTCGAATTCATCCACAACAATTGGCCAAAAGCTAGACTGGAAACAGCAGTCTACCACTACACATCGCAGTATTAGTTTCTTTATTGACGAAAGGCGTGTTTTTACTGGCTGTCAAATAATAATAAAACTCACGAAATTTCAAAAACGCACACACACGCTTATTGATAACATTTCGGGCTGTTTTATAAAAACAAACGTGTTTGATCACATAAATCACGTGGTTGTGACAAGACATTTTATACAGTCAACCCTACGTTAATGACCACAATGTGAGCAGGGTTCATCAGAGGAATGTAGTGCCATCAATTATGCTTACATTGATTCACTTCATCACCAGGATTTACGTCGCATCAACAGCCAGGGTCATTTGGCAACTTTTTAAACTTTTTCAGTGGAGGACGACGCCAGACGTACCATAGGATATAACAATCGGCTTTCATAAGACAGCAAGACAGATTCATCGCATGTGAATTTTTCCAATTTACATCGGTGAGGGGCCAGTGATTAAAAATCGGAGATAGAAACCATTCGACCACGGAGTCCCCGACATTATTTCACTGATACGATACCTTGGCATAAAATCGTATAATCGTGTTTCTAAATGTCCGTACGTACTTTGTATCGGTCAATGCTATGATATAGTATTTCCTCATTTTATTGGACTGAAAAAAGCGACAGTTTCAGTATTAATTATCTTAAACTTGAGGAACTCCTCTGTGATTTTCTAATCAAATGAATTTCTGTGATATTTTTTACTGCAGAGAAATTCGGAACTTAAGTTGATTTGCTTGTTTTGATGTAACTTATTGTCACTGGGGTTTAAAGCCGTTTTTCAACAATGTTTTAGTTATATACGGCGACCGGTTCACATAACCACAAGGAGCCCGCAACTTCTCCACATATGGAGGAAAATCGACATTTTTGTCAAACTTTATAGAGGGGTATGACCTGCCGCGACCGGGATTCAAACCCGGACCTCTAGGTTATCAGTCCTGCGCACTAACTACTGCACCACGGCCTGAGAACTTAAATTGAAAAAATATTCTAAGAATTCCCGATTTTCTACTCAATGTTGAATATACTTACACTATTTTCGGTCCGAAAACACATCTAAATTAATAGCCGTGACTTTAGATAGTTTGAAACCAGTGTGAAGTCACGTGCAAAATTAAAATTATGTTGTGCATGCGCTATGTCGTCATAATAACAGTGAATCTATGGAGTGTTTCATTCAATTTCAATTCAGACTGCTGTTCTTTCCTGTAATGAAACAGCAATCTAGGTATACGTTCTGAAAGAGAGAGAGAGAGAGAGAGAGAGAGAGAGAGAGAGAGAGAGAGAGAAGGTAGGTAACTCAAATAGCGACGATAAACAAAATATAGGTTCCTTTGAACGATTGGTGTACATTAAAAATTTACTAACATCTCGTGTTGCGCTACACAATTTATTCTGGCAGTATCAATATACAAATGTCTCGTCAAAGTATTGTAATATGTTCAATATTAAAGTCATAATGCAGTAGACGCATCTATTATAACATTTAGCCAATTTGTTTTTCTTTAATACACAAAGTGAACTAATCTCTTCTAAAAGTGAAAGCCTGGCATTTTGTTGAAGAAATAACGTATATCTTTTTTCACAAGAATTGTTCATTTATCATTAACAAACATTGCAAGTTCTTTTATTTGAACTGGAGGCAGACTCCGTGGCCGAGTGGTTATTATCTCTATATTAGCCCCTCATCGGTGATAAGGTGGTACTATATACACATGTAATTTTCATATGTTGAATACGTAATGTTTGGGTTCTAAGCTCATTCGTTGTGGAGATGCAAAATCTGTCCCTAACCCGGAATACACAATGTACCTCATTGCGGATTTGTATCATTATTACTTACATGCATGTATAAAGTAAACGAAATCAGTAGTACATTTGTTACTTGACTTTTCTACGTATACTTTAATTCTTGTTAAATAAATTTATGCGAGGCCAGAGAGTCTTAGTAATGCTGTGATTACGTTAACATGATGGTATACTACATTACATCGGTTCAAATATGGGTCTGGTTACGGCACTGCGAAGTATATGACAAGTTTGTATGTTTGCTAAATTGATATGTTAGGCGTGACTGCCTTTAGAATCGCTGGCAAGTTTGAGTCTTGCTTGTACGCCATGATCGTTCGTCGACGTACGGAATCATCATGTCATGATGTACGGTCAGTATTTTAATTACATATATTATACGACCGTCATATAGTCGGAGAGAATGTGACCCGACATCCTAGCTATCCGACATTAACTAATGAGTACAGGTATGGATATGTTAAGCGTGGCTGCCTTTAGAATTCGCCAGCAGGTTTGAGTCTTGCTAGGCAGTGTGCTATGACTGTATGTTGATGTGTGGAATCGTTCATATATCTGTTTGTTTGCTATTTCGATATGTATGAATGTTTGTTAGAATATACGGTATCAGTCAGTCAGAACATTCAACTGTTATACCAAAAATATAACGTTCTTTACCAAAGGTCAGGGTCATTTAGAGACTTTCCAGCTTTAACAGCGGAGGAAGACCCCTATGCTTACAACTGGATATAAACACAGACATTCCTTAAGCTGGCTGGACAGCATTTCACATGCGAAATTTGGTCTCGAACTCACAGTGGAAAGGGGTAAGTGGAAACAAGTCTGAGACTACAACCACTCGACCACGGAAACCCCCTTTTAAAACACTAGTCTTGTGCTGAATGTTGCAAACGTTAAACAATACTTTTAGTACTTACGGTACTTATTTACCTCTTTCTCTGTATGACTGAAATGATGCATATGGAATCTAATTTTATATTTTTAGCCTTATATAATTATTTCCACATTTATTCAGATTATGAAATTTTGAATTAAATTCTTCTCTATTCTTTAAGGTGTTCGCCCAGGTAAGGGCGGTGATCTATACAATGTGTACACACAGGTCACGTACAACCCACATCCATTACATTGAACCGTATATTCAAATAACAATTAACTTGTTCTGACGACAACTCTACAGATTGTTCGACAAGTTTTGTGACACAACAATCGCCGTCCTGAATCAGACGGAAAACAATTTTTAGAAGTCTTGATACAAAGACCACCATGTGAACAAAGGTTATTCTTTGAAAACCCATCACTGATTATTTACAACAAACTTACCTCCGAATAAAGGCCACCTGTCAATAAAGGTCACATTTTGTCTTTCCCAAAGGCGGCCTTCGTTCACAGGTTTGACTGTAGTTGATAATACAAAAATGTACATCAATTATTATTTATGGCTAAAGGCAAAACTATTAGAAACATATTAAGCTGACGTGGCAGGTAAAACCATGTATGGATTTAATAAATAATTATAATAAATGTTTTTAATGCCTCGTCAGCGATTTTGTTGCCTTCTTTGTATAATTTAATGAAAATGTTGGAATGAATTTTTCTACCAAGGACAATGAGTACTGAAGTTGCCGGCAAAGTAAAGATCAGGGCCTAAAAGTAAAACAACTTTATACATTGATAACTTAAGGCCAACAGACAAGCATGCAGATGGTCATAATGATGAACATGTATCTCAATTTGCGATGAAACAACTTGACATTGTAGTCTTCAAGTCTGATTCGGTGTCTTTCTGCATGTGAATGCTATTATATTCTGGCAAGTGAAATCACTGTTTGTGTTGTAAAATTGGCATTATAGACCATGATACATCAAATACCAGTACAGAGACTTGTCAAACAAATGGTGAGCAAAGGGGTTTGTCACGTATATCAAATATCATCCATATATAATAAAAGGGAAACAACTTCGACAATTGTATTTTTCCAACGTATGATACATGTATTATAATCCTTGTTATCGCACCACAGTTCATAGCATTTTGCTCATTTATAGTGCAACATGTAGATACGTCCACGGACTAACCGAAAATGTATACTTTTACTACCTTCAAATGTATGTATAACTCGATATTTAAGATTTTCTACATGAAGTCTTAAATGCGCGACATGTACATGTATAAAGCGGAACCAGCCTCCTGGAGAGCCAACACGGCGGAGCTCTGGAATCTGGGATCAGTTTTAAAGTCCTGAGATATTTCACGGACGAGACGCTGGAATGGCAATTTTCGGATCAAAAGTTCGGTACTCTTCTGATAACGTCTGATTTCACGATGGGCGACGGTTCCTGGCCTGTATCTGTGGGGCTTCTTAACGCCACCGGTGGCTGGGGCACTCTTACGAGCGGCCTTGGTAGCCAGTTGCTTACTTGGGGCCTTGCCTCCAGTAGATTTTCTAGCGGTCTGCTTTGTTCTTGCCATCTTCGTTTAGTAACGTAGAATAATGACCCTAGTACAAGTAGGAAGGTTAAAATAAGCGCGCTTCGAACCGCTGATTGGACGTTCAGTTTTCGTTTCAAAAAACGGATAGAAAATGAACCAATCAGATTGCGGCTTTCAAACGCCTGTTCGGCTTGCGTCTAACCAATCACAACGTGCGAGACTAGGGTCATTGAACCAATTAGCGAGCGGCTCTTAAAGGCCTATTAGGCAGGCCTCGAAAATCACATTTTTTGCAAATTAAATCACTTTCCCGTGGATAGATTGACAAAATACATGTTTTTTATGAAACAAAAGGTGCATTTACCCTAGGAAATGGTAAAATTGAGAAAATCATAGTATTTACCACTCCATAGTCGACCTTTGAAAATCGCTCAAGACCTGTCTCCGGTGCTAAATCACTGATTTTTTTCTCGGTTTATGCTGAACATCTGTTTAAAGATTGTGTTTGTTGTGTAGATGTTACCTGTAGTGCATACTGGCACAGAAACTTTAGTAACTATGGCCAGTCGGTTGTAGTGTAAATGCAATATACCTGAACATAAATCATTAGCAGATTTAACACATTAGTGTTCAGCATGCCGTACTGCTTTTCAGTTTGCATGTCAAGCTCACAAACGTGTTTGTTCACACGATAATGTTACATGTCAAGTGAAATATATGGTCACAAAATTACTCTGTCCCTCTCTCTGAACAACGTTGAGTTGATAATCCGAGACAAATTAATGAACTGAACTGGCAAGACAAAGACACGCTACAATTTCCGCTAATATTTACTACATGCATGTATATGCATGATGCAAACCCAGTGGGGGGATTGGGGATTGAACAATTGAACCAGAGATGTAAAATCACCATGAAGTAATTGATTTGTCCTGAAAAGGACCTTTGTATAGAGAACAAACACACTTGAGTTCGACCTTCAAGTGCCCGTTCACAGCGGTGGCGTTGGCCACAACACTGTAGTTGGCCTATATGTACTTGAGAATAGCCTGTCTTGATGATCCACTTTTCTCCTTTAGTGCACCGAGAGCAGCGCTGATCATCTCACTGTATTTGGGATGAGCAGCTGGCTTTTTAGGCTTGGAAGTTTTCTTAGCCTTAGCAGGAGCAACAGCGAAAGCGTCAGTCTTTCCGTATTCTCGGGAACAGAATGAGCGCGTTAGAACTGTACAGGAAACAATATATCGGTAAGTAGGTCAGTCCGTCCCTGAAAAATGTGCGCGCGGACCTGACAGAAATATCGCAGGTGCTCAACATGCGTACTGCGTTTTGTGTTTTCTCTAGCGTGCCTATCGGTAGATTGTCATCTTAATACTGGTTCAAATCACACAAGGTATATACCATTTTGAAGCTTAGGAATGCCGCTACAAGATGGTAATGGCACATTTTCCCTATCGTTTCATTTGAAAAAGTTACGTGCATAAACATAACCCCGGCACTGAGCGACTCGCACTGCTGGCACGGTCTGCGCTATGCATTTTCGCTAATATTTACAGCAAAACCAGTCGCTCGCGCCGAAATACCCTGAAAATCGACACAGTGGATCGTGTTATAGACACGAATGACAAAGATACTGAGTACTTTGGTCTCAAAACTAGATTTATCGGTGTGTTTTGGCCGGCAAAGAAACAGAACCTAAATATCAGCGAGCCACGTGCATTTTTCGAAGTGTACGCATGTTTCAATGGGCCAGAAGACGGTTACTGACTACGAAATCGTGCGTGCCTCGATATTACGGGATGAGAACAGAAGACGGACAAAATTCTCTTATTTTTCTTATTATTCGTACGCGCGCTGGAACACACTGAAACCCCGCTAAACCTTGGCCCAATGCATACATCATCATGATAAAGGGGCCGGTGAAAAGTCCAGCTTTGCAAATATCTGCCTCACGATGAAAGGCCACACAAATCGCGCCGTTTTTGTCTAATGTCACATATTTGCAACAACCAAACAGTATAATTATTATACTGTTAGTACTGAGTACAAACGCTCATTGAATTGCATTAGTAATTAATAATAAATACGGGCAACAAGAGACACTTACAAAAAACTCACACTTAGTATTATCCCCGAAATCAACCGGTACCAGCAATTGGATGGGGAATTAATAATAATCTCATGATAATTAACACACACACACGTGCACATAAGGACTCACGCCTCTTATATTTATATATGTATTTATTAATGCACGTAATTTGTATTTTAGGGGGAGACTTGCATGTACAGCAATGCCTTTCTTAAGTACGTAGTGGCCCAAAAAAGGGCCGTTTAATGTTAAGTGTCGAAGACGAAACACTTATTTGGCGGCCTTGTCTTCTTGGGCAGGAGAAGTGCCTGGATGTTTGGCAGAACACCACCCTGTGCGATGGTAACTCCGGACAGAAGTTTGTTTAATTTCTCGTCGTTGCGGATGGCCAACTGCAAGTGTCATGGGATGATTCTTGTCTTCTTGTTGTCTCTGGCAGCATTTCCTGCAAATTCGAGCACCTCAGCGGCCAAGTATTCCAATACGGCGGTATACAAGTATTCAATATGTATTTTGACTAAACTAAAAAACATATTTATCGTCTGCCTGTATTCCTAAAT
This sequence comes from Lutraria rhynchaena, assembly GCA_008271625.1. Lineage (NCBI taxonomy): Eukaryota > Metazoa > Mollusca > Bivalvia > Venerida > Mactridae > Lutraria > Lutraria rhynchaena. The sequence continues at coordinate 1,101,209 of VIBL01000149.1, read as the reverse complement.
CCTACTCTCCATTCTTAGTCAATGGAATTCCATAGTTACAACCAAATGTTTACAAACGTCACATGTTTCTCGTGATTTCAGTGATTATACAAATTCTCCCAACATAAACATTTGATGATACAGTGTAACTCTACAAATGAAAACCACTGTCCGTACATATTTTATATCTTTGTTAATTGTTTGTTTGTTTGTTTGTTTGCTCGTCCGTCCGTCCGGCCGGCCGGCCGGCCGGTTCACCTAACCATTTTCCTGGACTGTATACTAACCAGCACTAACTTACCACTATACAATGAGCCGACAACCTCGGCACATTGGAGAAAAATCGACATTTTTGTCAAATTTTCATAGAAGGGTATGACCTACCGCGACCTGGATTTGAACCCAGACAAGTCCACCGCACTGACCGCTGGACCATGGTCGCGGCCATATCGTTATTATCAATGTGTCCAAATAAGAAACATGCACTAACTAAATATTTATTTAATGTAAATATACTTATTGTGTATTTCTCGTCAAATTTTAATGTCGCCTTTCGACATTCCAGTAACAACACTACAAAACGTGGTATTCAAACATTGGTATGTTTATCAAATACTTATCTTTGAATGTTTGGTAACCTGTCGTTAAAACATCCACAAGGCTGTTTTTGTTACTATGTAAGACATTTATTGTCACATTCTGCAGGTAAGAACTACACATATTCCATACACTGTTTCCATGGTGATGCACTTTCCCATTGTCAGCAAGATCTTTTTGAATCTCATGTTAACAGGTGCAATAAATCAGTTTGATACAAATCCAATGTCGGACTGATTATTACAACTGGTGTTAAATTACACAGTAACAAATATGGTAGGTAGGTAGGTTAGGTATTGAACAATGTAATACAGTTTTGTGACGTAGATTCATATAAAACATAAAAATATGAAACAATAAAACATCATTGATTGAAATTTAGATAAAATTAAAAATAACATAACTAATATTACTATGTATTACACCCGAGCATAAAGGATAACGCAAAATGGTAAACCCCTATTTCCATTGCGGTCCTTATAACTAATTGTGAAATGACCAAGGGAAGATATTACTGTTTACGATCACACTATCATAATAATACATATCATATATATATATATGTATAAAATATCACAAATACACAGAATCATCGCTGAAGCATCGACAGGACACATTTAATGATAGTCTTATTACATAATCAGAAAAATACTGATAAATAATGATAAATGAATTATCTTATCATATATTCAGAAATATTATGAAAATCACTACATGGACAACATAAAAGATACACACCCAATAAGATCGTCATACAGAGGGTTTAAAGACTAGCTTGTATTACAAATACCATTAATGTCCTAAATAAATCAGAATAATAAAAAACAGTAAGATATTTTGGAGATTAAAACAATAAGTAATAATTTAAATTTCACTTAAAAGATGCTTCTTCAAAGCAACATTAAATGAGGAAGATTTGTAATTTTATATAAATCTAGTGGTAAAAAGTTCCAGAGTGAACAACCATTAAAACTGAAAGATTTTGAACCAAAACATTTCACTCTAGAAATAACAAAAGCGCCTTTGCCATTACATCTAGTACTGCACGTACATGTGTGTATGTAATAGGGTAAATAATCTGTTAACCCGGTTTTTATTGTGAATCGTATTATGTTTATTATTAAGTTAATTGTATTATGTTTATTATCAAGTTAATTGTATTATGTTTATTATTAAGTTAATTGTATCATGTTTATTATTAAGTTAATTGTATTATGTTTATTATTAAGTTAATTGTATCATGTTTATTATTAAGTTAATTGTATCATGTTTATCATTAAGTTAATTGTATCATGTTTATTATTAAGTTAATTGTATTATGTTTATTATTAAGTTAATTGTATTATATTTATTATTAAGTTAATTGTATTATGTTTATTATTAAGTTAATTGTATTATGAAGACCCGCCTTATTGAAAATTAGATCTTGGTATTGTAATTATCTGTATAATTTCAGATCTTGAACAACGAATGATTGGTTGAATAAATGATTGAGTGACCAATAAATGTACTTGTTCATTTAGATCTGATCCTCACACAGCAGTGTTGTTACATGTGTACTATTTTGAGACACGAAATGTTCACTCATATATAAGTAGGAGAAAGATTGATTTTTTTGTACCTCAAAAACATGACATAGGGAAAGATATTCAACCCTAGAATGCACCGGTAGCCAGCTTAACAATTCAAAATGTTCTTTACCAATATAATGTCTACAATCAATGTCTAACACAAAACGTATTGATTTGTTCTGAGTAGTTTGTTGCTTATACTGAATTAATGCCATGACTGACAGCTTTCTAGTGTACTGAGTAAAATATTGTCTGTTTCGATACTTCAACTTAGCATCTAATAATTTGTGGCAGTACTATTACAAATAAACTTCCAGATTAGAACCCGATTTGACTTTACGGGATGAACAGAACAGGATAAATTCTGTTTTTCCTAAATGAATGGAGAGTTCATTATCAATCAACCACTGACTCAGAGAGTTAAGATCATCAGTTAGAAGTTTTTCCACGTCTTGCTTATTCTTGCCAGACACTAAAATTCCTGAATTGTCTGCATACAAAAAAAGCTTTTTTTACTACATCAGGAATATCAATGACACCTATTAAAATAACAGTTAAAAAGAATCGTTTCATTAATTGTATTTTCAATATACATGTAGTTCTACGAGAAAATACTGTACTACGATGAACCCAGGGTAGTCTAGAAGTTTGTGGACACAAGTTTTTACTTCATATAATAAATAAAATGAACTTGACAATCGTTTGTACGACATAAATCTGTCTACTGTGAACTCTTATCCTTGTTATAAATAACGCGACACGTGTATTAACTTATTTTAGATGTTTTGGTTGAATGAACGTCTGAACACTAAATATTTAAGAACAAAATCAATGGTACTTTTGTAGCTGGGTTTATTTAATTATTTCTTGGACAATATTTTGTTAAAAACAACACAAAATTGTCAACATATTGGAATGAAATGATTAATATACAAGTCGCCGGGTTTTGTTTTGCCTATTTTATGTACAATATCTGATTTTATACCCATTTAAATGATGAAATTAACTTTGTAGACTGAAAAAATCATGGGCGCCGTATGCATTTATTTGTGTATGTTGTTTTGGGTAATAAAACGACCGAAATGGTTTATATTTATGACTAAATGCATGGCATTCATGTCGCGGGTCTCGTAGACAATATTGTACTTACAAACATAAATTATCAATGTATGAGATAGAGATGAACACTAGACCCAGGTCTCGTTCTGACAGTTCTGATAGTTCACTGACAAACGTTTGCTTTATATTCAATTGAAATTATGAGAATTTAAACATTCCACGATAAATGCAAATTTATTCAAGATGATTGTGATAAAAGAAACGTCCATAATCGTCAATATCTAGGGCGAATTCAAATCTTGTTTCGTGAAAATAAACTGTAAACAATAATCGCAGTATACATAATCGGAGCTACACGAAACATTCATCAAACTATCAATAAAATACATTTACGACACTGTGGGTTGTTATCATTGTCACATACACACCCAACAACTTCTGCTTAAGGTAAACTAAAAGCCACCTCTTAAAGTGCACATTTTTCTCAAACGAAATAAACTGAGGCGATAATTTTGAAACTCGCTATCGTACGTTATTCATTTACAGTTCATGAATGTGTTATAATTCTATCATTGTAAATATTTGACATGTAAAACTGTAATATATGTTTATTGTGTTAACGTAACTTGTGCATACATCACTGAAAAGTGGATAATAAATAAAGTGTATACATACTAATTTTACATACAAGATTTCATTTAAAATCACTCGAAACTTTGGAATTAACGTTGATCAACAATAGTGTAAGTATCGGGCGACATGTCTACTTATTTTTTAAATGCTTTTGTTGAAAAAAAAACGCACTTCATTACAAATATCTTAAGATAGAATTGAAGGCTATTTATATCACCGGCTTTGTTTACATATTCACGGACAATATTTTGTTGACAACACACTAGATCATCAATACACCAGATTAAAATAAACAGCAAACATGTCGCGGGTCTTGTTTAGTTATATTATGAGCAAAATTCTGTTCGAAACTACCTGAAATGTTAATATAAAAGGGAAGGTATAAGTGTACAAGCCGCGGTTCTTATTTATTTATTTTCTAACCAAGATTTTGTTGAAAAATAATGAAATTATCCTTGCATACGTACCCCATTTAGATATGTTGAGTAAACACAACACAAACACGTACTCAGGAATACATTTTGCTGTTTCAAGGTAAAAACGTTGAAAATCAAAGTACATCAAACCCTCACATAACGACCATCTCAATATTACAACCACCTTAATATAAAGACCACTTATTTATGGACCTGATTTCAATAGCTCTCAATGATTCATCTTGATAATAAGACCCCGTCACTAATACGACATCAAAATTGAAAGTTGTTTAACCGATTTATTCCCATGTGAAATCGGTACTGATCAAGGGTACTAAACAAGGGTGTGTTAGCTCTACTATCATATTTTCAATATTTATCAATGATCTTGTAGAATACACATGAATCAAATGCGAAAATGGAATATTCATCACAAACAATAAAACAGAAATGCACGCGTAAATGTTTACAGACGATGTTTCAACTATTGCAGAAACAGTGACAAAACTTCAGTGCCAAATAAACACGGTGCTTGTATATTGTGATGACACGGGCATAAAATTGAATATAAGTAAGTCCAAAGTGATGCTGTCCAGACGTTGGATCAACGACGAATGAACGAAAGATGGACATATAACGGTAATGAACTTGAAGTAGCATCAAGCTACAAATACTAAGGAACATATTTCACTCCTAAATTGACATGGTTACAGACCATTGATTAATCAGCCAGACGAGCCACCAAAGTTATGAATGTTATACAAATACCAGCGCGACTTTTCTTACCTATTTAGTAACGAGTTAACTTAAATTTATTCTAGTGAGCGATTACAGGGCCTCCACTTGTGTTTATTCAAAGGGAGGCTACCTTTATAGAAATAGTGGCTTAATATAGTACAATACACTATGCAATTGTCTCCCTTGTCTAATTGCGAATGGCGCTAAATAAAGCGGGTGTTATGAGTTTTGGCGCACTAGGGAATACTAATCACTCATTCAGCCATTAATTTTATCAAATAATGTTGCCTAGATAAGCAATGAGGAAATGATCAGAACAGAATAGAACAGAACTGAAGAATGACAATTTAGGAATACATGATATATTAGTTTAAATATGGGGGAATGGTCATGTGTTGTGAATAACTACCGGCTTTTGTCATTATACAGTCGCCACAAATTGGTTCACGTAGAGATCTGTGTATATAACACTTTTTATTCTTTCATATCTTTAGTCTATTACATTTGTCAAAATGAAAAAATTGAATACTGATTGTAAAGTTAATTTGTGAAGACAAAAAGACTGGGGTTGTTTTGATGCTAGTTCATGTAAACTGTGTTTTTGTCAAGAATTAGTGAGTGCCTTGCGTTTTATGAGGCAGAGCTATTAGTTATTTTTCTACGATTATCGTCAGTTCTACATTTTTCTATACAGTTTATTAATAGAGTGGAGCTCACGACTTGCATCGATACAATCTTCTGTAAAACATAGGACTTTCAAAGACTCAGACCAAGTACACGTAAGTAGAACAAAGATCCACTCCCGCTTTTCTAACACTGTGCAATTCTATTTTCCGGTTAATATCAAGGTTGTATCCAATCAATAATACTGAAATAAAATATACTGATACCCGCTACACGACAAACAATTATTTTTCGATTAAACATTAAACGATAATTTACTATTTTATGTAGTTTTGTTACATAAGTTTTGTAAACTTTACAAGTATTTTTATCGCTGGTAAACTTTTACAATAACTGCTTAAAAGTACTCAACACGCTACGTGATTTAGAAATTGAATGTAGCGCCTTTGTAATACAATTATAAATCAATTAAAATGCTTACTGAATAACTTTACAACAACTACTATTACTAAAACGATACACAAGACAACCTCTCTAAAGCAACACCCCGTTGGGAGAAGCAAAATCATGTTGTTGTTGAGAGGTTCTTGCTCTAGAACGGTTAAATCGTAAAGTGGGAAAATCATACTGTTGTTGAAGGGAGGTCGTTGTTCATGAGAGGGCCCCTCTGGAGAGGTTGCACTGTACTACCATTCTACCGGGTGATGACGGAAGAAAGTTAATGCAAGTGAGAGATGTAACGTGTTATAGACGTGTATGAACAAGAAATAAAACTCTTCTTCTAAACTTCTATGGTAGGTAGGGATTTATTTATTTTTATTTTTCACTTTTTTATTTCAGAATAAGACATACATTATTTTTATTTTGCAAACTATTATTTGACCAAAAATCATAGGGTCGGCGGCAAAAAATAAGGTCAGTCTGGGGTAGCGGAAACAAGCTATTTTAGGTCTAACAGTTCATGACTCAAAATTCACGTGCAGAAAATGTTTGGCGCTGGAGGCACCTATCAGTTCACTGTGATATGAACATGAGGGTAAATACAAGGACGAATTCTGGGGTAAGGAATTTTTACTTGTCGAATACTCTCCGACAATCTCTAACATTCTTTAATATTCTCTTATAGTCTGTGCAGGTTTTGTAATATAAAAATGTGTCTGCATCTCATGTAGGACAGAAAGGAGTGACGTATGCACCATGATATAAATACAGATATGAAACACGGCCATGTTGGTGTAGGAGCTGGCTATCATTTGAGACCATATCGACGTATCTGGGAGACACGTGTGTGTGCGTGTGTGTTTGTGGGGGGGTTATAGCATGCTTAAGAATGTCTCATACACGTTTTAGCTCAACTGAGCACGTTGCATTTGGTCCCAAATGATAGCCACGACCAACATCTGCGCAGCTGTGTATCATAGGGGTATATTCATAATACATGGGGCTCGCACCGAGCATCAAACCTCTGACAAATCTTCGAAACAGTGATATTTCAGTGTCACGATCGTGTTTGCAGACCTTCTTAAACTGGCCATGACACCCAGGGGTAACACAGCTACTAAAATGATAGTATGTACACAACCTGTGTATTACAGGGGCATATACCGGGTCCATAGGTGTCGATTCGGCTCGAAAACCTCTTACAAACCTTCGAAACAGTGAAGTTCGAACCTTTCTTTTTCAACCTTCTTAGACATGCTGTAACCCCTAAGGGTATCCCAGATACTCAAATATGGTTTCAAACGATAATCACGGCCCATACCTTCACGACCAAGTCTCTGAGGCTCGAACCGGTTCCAAAACCGCTGACGTACGTTCTTTTTTGTGACTTATTGTTTATTTTGGCAACCAAGAAATAACAAAAGAGGTGAACATAGAATATACTCGTACAAACATTGGTATCATAAACGATACATGACTCTTACATTAAAAATTCAGAGTGCAAACTGAATGACTCGGGAAGAGCCAGAGATAAAACAGAGAGAAAAATGCTCCAGAAACTTGTACCCTATCAAATTTCAGGCTACAGTATTAAAACATTGCGTGCACGATCTTTTCGTGCACTATGATATCTTTAAAACACACTTTTTTAATACTAGTATGCTACGCGGAAAGACGCACATTTCACGCTATACCACTGAAACGCATGAAATTAATATTATCAGCGTTAATGCTTAACTTTAGGCTTAAAATGTTATGTTTGATATGTTCAATATATTCAATATGTTTGACATGAATTAATGAATGTGCCAAAAGTAATTACCGATCCCTTTATGGAATAATGTGTCATTTGATGTATGAAACCTTCTTGCTTAAAATGGTATTAGAATTAAGTACGAGAACATATTAATGGTAGATTCAAACCTGTGAACAAAGGTCATCATTGGAAAAGAAAAACGTATGGCCTTTACTGACAGGTGGCCATTATTCGGAGGTAAGTTTGTTCTAAATCAATGATGTTTGTTCAAAGAATGGCCTTTATTCGCCTTTATTCGGAGGTGGCCGCAACACACAGGTTAGACCGTACTTCTGATTATAATGTTAATCGACTGGTATTCATGGTAAATAGTGCATAGACCGTGACTACACATAATTGCTGCAGCAGTTACCCATTGAGTCAAAATTCATGCAAGGTTAATTCACATTTCTTCATGAAAGTAAATAATTATATATTAAACTCTATCCTTGATTGGTAATTTATAAAATGGTATGTCCTTATAATAAAACGCTTATCATATCAGGGGAATGTCACGTGATCCTGAATATGCACGCTTATAATAGACCATTAAATAACGTACACGAATCTCTTAGAAAGTATTAGAATAGTAAAATTTCAAAATTTTCCGCTACCCAATCTTCGCTAGCATATTAAAGAAAAGATCTGTGGTTTTGTGCTAAAACCATATTTCGTTATTCGTTGTGTTTTTTTTTCAGTAGAGACTATCGCTGTATGATCTCTTTTTGCAGATAAACAGCACAATATACCGTCAATAGCTAATAAAGAGCTAATAACGGAGTTCAAATATGTGTGTTATGTCAAATCGATTCAGACAATGTCATACACGCTCAAAGAAACATTTTCTTGAAGATAATTGTATACAGTGTGGCTTTGCTCGGGTATATGTGCGTGCGTGCGTATGTGCGTGCGTGCGAGGGTGTGTGTGTGCGTGCGCGCGCGTTAGAAGAAATATTTTAGGGTTTACGTCGGCCGGTGGTAAAGGTCTTTGACTGGTAGTCACTAACCTCTCACCGCTGTGAGTTCGAATTTCACCTGGAACCAAATTTCACGAGTGAAGAAGCCGTCACAGCAATGTTACTGAAGCATGGCTCCTTCGTGATAAAATATTGACGCAATTTCATAAAAATGAGTTTGGGCAACAAAGTCACATGCTAATTCTTGTAAACGACCATATGTATAAAGGGAACATGTCGATTTTCCTCCATATGTGGAGAAGTTGTCGGCTTCTTGTTGAAGGGTAAGTTAGAACTGGTTAGTATACAGTCCAGAAAAACTGCTTAGGTAAACCGGTCACTGTATATAACTGGAAATTGTTGAAAAATGGCGTTAAACCTCAGTGACAATATGTCACATCAAAACAAACAAAATACGACTAAAGGGAAATAACTCCAGCAGCTTTATTGACATTGACAAATCTCAGATTAGGTATTACTGAGTGTGTGAATTGTGTTTCATGTAAAACTGTAAATATAATATGATAGAGACGTGTTATATCAATACATTAACATACACAAATTGATAAATTTTAAAAATGGCATTTAACCAATGTATTTTAAAATGTCATAACACAGGGAGAATGTTTAATATACAAATTACAAAGTGCAGTCAGGTTTTACAAGATAAAGGACAAAAATTTACGTTTCAGTTTCGAAATGGACAAATAAATCTAAATTTATCGATTCCTTGTAAACCAAGGATTAAATTTTATTAATTTGAGTATATAAGATAATTACTTCATTGGATGGTATAAAGATTAAAGAAGCAGCACAAAGAGATTACAGAAGGCGGTAATCGATGAACAATTGATGATTTAACATAAAATAGGCCATTCAAATATACTACAAAACTTTCTTTGTATAGTTAATAATATTCGTTACCCTAGTTACCTCCATTGACGTAATACAGACCAACGTGCGTCACGCAATCGTGAAAACTCGAGAAAGAGAGTGAACTCGAATTAAACGTAATATATTTTAACAATGGATGGATTAAAGTGTGATAAATGATATATTGTTCAATATTATAAAATTGAAAAATGTTTTACTCAAATTATTTCATTGACGTCATGCGTCACGAAACCACTGAAATCCATTATTTAACACGAGCAAAAAGTGAGCTTGTTTGTCGCAACTGGTATTTACGTAAATACGAGAAAAAGGGTGAGTTCGATAATTATGTCTAATTTTAACAGAGGATTAAAGGCGACAAATTGTGTTTTTTTCAAGTTTGTAAGAAGTCTCAAATATTTGCATACTGCGTTAATTGATATAAGTTAATAATTCTAAAAGTTAAAAATACAATTTATCATTAACTGTACATCGTATCCCCATGTGTTAACATCTAAAAGACATATATGTATACGTGTACATGTATATGTGTACGGATATTTCATAGTCAATATTTACACAAGAACAATGAAGATGCATACACAGAACAGACCAGAACAGAACAGGGTCCTAGGTTATAAAACTTGAGATTGGTCTCCGAGTCCGAATCCCATATATTGTCTTTTAATGTACAAAGTTATTAATGATCAGACAAATCCTTAAAGTCTGGTGTATAACATTCTACATCATACAAATAACTTCATTACGCTGTAATATTCTACAATCATGATCAATGAAATTCTAACTTGCGTACCTACGCTCATACTTTTTAAGTATGATAAATAAACACAAAGACTCGTGTTAATTAAACGACGTTCATGTATTCATCTTGATAATATTGCGTTGTAACAACAGGTTATAAACATGCCTCACTAAATGTCTGTAATACATTAACAACTTCCCCTCATACCATTAATGCATCATGATAGTATTTTCTTCTTTCCACAGTATTGTGCATGTAAATGACTCTTGTAGCGTAAATGTTACATGCATCACATTAATCAATTAAGATCGATAGGACAAAACAAATGAAAAGTTACACGTCACAATATTTACATATACATGCATTTTACTTCAAAGTCCGCGGCTGTGGTCCAGTGGTTAGTGCGCTGGACTTGTAACCCGGAGACCGGGTTCGAATCCCGGCCATACCCTTCTGTGAATATTTGACAAAAATGCTGAGTTTCCTCCATATGTGGAGAAGTTGCCGACTCCTTGAGGAAGGGTAATTTAGTACAGTCCAGGAAAACTGGTTAGGTGAATCGGTCGCCGTATATAACTGAAAAATTGTTAAAAAACGGCGTTACACCCTAGTGACAATAAGTCACATAAAAACAAAAATATTTCAAGCTTTTCATATTGATGTCTCTTCACAAATATTTAAGGAAACATTCTGGTACATGTATGTACAATGTAGACGTTTACTTTATCTATATTATTCTTATTTATACTTCTATATAAGGTTTGCTTTGAATGCACAATCTTCAATGTTCGAGATCATTTTCTGATATCTATTTTGGAAGTTCATTCTTTTGCAAAGAATGCACATCGCATTTTGATAAACTACTTAGTGTCCGGGAGAATAAAACTTGTTCTTTCCTTTCCAACATCTTAGAATACGCCTCCCTTGATTCTTCCCTAGATCTTTTGCAGATTTAAAACTCTGAGCGGAAATAAATGTTCATTTGACAACATGGTTAGTGCCTCGTTTTTTTTCCACCTCTCACAACCATCATGATGTCGTAATTAAAATTTTCATATATTTGTTCGGTGAAGTATTGACGGTGCATTTTCATATCATATAAAGGCAAAATGTCCAGTACGGGCCTCAATGTCATCAATCACGCTGGCAAATTTTATCAATTAAACTGGTCTCGGGTTAACAAGCAACATACTACTATAAGACAATAAGATGAAAATGTCTTCAGAGTTTAAATAAACCAGAATTACAACATGGAAATACAACATTAAAAGAAATTTATGAACGCTTTAAACAAGTAAATTCTCGTTAGATTACTGACGAAAGTTTGTCTGACATGGATGAAAATTATACACTCATTATTTACCCAACAGAAGCCTTAAATAGGCCTATTTATTTCAGGAGATTACATTTTAAAACTATAACAAAATGTAGTTAAGGCGAATCATCCTCTCTGCATGATAACATAATAATGAATACTTACAAACTTACAAAAACATACAGTAAAAAATCTGCACAAAATTATTTGTATCCACAACTATTGTCGTACACATCTCATCCTACATGAAGCCGTTGACACAGATTATTCTGATTGTACATAGGTTGAATTAATTTGACAAACATCCATTGGCAAGTAATTGACGGAATTGTCATTTATTTAACATATAAATGACGCACAATACATAACATATTTGTGAATAAATACATGTATATTGACTGCTTGGTATGAAAACAAAATATCTTCTGTATAAAAAGAATGTGGAGTAACCACAGTAACCATCAAAGATGTTCAAGCAATTAACTTAGCAATATGAATGAACAAAACACTTACGAAGACGCAGTACAGTAAAATCCCTGATAACCGGACCATTTACTGACTGGACCAAAAGACCGGTTTTCTGAGAAATCCGGTTTTCATAGAACTATGATGATCGAAAAGAAAAAAAGGGACTTGAAATATCGTCTGATTTTCAGAGAATTCCGGTTTTCAGAGGTTTTACTGTACCTACTAAAGTTGAATCACTGATGTAAATGTAAGACGATAGGTGATTGGAGGAGTGGTGGCCGGTAAGAAAATTGATAGATTAATTTGAAACGTTTTCGTGTGACTCATTATTGCCAAACCAGTGAAGCATGATAACTTTACGGTCGTGAAAATCATTTATTAAAGGCTTATTTACCTTTCTAAATTATGGTTTAAAGGTGCATGCCTTGGATTCTGACAATTACACTGGTTAGTTTATTAAGTATTTTAAAGTATCCACAACTATTTGCATACACATAATATCTTACATAAAGCCGTTGATGCAGCTAGCTCTGATTGTACATAGGTTGAATTAATTTGACAAACATCCAAGCAGTTGATAGAATTGTCATTTATTTAACATATAAAACCGTGAAAGAATAAACATATTTGGGTTCTTCTGGTACTTTTCCAGGTGTCGTCAACACATTATAACTCAGGCCAAGAAAGCAATAACCATGACTTACCCTTGACCTCTATTATACCGCTTACTCATGGTCGTGAGGTCTGGGGTTAAGTTTTGTAACCCTGAATAATTTCGCTATTTTTTTGAAAATTATCACGAGTTATTCTTTTCGTTAAAGTATGTTTTATTTCCTTTTTCCTTGTATCCATGCACAATGAATGTAACACGCTACTTTTCGTAACATGTTTTTCGTTTTCGTGTACTACGACTCGCTATTATATATTTGAATGATTAATTTTACCATGCATGAATTAGTCATAATATACAAGATGTTCTACTATCTTGCACGTATAGTTTTGAATATATTCGGCTATTCATTATTATATTTTATTATTATCATTTTCGTTATTTATTTCTTACTGTATCTCCACTTTACCATTTCCGAATGTTATTTCGTTCCTATATAGTATTTTAATTATATTACTCCATGTTTCCACTGTGGTATTATTTTTTTGTAGATAATAGTTCTAACATGTTGTTACCTATAATGTATAACGTATCCTGTGAATGCAAGTAAACTGGATAACTTACCAGTAAAACAATAGAGTAGCATTGATATTTACCTGCTGGAAGAAGTTTTGTACATACCGACAGGCAAGAGTTTTGAAAAATATTTCTAATAAATTTATTGTAACGGAAACTTATCAAACATTATGTTCTGGATGGTTTTTTTTTGTATTTCTTAAATAGGAGAATTTGATTTTAAATGAAATTAGTCGTTATATATGAGCTTTGGCGTGGATTAAAATGATAATTCTATTACACGTACGGCATAGTTTGATTAAATTGATTTAGTTTTTACATAAACAGTCAAACCTCGATAATGAGACAACAAAACTGGGTCGTAATGAGGTGATCTCAGTATCAACTTGAATTAAAGGAGAGTTAATGAAAAGCCGCACAAAAATAAGTGGTCGTTATAATAAGGCAGTCGTAATAGTCAGGTGATCGCTATTTGGGGTTTTACTATAGTTTAGTTCAAAGACTTTCATTTTTCCGTTAATATAAGCATCTGACTTAAAACCGAAATATTTGTCAAAGTATCTTAAGTGAGAAATTACAATAAATACCAAGCATGAGTAATCAAATTTACTTTTAATGTGAGGATAGTCGAGACGCTGTTGTTTTTGTATTAAACCAATCATTTAAAAACGTTTCTTAACAGAAGTAGGGTTAATGGAAATATAATAAAAGCCGTATTCTGACAACAATTATGTCACATTCGCAATCTAATTATTTTTACCCTTTACGCAATCTTCATATGAAAATTTATAAACAGTTTTTAAAATCATATCGTCTGTTTGAAACAGTTTAAACCAGCACTTAATTAGTCTCACATATCTTGGAACACATATTGTGTTTGTCAAGTTTTGTCAAGTTTTATTTCATATCAACCAGAAGGTCATAGACCCAAGTGGTAATTTACATAATTTACATAATTTACATAACACGGCGACAATCATGAATGATATAAATTCAAAATCTACCAAGAGTAAATAATGTACATACCATGTAGTAATACACATGAATGATCCATGGACATTATTATATAATATACATGTTATGTAATAATAATCATACTAAGTATGCAAATTTTTACAGCTAACATTAATGATTCATTATTCAAAAACTATCATGATTAAGTAATGCACATATGTAGATAGGTAGATTAGAAATATATTATCATATAAGTATATACATACTAATGTTCATGTCATTGCCTTTACGGGTATTTCAAATACAGTGGAACCCTCCAAACCGGTTCCTCTATTAATCGGTTTCCTTTCTAAATCGGCCAAATGTTCTGGTCCCGATTTCATTACTATATTATTCAAAAATCCCCTCTAAACAGGTCAAATGGTCTGACACCGGGCTCGGTTCCACTGTACGAAGGTATATTTGTTTACACAGCTCTAATAGAAACAATCCGTTATTATTCAAACGACCTTTATCCCGTGACACCGGCTTCAAATTGTAATCAGAACAATACTTGTCAGGTAAAACATTGAGATTTGTGACAAAGTCATATGGTACAAAATCGGGGCTGTCAGACGTATGTGAATTCAAGTCTCCACACAGAATGAAATTAAAACCATTTTCATATTCCGAATCTAAGCTAACAAAATTGTAATGGTTGTAGGAATATAGGCCACTTTCAACGACCTTGCTGTTGGGTTAACTCTTTAGCGACGTGGTTTAGTGTCTGCATACAGTACTAGGGGTCCTGGGTTCGATCTCTAACCTGTCACAAGATTGGGTTTCAACAACCGCTTGTCTACTGCTGTTGTCAGGAACAATATAACACAATCAAATAAATATATCATTTTGTAAGCCTAATTTACAACGATCAATTTTCTCACAACTGGGAATCTACCTTATTCGAGGTAAGGTGCTATGTTCGACGAATTAAGTTTTAATTTGGTACTGCATTTTCTTTTAAAAAATAATGACTGAATGAATTCTATTTCTTGTGATTTACTAAAAACTATTACACAACTATAATCTAAAATTAATCCAATAAATGAATCAAACAATTCACATAAAACATTCAGTTTTAACTTCATTTTTCGCAGGAGGTTTATAAGACCGATTTGAGTGCCAGGACACCATTCACGACGCTGTTCAAGACATTACAAGTAGAAAAATATTGGATTGCTTTTGCAGTTCTTGTTAACTTTAATATTAATGTATAAAATCGAGTTTGCATTTTTTCTCATTTCCGATTAACTTTCTCGTAAGATCTCGCAGTACTTTACGCAAAAGACGTCTTAATGCGTTGAAAATAAAAAGCTTTGTGCACACCCAGGTCACGGGCTACTCATATTAACCTGTGTAACATCGCGCTTTGGATGCTGGGAGGGGAACTACTCCCCGCGGGGAGAAATTGTTGTTGGTAAATTTCAGTGTCAGATATCTAAATTGAATGTCGGTTAGTAAGAGCATAATGATTGCACTAATTTGCTACAATGGTCCATGGACTCCACATTACAATACATTAGTCCCTGAAAGGTCTTATTTTGTTCAAGTCTTCGGGCGCAAGTCTTCTAGTACACTATAGTACCGAATTTTAATATTATGTTAGTATACTGCGTTTTAGTGTTATTTTTTCAAATGCATGTTTAAAAAGTGTTATAATAAGCATTTTGTTTAACACCTGGAGAAACTATTTTATTCTGTCTAATACATTTTTTTTAATTAATCTTGAGAGGTTGATACTATGATGTACAGTATGTAACGGCTCAGATACCCTTTAGCGCCGTACTCACATGCAATGTGAATTTTGATTGGTCCAGTTTTGATTGGTTAAGTTTTCATACGCCAAATAGAGTTTAATATAACATAGATTAACATTATCCAATGATTTTGGAGCTTTTAAAGTGAGTCTAAAATCTGAAGCATAATGGTGGAACTCGTGAAGTTAGAAAATATTGAAATGGTTTAAATATACTAAAAGGTATATTAACACTACATACATACTCGTAATGAGCCTGTAAGTAGTATAAAAACAGTATTCTCGCGGCCATCTTGTTTGGTGGGATAGGTGGGATAGACCACTATCCAACGTTTTGATTGGTTAATGAGCCCCACGTGACCTCGCGGCCATGTTTGTTGGGTGGGTGGTTGCAGGTGGGTGCTATCATTATGGATCCGCCATTTTTAGCAGATGGTCTTTCGCGGCAACGGCCATGTTTGTTAGGTGGGTGGTTGCAGGTGGGTGCTATCATTATGGATCCGCCATTTTTAGCAGACGGTCTTTCGCGGTAATTTTGTTTGAAATCTTTTTAAAACCAATCGATAATTGCGAGTTTGTAATTTGTGATTCAATGGTTGATTTGCAGCATTCATCTTAATGACAATATGTCTAACTATGTACAAATGCACGACTCTTTTTGGATGAATGAAGAAGATCGTCAGCCATGGGCAGATGATGAATTGTTTTCTGTGCTGTATTATATTCAAAGCTCCGTCAGATATTTCAATATTGTATCCGAGGATTTACCCCTTGTTGCTGATAGATATGCACATTTAGAACATTGGTGGACTGAGTTGTGTAATTTTACATTGAATTTAATGGTTGATCAAACGTCGGAAGAAAACATGTTAAGAGAGGAGTAAGATTCTTTTTTTTTCATTTTTGTAGTTGTGTTTTCCCCTTATGAAAATAATCATTTGAATATGGCACAGGCTCAGTTGATGTTCACCAAGGAAACTTTGCAATATTTCGAGCAAAGTTGCTTTAAAAATGTCAGTTGGTCTCCACTACGTAAAGAAATCCATTGTGTTATTTCTAATGACTGTGTTTTAGTGTTAAAAAAAAGACAACGACAAATCAAAATTTGTCTATATGTTGGGAAAAGCAAGATAGTTTTACCTTCGGACATATTTGTAACATTAAGTGATGTAAAAGAAAGTGTTCAATTGATATCCTCATTTTTACAAGGACAACCATGATGGCAACAACCAATTTTAACAAACTTCAGCATAAATCACCAGACTTTTTACATTATGAAGAAAGACTTAAAACATTTCATTTGTGGTCTTCTCAAATTCAACCCAACAAGTTTCAGTTATCATCAGCAGGGTTTTATTATACTGGAAAAAATGATACTGTGGAATGTTTTTCATGTGCAGTTCGATTACGGGAGTGGCAAAAAGAGGATGACCCACTAACAGAACACAGATTACATTCTCAAAATTGTTTATTCTTAAAAATCATTGGACAATTAAAAACCGTTAATTCTTGCATCAGCCCATCATGGAATCCATGGAAATCATCAGATTTTCAATTTGGTGACTTTGACGACATTCTTGGAGGTGGGTTAGATCAAATTGATTTCAACATGGCGACATCGATTTAACGACCTGAAAAATTCAAATTTAAATATTTAAACGCAACCGTTAGAAACAACAAAGTCAGTATAAAAGATAGATTGGAACATTATTTTCACCACTACGTCCTCACCAAGCAAAGTGAATACATCACATAATGGATTGTATTAACTCTTCTCAGGATTCATTTGAAGATGACCAATGTAACTCAATGACAGTCAATACAGACGAGTCGGAATTTACAACACCTCCAATAGATCATGCAACTTCACCATCAACAAGTGTTATGTTGATGAACTCTTACTTCGACTTTATCTATGCAAAAGCCTTAAGTGAAGTAAAAGGCTTAACTGTGAGGAAATATTGCTATGGCTGTCAAACAAATCATCCTTCACAAAAAGAACATGACTGCATCATGGAAACTGATGATGACGAATATCAAATTCGGTTTTATTTTGAGGAGATGTTGAAAGAAGTGAATGAACAAGACATTATTCAATCCTGGGAGGACGTAATGCAGATTTCAAACATTTCCCCTGAAATGATCTGCCAACATAAACGTGTGATTACCAGTAAGGACTTTTTAGATGTAACGAAAACTGAACAGTGGAAATCCAAAATGATGAGAATGGTGTTAACAATTGAACGTTTGGAAGATCGACTATTTCCCTCTTCACTTTAACTAAAAATAGATTTCAAAGACAATGATTGTCGTAAATTCAAAGACCATCGTAAATTTAAATATATTTGATTTCAATGTTTTTTCTCATTTTTGTTACAAGAAGTAGAATTTCATTTTAAAAAATGTCATAAATAGCTATTTTACTTGTATGTGTGTTTGTATTAAAAATTGTTGTTAATCAAGCTTTTGTTATGTTTTGTTAAATAAAAGGTTGTCAAAACTTCAGACATCATTAATCATGAATAAAACACAGAAGGAAAACGTTCTCAACGAATATTATTTTAATGCAAAACAACCAGGGAGTTATTTAGGTGCTGCTAAGTTACATAAAATATTAAATAAAAAATATCCAGGAATATTTACTGTAAACTTTATTAACAAATGGCTAAACAATCAAGACTCATATGCAATGCAAAAACAGGTGAGGCATTCCTACAAAACACCCAGAGTGCAAGTAGCTGGTTTAGATGATCAAGCAGACATGGATCTAATGTCAGTTGAAAACATTTCAAAACACAATGAGGGAGTCAAGTATTTACTCATTACTATAGACATATTTTCACGTTATCTTTTAGTAAGACCTCTTCTAAATAAAAAGACACAAACAGTTTTATCTGCAATCAAAGATGTTCTCCGTACAAGAAAATTTACAAAAATAAGAACAGACAAAGGTTCTGAATTTATCAATCATGACATAAAAAAGTTCTATTATTTATTTAACACACAAAGTAACAATAAAGCGAACTATGCAGAAAGGGTCATTTGTACATTGCGAAGCATGATGTTCAGAATGTTAAGACATCAACGAAATTACAGATATATTGAAAATCTTCAAGATCTTGTCAACAACTACAATAATAGTCCACATCGTAGTCTTGGCGGTTTATCCCCGAGTGAAATAACAAAAAAGAACGAGACTCAAGTTTGGGGCAAACAGTACTTGAAACCCAAAAATGTTTCTAAAATAAAACCCAAGTTTAAATTTGAAATTGGTAGTTTGGTTCGATTGAGTTATACAAAACATCCTTTTAGACGAGCATATCAACAACAATATACCACAGAAGTATTTAAAATTAAAAGCAGGGTGTTTCAACAAGGAATACCACTGTACAAAATTGTCGACTTAAAAAATGACCCAATTAAAGGTTATGTGAAGGAGCAGGAAATGGTTCCAGTTGATAAAAATGAAGAAAGTCTATGGTATGTTGAGAAAATTTTTTAAAAAAGAAAGGTGAACGGAAAACCTCAGTATTTTGTGCGATGGGAAGGCTTCCCAAAATCATTCGATAGTTGGATTGATGCGGATCAAGTTCAACAAAAATAATATGGAGCGATATGTTTTTATTTCTGACAGCTAAAGTCACCATATTTTCAGTGATAACACACCTTATAACTTTAAAGTGCAGCTAAAGCAACCACTTCATTTTGATGGGTATTGGAAAGTAGCTTTATGTGAACTCAGTTTACAAACCAAGAATAAAAGACGTGGTAAAACTTCAGAAAATACCCTATTCATCTATTCTAATATATGTCAGGAAAGCATTGTCAATGGTAGTGAGCATACACTGCTACGAAGAATTGAAAAAAATGATATAAATAATTGGAATTATGTGTTTGATTCTCCATTTTATTTTCCCATAAAAAAATCTGAAGTTCAAGAACTTGACTTTGTTATAAAAACAGTAAACGGCGAGTTTGCTTCATTTGTAACTTAACCAGTCTACTTAACACTTCACTTTAAACGTTATCCGTTTTACCCCAATTATGAATCGATCTAAATTATATGTTCCAAATCCACAAAAATGGATACAATTTTTAAAGAAAAGCCAAGTTGGAAAAGGACTGGTCATACCTTCAAGAACTTCTGTAGAAAGTAACAACATGACTTTCAAGACAGTTTCTCCCGCAAAACAGACAGTAGAACAGGCCAAAAGCGAGCTGAAACGAGATGGTATAAATGCTTCAGAGATGCCATTGTTTGCGCATAAAGCAGAACCGTCTCAAACAGTGAACAGTCTGAAAGTAGGAAAGAAAAAATCTAAACTACAAAAACGTGTTGAGAAAAAAGTATCCAAATTGAACAAAAAACGGCAGAAAACTGTAAAAAAAGCTGTGAAAACAAGAAAAAGTGTCACAAAAAACACACAAAAAGTGAATAAAAAAGGAGATAAAACAAGGAAAAACAAAAAACAGAAACCTGTTACAACCTGGGACATATTTGGAAATTGAAAATGTCATATTTCACAGAAGATAGTTTTGCAGAAGGTGTACCTGATGAGTTGTTATTGTTTGATTTACCACCAACTCAAGTAGCTGTTAATGATGTTTACTATCAAGAGACACGACCATTATCCCAAGTATCAGATGACACTCCTATTGAGTTTCAAATTAGTGGTCAGAATTCTATGGACTATCTTGATCTCAGAGGAACACAATTATGTGTGAAATTAAAAATAACAAACCCAGATGGAACCGATATTACAAGTAAAAAAGTGGGTCCAATCAATTTGTTTTTACAAGCATTATTTTCTGCTACAGAGGTGACATTACAAAACAAAGCGGTCATTTCATCCAATTATAACCCATATATCTCTATGATTCAAACTTTACTCAATAACGGACAAGATGCTACATCCTCTCAGTTATTATCTCAACTGTTTATCAAAGATGACAATGATCATCCTGAAGATTGTGATCCTGAAGGGGGTAACACTGGTTTGTTTCGAAGAGCAAAGTACATCAGTGAATCTAAAACATTAGACTTACAAGGACCTATCAATCACAGTCTATTCACAATCAAGAGATACCTGTTAAATCAGGTGGATGTTAAACTAAAGTTGTATCGGAGTTCACCAGCATTTTGTCTATCATCGGGGGACTTATCCCCAAACTATAAAGTAAAAATAATGGATATTTACTTATTAGCTAAAAAAATCAGGGTTAACCCCGCCCTCATTGTTGCACATTCAGAGATGTTGAAGACCAGCACTGCTAAATATCCATTTGATAGAGTGGAGTGCCGTTCACAAACTATAGCATCTGGAAGCACAGTTTTTACATGGGATAATTTATTTCAGGGACAAAAACCTAACAAAGTAGTTGTGGCATTCGTTAAATCAAATGCTTTATCTGGGGACTATACATCAAATCCCTTTCACTTTTTGAATTGTGATATTCAAAGTATATGTTTGTATGCTGATGGTGTTCCTGTGTGGGGAAATCCACTAAAATTGAACTTTAACAAAACTGAAGGAGGAAGTTTTATGAGAGCCTACACAAATATATTTCTAACTAATGGTACATGGAATAAAGATAGAGGACCTGATATAAATAGAGAAAATTTTGCTAATACATCCACACTATTCACATTTCAGTTAGAACCCATCTTTGATGCTGACCTTTTATCTTTAGTAAAAACTGGTAATGTGCGATTAGAAGTGCAGTTTAAGACAGCTCTAACAGCAGCAACTAGTTGTATAGTATATAGTAATTCACCAGGCTTTTTCCAAATCAACTCCCAAAGAGACATTATAACAGAATGAATACATCTCAACTTCAATGTTGTATAGATTGCGATGCATTGCTAAAAAAAATCAACTTTGGGAGTGTTTGCAGCAGATCGATTACCCAAAATTTGAATTTTCCATGTGGATTTATAGCAAACACTGATGATCATTTAAAGGAAGGAACACATTGGTGCGCATTTTTCTTTCCAAATCCAACCACAGTGGAGTACTTTGATAGCTACGGAAAGTCTGTAGATTACTTCAACTCATATTTTTCTGTATATGTTTCCAACTTTCCAAATATAAATGTAAATTCTAGACAATTACAAAGTAGGTACAGTGATGTATGTGGAATGTATTGTTTATTTTTCTTACTGCAACGATTGAGTGGAATGTCTTTTTATGATATTGTACATAGTTTTTCTTTTGATAATGAATGTAATGACATATTTGTATATAACTTAGTCAGTAATAAATTTCCACTTTGTATTCAAAATATCTGTATCAATAACCATGTATGTAAACCTCTAATAAAACATGATGTATTTTAATTGTAGTTGGTTATGTATGTCTATTTATTGTGTTGTTTACCATCATTGAGTGAACATCATGACAGAGGCTCTCATTAAATTTGAGTGTCCAGCTACATGTATTGTAGCTGGGGCGAGTGGCAGTGGAAAGTCAACCTTTCTTTTTGAAATGTTTAAAAATGCAAAGTCTATGTTTACTCAAGTTCCAAAGAAGATCATATATTGCTATTCTACTTATCAAACATTATATGATGACATGAAAAGACAAGTGGAGAATATAGAATTTTTTGAGGGTCTTCCATGCAAAGAAGATATGGAAACATGGTCATTTGAATCAGAATTCAAGGTCTTGGTAATTGATGATCTTGCTCAAAAGGCTTCAGAAAGTGTAGATATAGTCAATTTATTCACCATTTACAGTCACCATCATAACTTTTCTGTATTCTTTGTGGTTCAGAATTTATTTTTGGGAGGGAAATATTTTCGAACCATCAGTTTAAACAGCCATTACTTTGCGTTGTTTAATAACCAAAGAGATCAACTACAAATTCAAACATTAGCAAGACAAATGTTTCCAGGTGAAGCAAAATACTTTATGGATGCTTACAAGAAAGCTACAAGAAAAAAATACAGTTACTTACTAGTGGATATAAGCCCACATTCAAATCCACTATATAAACTTCGTACAGACATATTTCCTTATCAAACATTGATTGTGTTCCGTCCTGAAAAAGAAAAATATGAGTGAAAAAGTGCAAAAAGAAGGTTACTTTTTAAGATTTTTGTTAAAAACGAATGAAAATCAACAAAAATTGTTGATGAATAATTTAACTAAATCACAAATGGATGTAATAACTGAGGTGATTTATAATTCTCTGGCAGGAAATTTAGAAATATCTGACAAGGATAAAAAAAAGCTGAAACGATACAGGAACGTCATTCATAAACTAGAGTCAAAAAGATTATCAAGTAGAAAGAGAAAATCACTTCTCGTAAAATATTTCAAGCAAATTATACTATTGATAAAACATTGTGAAGTATGGCTCAGGAATTAGTATTAATTCCTAAAATGAAGTATGAACATTTACTTTTGAAATCTAAAGAAAATTGTCAAGAACAAGATGAAAAACAAATCTTGGATAAAAATCAACAAAAGGATTCCTCTATAGAAGAAAATTTAGAACAAAATGGAGGAAAATTAGTGAAAAGATTATTTGTGAAATGTTCAAGGGGTGAATTTAAGGGGAAAAAACCTCACAAAACTTAAACAAACTTTCAAAAAATGGTGTGAAGAAAACTACTCAAAGGACCAAATGGATATCCTATCACGTGTAACATACTTGGCTTTTGCATCAATTGCTGAATTTTGATAAACATTCTTGACGAACTTTTCTGAATTTTGGCGAACATTTTTGGCGAACATTTTTTTGGCAGAACTTTGGCATTATGTTATGAAACTAATTTGATATTCGAATCACTCTCAGTGTGTTAAAAACACTTCAACATGGAGGACATAAATTTTGAAGAGTTAGAGAAAAAATATCCAGATAGTAGTGATGTGTTTCAAAAGGAGATAAATTATTTGAAACGAAAATTATGTAATGAGGAGGACAAAGAAAATAAAGTGTTAAAAACAGAAAAATATCAATGTGATATTTGTTTGAAAGCATATAAGCATAAACATCATTTAAAAAGGCACATGTTGTCACATGGTGTATTTTTCCCATGTACATTTTGTGAAAAGAAATTTAGAAGGCAGGATGTGTTGAAGAAACACATAAAACATCAACATGGTGGAAAGATTAAAAACCTAAAACAGGTGGATTTACCATCGAATGTGATTCCATCAGAATCCACCACAAGAGCAGATATTAATCCATTTCCACTCCCCTCACAAGATGGAACTCTACCATTAAATCAGGATCATGACTATGCAATGAGTTCATCAACAAACACAGCAACTCCATCTGATGATCATGACTATGCAATGAGTTCATCGACAAACACAACAACTCCCTCTGATGATCATGACTATGCAATGAGTTCATCAACAAACACAGCAACTCCATCTTCACCTTCAAGACCTACTTCTCCATCTGAAAATGTACATCATAACAATGCACTGAACAATAATATACAGGACTTCACTATTGAACCTAACAACTACGAACAATATGATATGCTAACATTTTTTGCCAATGCAAATCAACAAATTCAAACTCTGTTAAAATCAAGGCTTCAAAATCATGCAATCAAGTGGTATATATCAGTACAGATTGAGTTAGTTAAGGAAGATGATAATACAACTTCAATTCCTCACTTTAGGTCAAGGACATACACTGCTTTAAACTTGATAACATTAGATGAAGGGGATGTAAATGAAAGTTTTCAAAAAATGTTTGAAAGTTTCCAAAAATATGTGAGAGAAAGCTCTGGGTGGGTTCTTAAAAGAGTAATCAATTTGAAAGTTCATACTGTGAATTATTTACCTTTAAAAGGATCTAGCTACATGGAATTACCAAAAAAATTACGACGTTTTCAGTCTTTATTGAATATTAGAAATGTAGACCAAAAATGTTTTCTTTGGTGTTGTCTGGCTTCCATCCATCCCTTGGATTCTACTTGGGTGAGTACTTATGAACCTTTTGAGCATGAACTGAACATGAAAGATTTGAATTATCCAATAACCATTAACCAAATTACTAAATTCGAAAAGCAGAACCCTTCTATATCCATCAATGTTTATTCATTTGAGGAGAAAGATATTGTACCCATTAGAATTACAA
Source organism: Lutraria rhynchaena (assembly GCA_008271625.1). Classification (NCBI taxonomy): domain Eukaryota; kingdom Metazoa; phylum Mollusca; class Bivalvia; order Venerida; family Mactridae; genus Lutraria; species Lutraria rhynchaena. The sequence goes on along the minus strand of VIBL01000149.1, from coordinate 1,075,944 downwards.
AGTGTATACATAGGCTTCATCACATTGATTTGTTACTCTTGCAATCAGAAACTAATGCTCATTATGTTCTCATTCAAAACATACACAGGTTTTTAAGCAATTTCAGAAAAGGCAATACCTCATATTATTTTTGTCGATATTGTCTTCATGGATTTATCAATCAAAAGTTGCTAGATGATCATATTGAATATTGTCAAGTTCATGATGCTCAAAAAATTGAATTACCTTCAAACAAAGACTGCTTTTTGGAATTTAGAGATTTTAAAAAAACATTAAGGGTCCCCTATGTCATCTATGCAGATTTTGAAACTTTAAATAAGCCATTAGATACATCTATTCAAACAAATTCGACTGTAAAATCACAATTACTAGAACCATGTTCATTCGGGTATAAAGTAGTCTCCACCGATTCTAATTTCACTAAGGATGTAGTTTTGTATAGAGGTCCTAATGCTCCCCAAAAACTTTTAGAATGTCTTTTGAGGGAGGGTGAGGTAATTAAGCAGCGTTTAAAAGACATACAACCTCTTAATTTGAGTGTGATGGAGGAAAATGATTTTCTTTTATCAGATAGATGTTGTATATGTAGCAAAATATTTGGAGATAAAGAAATTAAGGTGAGACATCACGATCATACCACAGGGAATTTTATTGGTGCAGCCCACAAGAATTGTAATTTGCAATGCAAACAAGTCAATTTTATCCCAGTCATTTTCCACAATCTAAAAAATTTTGATGCTCATTTGCTATGTCAAAGTATTGGATTATTTAAAAATCATAAAATAAAGTGTATACCTCAAACCATAGAAAAATATATTAGTTTTAGCATTGATAATCTCAGATTCATAGATTCTTTAGGATTTCTACCCTCCTCTTTAGAAACTCTGGTAGACAATCTATCCCAAGACAGTATGCAACCATTCAAATATTTTCAAAGTGAAATACATCAACATGCTGATCTTTTGTTAAGAAAAGGTGTCTATCCCTATGAATATATGACCTCTTGGGAAAAATTTGATGAATATCAACTTCCTTCAATTAACAATTTTTACTCCTCATTAACAAATGAAAGTATCTCCGAGAAAGATTATAACCATGCCAAACATGTGTTTCACACTTTAAATTTGAAAAATTTAGGTGATTATCATGACCTTTACTTAAAAACTGATGTCCTACTTCTAGCAGATGTGTTTGAAAATTTCCGTGATATGTCTCAAAAATGCTATGATCTGGACCCTTGTCACTTTTATACAAGTCCAGGACTCAGTTGGCAGGCCATGTTAAAAATGACCAAAGTCACATTAGAACTTATGACAGATATAGATCAGGTTCTATTCATAGAAAAAGGGATTCGTGGGGGTATTAGTCAGATATCAAATAGATATAAAAAAGTCAATAACCCCTATTTACCAGATTATGATTCCTCTCAACCATCATCCTACCTTGCATATTATGACGTTAATAATTTGTATGGTTATAGTATGTCACAAAAGTTACCAACAGGTTTCTTTTGTTTTCTAACACAAGATGAAATTGATTGTTTCGATGTACAAAACATACCAAAGGATGGATGCAAGGGATATATTTTGGAAGTAGATTTAGAATATCCCAAAGAATTACATGAAAGTCATAACGATTTCCCTTTGGCACCTGAAAGAAAATTTGTGTCCAATGAAAAGCTCTCACCTTATGCAAACAGAGTGCTTAAGAAATTACATAATTCAGACAAATTACCACCCAGAGCAAAGGTCGAAAAATTACTCACCACTCTTGAAGATAAAAACAACTATGTTCTACACTACCAGAATCTGCAGTTGTACCTTGAATTGGGTCTGAAATTGAAAAAAATTCATAGAATATTGGAATTTGAGCAAGAAGCCTTCATGAAGCCCTATGTACAACTCAACACAGAAATGAGACAAAGAGCTAGATCTACATTTGAGAAAAACTTCTTCAAATTGATGAACAATTCAGTGTTTGGTAAGTAAATACAGTAATTAAATTTACACTCTATCGATTGACATTTCTCTCGTAATTTGATTCATAAATTGTGTCAGTTCATAGAAATTGTATAACTAAATCAAACGTTATACATAAAGAATAGATGTACGTGCATTGATTTACATCAACAATATTAAATAAAAATCACCATAATCCATGTTTTTGACATTTAATAAAGATTTAAACAACGATTCCATATTGAAACTCTCTTCATATAGGAGGTAGTATAAGTAGGTAAACTTGAAAATATTCGTACCATTACCTTTCGACATCATATTATTCGCCTCAATCATACATTTTCCGCATCAATGAAATTAATAAAGAAGTTAGTACACTTACTCATGAATCACTTTTTTTCAGGAAAAACAATGGAAAATCTCCGAAAACATCGATCTGTAGAGTTGGTGCATACGGAAATGCGAATTACAAAATTATCAAGCAAATCGACTTACAAACTACATAGGATATTTTCTGAAGATCTTGTTGGTGTAGAACTCAACAGAGCGAAAGTGAAATTAAATAAACCTATCTATATTGGTATGACTGTATTAGATTTATCGAAACATACCATGTATGATTTTTATTACCATCATTTGAAAGAACTTTATGGTTCAGAGGTGCAGTTGCAGATGACCGACACAGATTCGTTTTTGTTTTATTGTGAAACAGATGATTTATTTCGTGATATGTTACAATATTCACATTTGTTTGACACTTCAGATTTCCCCAAGGATCACTACCTCTATAGTGATTCTAACAAAAAAGTCATGGGAAAAATGAAGAGTGAAACTAATGAGAAATGCATATCTGAATATTGCGGTTTAAGATCCAAAATGTATGCCTTCATATGTGATGATAAAGAGGATAAACGCGCAAAAGGCATTTCAAAAAATGTTGTTAAAAAAGAAATAACATTACAGGATTATAAAAATGTTTTGTTTGATGAATCCTCTTTATCGTCACAAATGTATTCTTTAAGAAGTCATAACCATAAAATCTATCTTGAAAAAATTAAAAAAGTAGGTTTATCATGTTTTGATGATAAACGCTATTTGCACGATGACGGTATTTCTAGCTACGCCTATGGCCATTACAAGATACCAAAGAATTGATTTTGATTCATTTTATTTATTTCATTTTATTTCATTACATTATGCCAAACTTTTATTGTGGAAGTGTCACTTGCAAAAGAAAAAAATGGTTGTTTAGACTTTTTTTCAGAAAAAATACTTCATATGCTTATGTTATTATGGTTTATCAATAATTTACATGTACATAGAATTCCAATATATGTATATTGTCTTATGTTGCATTTGATCTGTATAATAAATAATAGTGTAAATAATATTGGTTGTTGTTATGACTCACTGGAACAGCATAATACCATTGGCAATTCCTTTTCACCACAAACATTTTAAATGAAATTAAGATTACCAGTTATATTTATCATGGTGGTTCATACGTTCAACTGTCCCAACCAACCAATGATGTACATGAATGAAGTTGATTGACGTACATTTTTCTTACAGCTTTTAACGAGTTTGATACGATTGGCCTGATTTTACTCATTGTATATGCTCTCTATGTGTAACCCTTACTGCATGGATGAAGTTGATTGACATACATTTTTCTTACAACTGTTAAAGAGTTTGATACGATTGGCCTGATTTTATTCATTGTATATGTTCACTATGTGTAACCCTTACTGTATACGTCCCTCAAACTCAAGTATTATGAAGTTCACTCTCAGAAATAGTAGTTTTGATGGTGTTTTCATCATCATCTGCATACATTGTTTATGACCGCAGAGATATTTGCGGGGAGTTGGGACAGGTGTGTTGGTTTGTCACGGGGAAGGCGTGGATTGGTACATTTTCTCCAATCGTATTGATGTATCTAATCTTCTAAGGAAACATTGGTGGAAAAATAGATATCTGAGACCATTATACACATCAATAAAACCATCAATCAACACGGATGAGAAAAAAACATGTTGTTTCAAAGTTTATTTCATACTCATGTTGTCATGTGATGAGATTGATAGTATCAAAACGTTTACACTCTTCAATACACAGGATCTCATATTCTGTAAGATGTAACCCTACCCATTTAAGTTTCAATACCTAAGTATTGAGTATTTACCATTCTAAAATGAATGTATTCATTAGTTTTCTTAAATTCGGTGGGTTGACTTGTTTTGGTAGGATCTGAAGTAAATTATGTTTTAAACATCAACAATAAATATGTCATGATTATAATCACTGTTATATGATTCATGATGTATTTAATACCCATTGAACTCAAAATAACGACAAGTTTTTCCCAATAAGTGTCCTTTCATTCTTTAATATAGTTAGAGTTGAGGTCTTTGCATTATGGTTTCAATCACTGATATGTAAACTTTGTTGTGATTGATGATTCACACCATCAAATTATTTTTCTTAAGGTTTCACAAGTCAAATGTCACTTTTGTTGTTCTAAAATTCGCTTTGTATACTATGATTGTTGTTATTGATAATTCACAGTGTTTAATGATATATATAACTCATTTTTGTTGTTTAGTATTTTAAAACTTGTCAAATTGTTTTTTATAAGGTTTCAAACATCCAAACCTATTTTTTAATGTAATATTTTTTAAAGGTTTCAAAAGTCTAAACTTAATTTTTGTTTTACTTTTTTGTTCTCTGTTTAAATTTTTTTCTTTCTTTAATTTTAACTTTTTTGCTTTTCTAATGTCAACTTTTTTGCTTTTTTAATTTTAACTTTTTTGTTGTTTTAAGTTTTTTAACATTTTTTTGTTCTTTGTTTTATTTTTTTAGTGTAATATTTCAATTTTCTTTTACTTTTATTGTCATTTTTTTTACTTGAAAATTTTTTTGGTTGTTTTACTTGTTTGATGAATCAGGGAGATTTTATAAATAATTTATTCTGTGATTGTTGTGTTTTTGTACATATCTTTTTTTCATAAATGATTGAAATAAAAAATATTTAACCGTATGTTTTTGTAAACTGTGATTATTTTATATACTGTTTATTTTAGATGTATCTTTTTAATGTAACTTTTTTACTTTTTATTTTTACTTTTGAAAATTGCTTATGTATCTTTTTGCAAATTTACAAAATGACTAGTCATATTTAAAAGTTTTTTTTACCCAAAACATCTTCTTTAAAATTTTGGAGTGTAATATTTTGTCATTTTTTTAAGTTTTCAGTTTTTTTAACAATCTTATTTTAAACATTTCATAAATGATTGAAATAAAAAATATTTAACCATATGTTTTTGAAAACTGTGATTGTTTTATATACTGTTTATTTTAGATGCATCTTTTTAATGTAACTTTTTTACTTTTTATTTTTACTTTTGAAAATTGCTTATGTATCTTTTTGGAAAACGACTAGTCATATTTAAAAGTTTTTTTACTCAAACCATTTTCTTTAAATTTTGGTGGGTAATATTTTAAAACTGGACTTCAATTTTTTTTTTTACTTTTTTCTACTTGAAAAAATTTCTTGTTTTATTTTTCATAAGTTTTCAAAATCTTGGAGATTATGCCAAATGCTTTGTACACTGTGATTGTTTTATATACCGTTTATTGTTGATGATATAACTTTTTACTTCGTATTTTTAATGATACAACTCATGTTTTTAGTGTTTTGAGAATTGCTTTTTTATCTTTTTGGAAAACGAGTAGTCATATTTAAAAGTTTTTTTCTCAAAACATTTTCTTTACAATTTTTTACTGTAATATTTCACAACTTGATTTCAAAATTTTTTTACTAATTTTTTCTACTTGAAATTTTTTTGTCATTTTTTCTAATCAACATTTTTTCTATACAATCTATTTTAAACTATTTAAACTTTATTTTTATAAAATTGGATTGTTAATGTTTTATGTAGTTGTTCATTATGAATAAAAAATAAAAATTAACAAAAGTGTTGTCGTTATTTTATGTGAAAGACGATTGAAGAAAAAATATCTGCTTGGATGACTGCAGGTGGTAAATGTAGTGTGATTGACCCTAGAGTCAGTTTGTATGGAGATATATCAATTTTTTTGTTATTGTAACAGTGAAATGAGATGAGTATCTGTTTTTGACGGTATGATCACTCCTGTTAAATGGATGTTCAATAATTTTACAGATAAATATCAGTTATGATTTCTTTATCCCATCTTCACCTGTCTCCAGTAGTGAAGAGACTCCAAATAAAAGCATGAAAATTACATTAGTAACGTGGTAACCATATGGTGCAGGTGTTTTTTTTCTCATGATGAAAGCAATTAAGCATTCAAAGGTTAAAAAAATGACGAGATAATAATAGAGAATGAAACACCTTTTGTTAATCAAAAGTGTTTATTTATTTAAATATGTATTTATTTTTTTAAAAATTCTGTTGAGGGTATAACTAAAAATGCTATAGTATGTCTCAGAAGTAAATTCATTGTCAACACAAATGTCTAATGTCCATTCTTTGCTTGTGAAATAACAACATCGATGTCATGGATAGATTGCTTTAATTGAAACCACTGGCCAACATTTAATGAGATTCCCTTAATAGAAGCTGTTTGGTTGTAAAAACGTCTGATATCTAGAATGACAAAGTTGTTTCGGTCACAAACTGTGAGATAAATACTTTCACTTAGGTAGAATTGTTTCATGAAATCACACGCTGTTTGGTTGAAAATGATGTCATTCAGCTGTGTGGTGTCTAGTTGTTTCACAGAATGAGGTGAACTTGCTATTATAACCAGTCCCGGTGTTATACAAGTGATTATCATCATGCATAGAAGACCACATTTTTTAATTGCTTGCATACGTTTTTTAAATATTTTTGATACACTTTCGTCGCTCTCTGATGTAATCTGTTCATTTGAAAATAGACTATGAATTTCGAAGGCAGAATCAACACTGGTTTGAGACATCCTTTCACTATGGGTTTTACACTCAGACTGATTATCTTATACAAAAACTGGATACTTAAATAGATAAATTACTTTTGAAATTGATTTTGGTCTGCTTTTTTGGTACAAAATTTACAAGCTCGAGTCAACTTTAATATAATTCACAAATTGGTTGTGAAAAGGTCATAAAAGACAAAAAATACCGTGAATAATATGATAATTGTGTGAACTATAATTGGATGAAACGTAGCAAAGAAAGATTTTGTTATAAATGGAAACTAAAACCAATAAACAATTCATCATCTACCCATGGCTGACGTTCTTCTTCATTCATCCAAAAAGAGTTACGCATTTAGTTAGACATATTGTCATTAAGACGAATGCTGCAAATCAACTATTGAATCACAAATTCATTATCGATTGGTTTTAAAAAGATCACCTGCTTTCAAACAAAATTGTCGCTAAAGACCATCTGCTAAAAATGGCGGATCCATAATGATAGCACCCACCTGCAGCCACCCACTTAACAACATGGCCGCGAGGTCATTAACCAATCAAAACGTTGGATAGTGGTCTATCCCACCTATCCCACCTAACAAGATGGCCGCGAGAATACTGTTTTTATACTACTCCTGTACAACCGAGTGTACAATATTATATAAGCAAATAAATCACAGCACGTGTGAGACAATCAATGAACATATGTATGAACATACCTATATAACAAAACAAAGCTCGTGTATTAAAACACATTAAAAGTCTAAGTAATCTCATTCGGTTGACATTATTTGGTACACGTTAATTGATTTCTTATCATTCTAACTCGTAATTGTTTTATTCAAGTATTTCATCCATTTCCTGTAGAAATTAAAGAAAAAAATCTTTCTGTTTCAGGGTCTTGAAGATTTCTCTTCACAGGACTGGTTTAGCTAAGTATCTATAGCACATTTGTGGACATATATCTCCTAAGGTGTGAATTAAGTAAACTAATGATGGCTTCAGCTGAAGAAAAAACCTTGCTCACTTTTTACTATACATGCTAAGAAGGTCAAATGTTGTATTGCTTGTAGCAAGAGTAATTCAGGGCATGTATGGGTGCCGACAAATATTGCTATGAAAAGTATTTTTACTAACATTTTAACCATTCTTTATGTACATTTACCTGAAAATTTGGACAATATATATATGTGGCGATACATGTCTCTCAGTTATCAATAGAACTAGAGAACTTTGTTTGAAATGTAAAGAAAATATTGACAGTCTACCTTTGAAAAGCAGACACAAAAGAATAATTCTCTCGTTCTCTCAGTTTCCCCAAAAATGAAGCGACCAACAACAGTATTTAAGAACAGAAAATGTGGGAAGAAACTTTAATTCTCAAGAATTTACTGATGATTCCTCTAGAGATGTTGAAGCATGTCAAATAATATATTCTACTGACCATAGCTACAGTGGTACAGGTCAGTCACTGAATGTGAAAGAGTTGATTGTGAAACACAATCCTAGGTCAAAATTCTCTACCTTGTCTGTTCTGAAATCAATCCCTTCACTTAAGGATATCCAGTATAAATCATTTAATCCTTTGGACATGATAAAAAAGTGCCATCTTTAACAGAAACAAATGATCTTGAGGATGAAATGATCAAATGAACTTGATGCAGAAGTTAATTTCCGCTGCATGCATTCGATTCAGCTCTGGAAATGGGGTAAATACTATCATTATTGAAGTACTGATATACATGCTCTCTGATAAATGTCTTTAATTATAAATAGGCGTCTGTGATACTGAATGTTTTTATTGCTCAAGAAAATGACATTTGAATTATAATTTCTCTGTAGAACTCAGTGAAGCATCTTGTTTAGTTTTATTTCACAGCATTGCAAATATTTATCTGGTGTTTGTACATGGTGTCCTTCATTTATTAATTAGACATTTTTTTCCATTTGCTTGAAACACAACGTAGACTGGGAATATCCCTTCCACAAATGAGTAAGATACCAAACTGACTTTAGCAAAATTAATGGTAAAGGTGTAATTGCAGCTCTAGCAAATGGAGAACAATTAAAGTCCCAGTTGATAATATTGATGGCAGATTTAGAGCTAACCAGGTAATTTATATCATAAATGTTTCATTTACAGAATGTTACAATATATTTGCATTTAACTCAGGAGATTTTAGATAAAAAAAGCCTGCATGGGGCACTATGCTCACATCACACTACAAATATCTACATGGTTAATCTTTTTAAACTTACACCATTTTAATGAAGATCATATTTTATACATATAATTACATAACATTGTAGGTTTGTGTTGGAAGTGGTAACAGAGAATATCATTACACCCACTGGACTGTAATAATGTATCAACTCATAACAATCATGTTCTGGAGCTTGGCAGACAGCCAAATGTCACTTGATGGACCAGACACTAACCTGTTTTTGTTTTGACAACTGAGGAACATTCTAATCTTAGGTACTAGTACATGTGTATTGCTTAATGTGTGTCTAGATATATAGGTGCAATACTGTCAGATTTAGTCATCTGGTTTTCTTTTATTGTTCCTAACACTAATGTCACATAATACAATCACATCTTTGATAAATATTGCTAATATTGTTGATTGTTTGATTAAACTGTGACCAAAAGTTGCTTAATACTTAATCATTATCATTCATGGTATTGTCTTGTTGATATCAAGCCTTAAGATATTTTTGTATTGAGTTGAACATACAGATAAACAAGTAAACAGCTTACATATGTATATATATATTTCATACAGGTTTGTTTTAGGAAAAGTTACTCTTGGCTGGTGAAGAAGATGATTATTCACGAGTTTCCAACTCTTTCTATCTTAAGAGACAAAGTTGTAAACATTTCGGAGCACCATTACAGAGACATAACAGACAGAGCTTCACTTGTGTACCCTATGTTTGTAAGTTTTCATGTTTTTTAAATTAATGGTATCAATTCCTACAGAACTTATTAAGAAAACACAGTGTTTGTTGAGCAATGCAAGTAACTATGCTCCCACCATAATAACAAATCACAAATTCCACTCATATTCACACACACACAAGGACATAGGTAGCATTTTGTAATTATGTTTGAAGTTTGTGTCTGGCACATTGCTTTACCATCAATAGGTTTAAGAAAATATTTAGAACAAATGATTACATCATTGCATCTAAGTTCCATGTCACCAGCAGAAAGTCAAGGTCACAATGGCCCTTAAAACTTTGCCCATATTCACTATATGAGTCAAGACATGGAAATCGTGAGAATAATGAGATTTCAAATATTTACCATAATGATATGTGGCTTCTTAGAATCAGGTCACACATTTATAAAGGAAGTTTCACTGTATTGAGATATTTTGTTCCTTTTGCAAAATACCATTATAGATGGTTATTATTCATATTTCCCTCCTCTCTGTTTCATCACATTATATATTATATGTTTGGACACACTTCTAGTGGGTAAAATATTTTACATTTTAATGTTTGTGGCTCATGCATGATTGGAAGAAGTAAAAATGTGGATTTTTAAATTCTGACTTCAGTTTAGGAAGTGTATGTAACTGACAGGTTATTATGAAGGATCATTAATACATTAAGATTATTTGCTCCATCACTCTTGTACAAATAACAAATGTAAATGTAGTATGAGCTTGGTTCAATTTACTAACTTACTAAATATAAAACACAACCTGGATATAGTGTTGATGTAATTTATTTCTTATAAATCACTGTTAGAACATCAAATATTAAAGAATAAAATTCATTCATAAAGCAAAGATGGGGAATTAAAACTGCCTACATAAAATTCTGACAATCACTTTAATATAATGAGGAGGTGACAGGGGTGGTGGTGGGAACTCAAAAAGTTGCAATAAACTAAAACAAAATGGGGAAACATTTTGTTCAAGTGAAACAGCTAACCTGATCACGCTTGGGCAAACCGCCCATTCTCATTGGCTAACCAGATCAGGGCTCTGGTCATCTTTATGACATAAACAAAATTGAGTATTATTATTTACAGACTTTGATGACTCACTTCTATTTTTAGACTATCACGCGTGTGGCCTGTGTCACCTGACTGCTTATACATGAAAACAAAATAAATACAGGCGCATGGCCAGTTGTAAACTAAGGGGAGCTGAATAGATAATCTTATTAGCAATAAATACAGGCGCATAGCCAGCTGTCAACTAAGGGGAGCTGAATAGATAATCTTATTAGTAATAAATACAGGCACATAGCCAGCTGTCAACTAAGGGGAGCCGAATAGATAAATCTTATTAGTAATAAATACAGGCGCATAGCTGGCTGTCAACTAAGGGGAGCCGAATAGATAATCTTATTAGCAATAAATACAGGTGCATAGCCAGCTGTAAACTAAGGGGAGCTGAATGGATAATCTTATTAGCAATAAATACAGGTGCATAGCCAGCTGTAAACTAAGGGGAGCCGAATAGATAATCTTATTAGCAATAAATACAGGTGCATAGCCAGCTGTAAACTAAGGGGAGCTGAATGGATAATCTTATTAGCAATAAATACAGGTGCATAGCCAGCTGTAAACTAAGGGAAGCTGAATGGATAATATTATTATCAATAAATACAGGTGCATAGCCGGCTGTAAACTAAGGGGAGCTGAATGGATAATTTTATTAGTAATAAGTACAGGCGCATAGCCAGCTGTCAACTAAGGGGAGCTGAATGGATAATCTTATTAGCAATAAGCATCAGAAGAGTGATGGACCAAATGCATTTAATGATGAAATAATTTTCTTATCAGAGAGCGGTACATATGTTCTAATTTGCTGCAGTGTTTGTTAATGGTTCTCATTCAACTGTATTTTGTGTAATGTTCAGTTTTTTCAGTTGCTTTAGTTATCACTTCATAATTTCTGTAGGTCTTGTATACTTAGACCAGTAATCCATTATATTTATTGTGTAAATTGTTTTCAAGCTAGAAAAATACTCATGTTTATGGTTAATTGACCAAGCAATTTAAACCAGTCATTGAAGAGTTGTTTCATGTTGGAATAAGATCTACTTGAAACTTTTGGTAGATTATGTTGTTATGTACTATGTATTTTTAATGAGATTTCACTGAAAGGTTTCTTTTTTTGTCATACATGTCATAACACTTTACAATTTTGATTTCCTTCAATCAAATGAAATACAAAGCACTCCAACATCACTTCTCTCACACATACATGGTACCAAGCTAGGTGCACCATCCTGTCCTGCTGTACCAGTCTCTTGGAAATACTTCTCAATAGATGATGGTGGTTTGTAAAGAATTATGTTTCTGACATGAGGGGCATTCAAATACATTCCCAATGCTACCATGCATAACACAAACCTAATTTTGCTGTTTGGTTTACACAATTCTTGTACTATGAAAGTTTTCATTTTGTCAGTATTGCTCTTATGATACTGGGCAAAATTTTTTCTGTTCTCAGGGACTGCATCTCCCAAGAAACTGATTTGGACCCAAATTATTTTCCAGATAAGAATTACAGAAGCTGATGACACTTGTGTTGGTATACATGTAATCTAACGGGTAATTCTGTTTTTCAGAAGTGATGCCTTCAGCAATCTGTTTCAAAATTTCTTCCAAATGTTCCTCAGTTTTACTTGATGGTAGTCACATTATTTTGCTGTACCTGATGTTGGGTCTGTCTGGATTGATGGAAATTATTTCAGGATTTCTTAGATTTAAGTTGCTAATTATCTTTTTCTTGTTCCCCTGAAATAGGCAGATTAATATAGCATCCATTTATTATGGCATACCCTCATTTGAAAGCTTTTTGATAGGTAAAACTGAGTTTTGCTTATCAAAGTTTGTCTCTATGTATAATATAATTTGATGTTTTATTTCAGAAAATTGTAAAATATTTCTATTCTACAAAGAGTTCAAGGGAAGTTGGGACCCTGTCCAACTATCAATGAATACTGCACAGAACCAGAAAATTAAAAGATTGTTAAGTGTCTGTGTAATTGGCTCAACACTTTTGTCTAATTTTATCTTATTGACTTGTGTTTATACTTTCTTAATTTTCTTTTTTACTTTTCATTTAACATTTACAAGTTTGTGAAACTGTTCAAATGACAACTTAATGTAATGTTAGAGCAACATTTGTAATATCTACCGTAAATATCAAGTTATCAATTTACTGTTTTGTTTTTATGTGACTTATCGTCACCGGGGTTTGACGACGTTTTTCAACAATTTTTCAGTTATATACGGCGACCGGTTCACCTAACTAGTTTTCCTGGACATTTTTGTCAAATTTTCATAGAAGGGTTTGACCTGCCGTGACCGGGATTCGAACCCGGATCTCCCGGTTACAAGTCCATTGCACTTACCACTTGACCATGGCCGCGGCTGTATCAATCTATACTCCAATTTATTAGTATTGTATATACTGTTAGGCATTATGCATGATGTTGAATAAACAACTTATCTATTGATATTTGTACTCTTTGCAGATAATCCATTTCAATTTGTATAAAATCTTACCATCAAATTTAATTTCTCTTTTAACTGTATAATGAATAGCCTTCTTCATGTTAATGTGAGGTGGACAAAACGTGATACCCACAAAGACCTACTATACATGTATAGTAAAAGTCCTTGTTACTTGGTGGTTCTAGTGAAACTTAAATCAGTACACCTTTACCAGAACTCAAGTAAATTGCCGACCACAAATTAATTAGTAATTCCCAATAAAATATATTTACATGCACAAAATGTTGAAAAAACTTGCCATCCTGCATTTTATTAAACATGTAGCAAGAACGACTTGTGTAGGTGTTGCAACCTTTGTGAGGAAAAAGGTAGAATGTCTTTTGAATAAAAAAACAACAGTTAAGGACATTTACTAACGATAACAATTGTGTAAATTGTTAAATGGTGTAATTATCAACTTCGCACATGCGGGGCAAGCTGAAATATCCGGCTCTTATCAAATCAGTAGGGAGAATAACCAGAAAATCCTTCTTTTGCAACAACAGTTCAAGACATGCAACTTGTTCATGTTTTAAACGTTGGTGGAATAGAGCCTCGGCAGTATCATGTAAACGCCTGCTTTATGAAACTCAACTCATGTCAACAGTGACTCTAATCTAACCACTATGACCATCTATTTTTCCGGGGGTTTCCCAGTAAGGGGATAGAATCTAAAAATATAACACGCATGTACAGTTAGATAAAAAAATTTGTAATGATTCCATATGTTCAAATATCATTAATAGTTACTTAGTATGAATCACGAAGTAGTCGTATCCTGTGTTTTACAAACAAAAACGTATTACTTTCAATATTACATCAATGTCTTGATCTCTTAGAATTCGGACATTTAATCTTTAGAGATTTAATCTCTAAGATTAAAGTTACATATGTACAAAGGAGGCAAGTACTTTTACTACAATCTGAAAATTATGTCGACAAAATTCATTTTTATGAACACCTTATTTGTAGAACTTAATTTCATACATACTAATAGTTTTCCATTCATTCGCACAGAGATAATGATAAAAAAATACAAACATGATCTGATAACCTGGATCAATTAATTTCAAATACAGTCAAACCCCGTTAACAAAGGCAAACAAAAGAAGAGAAGAAAAAATACCTAGAATAACAATAAACGTATGTTAAATATTGGCCGTTGTTAAAAGGTTACCGGTATATACAGATGGCCAATGACCATAGACATAGAGCATTCCGGGGTGACTGAGTGAACAATGAATGACTATTCCGGAAATATCGTAGAGGAAACCTCACTAGACGAACATTCTAATATTAAAACCACTTCAATATATCTCGGTCTATGTTTGAACTAAATGATGAGACAACCTCATTATTAGGACCGATATTTTGGTTCCAAAATTTGCCAGAATATATGGATTCTACTGTAGGCAGACATCATATTTCAATTTTAAATTAAACATTTAATTGGCGTCAAAATGTTTAGCTGTAACTTATGTTACGATCAGTCGTCTTACTTAAAAGCAACCATTGATTGGCCATTAGCGATACAATATTTGCAACAAAATAATAAACTTCATTAGTTTCAGTCGGTAATATGTAATCTGTGATAACAAAAATGAAAGTAATGATGATGTCATGCAAATCCCTCAAGTTACATATAAGCTTTAAGATAAACAAGAAATGAGAATGAAAACTGCTTGTTAAAATTACATACACTCGCAGAAATAACAAAACAACGGTTTTAGAGGAAAATAATGCGTAAATGTAAGAGTTCCACAATTAAACCAAAAATTGAAAATTTATTATTTTTGGAAATGATACTTCCTTTGTGGCTACTTTATACATGCTGAATATTATACAACTGCCCACATTTAAAGAGAATGGACTGATTGACACAACATCAAACAGATAGATTTATGTCATTTGTTGTGAATTGTACAGGCACAATTATGTCAAATAACCGTAACGTAACTTTTTGAATGCACTTTAACTGTTTTGTAACTTAATTGAATCCTTTCATTTAGCATATTCTTTGCTATGTTTAGTGTCATTATTTATTTGTTTGTTAACCAAGTATACCTAACTTGTTGAATTACTTATAGTAATTTAGTAAGTATTAATATATTGTTTATGATTTGTGCTCTTAAGTATAATGAAGGAATAAAAGATTATATTTCTGTGTGTTAACTACAAGTATTAAACTCCTTTCATTACTATAATCCTTTGATAATTGTAAGCTTTCATTAATTTCATGAGTGTCTTATCAATTAACATCATGTGATCAGCAAGCAGAAGACGGATGATATCTTTGAGAGACAACCTGCATTTATATCATGCTGAAGGAACAACGTTAAATCATAAAAAATGATAATAAAACAAGGGACATAACTTCGTACCGCCTATGCCGATCTGCGTACTCGAGAGTCTGAGCACGAGTTACACAACTTGACACAGGACATGCAGTACACGTAAGTTTTTTTCTGAATTTCAGATTCAAATGAGCTTATTTGCAAGTTACACTTTAGAGTGCAACCAATCACAGTAGTTTATTAATGAACCAGGGAAATGGTGACTTCATCAATTTTAGATTCAGTTCATCAATAATATATCACCTTTATACAATCTTAGCTTATTGCTTCCGGTACTAGTTTTACTATGTGCGGATTAATAGTTTGATTACACGTGTACTATCAAACCTGTAAACACAAGCTATCTTGTGAACAGAACAAATATTACCTATATATGCCCAGTCTAGCTTTATTTGATAACAACATTCCCCGTCTAAGTGACATACTGTTTGAGGCAATGTAAATGTTTTCAGTTCAGAGACAGAATTTCTAGAGAGGAGAATCAATTAATAAATTGTGTTTAGACGGCATCAAATTCCGTTGCAGGGAGTTGAGTGTTGTTCTGAAGGTTACTTAAGAGAGAAGTACCGAATACCAACAAACGTGTACAGTAACACCCCGTTAATAGGAGCACCGTCGGTACTTTGGAGGTGTCTCCATTACCGGGAAAGTCCTATTTAAGGGGTTGACTATCTGGCTGATATTTGATGGGTATGCTGTTTTGTGCATGCCTGTATATACATATGTTGTAACATTATTTTCTGTTTTAAACCGAGCTCATTACGACTCGAAGAACAATGCGGTCATAACATAGACATTTTATATTTCAATAAAAGATTGAATGTACGGTTAATGGACGTGTTAATGAACTAATTTATGATTCCTCAATTATCAAAGATCGTTGTCATCTATGCGTAAAACAAGCCTCATAATCAAGTTGTATATGTCCGATTATGAGGTTAAACAAAGAGTATTCATATTTGATACTCTGAAAAGTGTCCCGAGAATCGAGTAGCGGGTTGGTCCTATAGGGACATTAAACAAGAAGGAAAATTCCGTTCTTTTAAAGTATCCAGAGAAACGGGGTGTCCCGAAAAACGGGGTGGTCTGCTTGCGGAGCTCTATTGTACATAAAGAGAGGACATAGTTTAAAGTGACTCCTTCTTCTTATTCGAAAATTGTCGGCAACTCAAGTTTGACTGTAGTACGATTTATCAAACTGAAAGATATATCGTCTGTTACTTGACGTTACTACAACTACACACACACAGACCCGTCAATGAAATTCCACAGTTACAACCGTACGTATATAAACAAACACCGGCTTTTTCACGTGATTTTAAAGATAATTGAATTCTCCCAACCTAAACGTTTTGATAATACAGTAATACCCCAATAAATTGATACCAATTTACCGTGCACTATCTATAAGCAAGATCATAGATATTAATAGCGTTTCTTATTTCTGTATTGATAAATAAACATGATCGGTTTGCTTCAAATAACAGTGTGCAGTAAAACCTCGATATGAAAGTCACCTTTGTGACAAAACTGTTTTTAATGAGATAGTTCTAACATTGAGAGAATGTTTAAGTAAAGATTAACCATATTCTTGTTTCTGAAAATAAAAGCGCATTTATTCTATTTCTTACCAAGATTCAACAGCTGATAAATGACTTCATTAATTATTCAGTCACCTCTACAATTCTTGTGGTAATTACTATATTAAATCACTTCAGTAAAAATATTGATATATGAAGGGATGATTGTATTTGAGGTAATAAGTAGAGTTCATATATTACACTCAATAAAGGATCTTCTGTAGTCGCGTGGTTGACTCAGACTAGTAATCACTTATTCCACACTGCTGTGAGTTTGAATCCCACCCTGACAAATCTTACATGTGAGGAACTCTCCAGCCAGCTTACGAAAGGTCGATGATTCTACCCGGGCCTGGGTCTTCCAAAAAATACAATGAACAAAATAAAACCGAGCATTATCAACATCTACTGAATTAATAAAAATGCGGGGATAATTATAACCCGCATCTTGACCGACACTATAAATGTCACATTTCAGTTTGGATGTATCAACTACTCCCTAAATGTTAATGAACTGACATTGAAATTTCGGAAACATAAATTTCATAATAAGTATATATGATAGATCAAATCCATTACGCAGAACAAATATGCATATCACAAAAACAACTAGGCCACAGCAGGCATGTTGAATATTTGTACCATATGTTTTCCTTTACAGAATAGAACAGAACAGAACAGGACTGAACCATGACATTGTAAGTTTCGCTTATAATACTTAGAGTACTAAGATAATTCTAGTGGGACCTCCGTGAACAAAGGTCACCCAGGGGACAGACAAAATGTGCCCTTTATTGACAGATAGCCTTTTTTTCAGAGGTCAGTTAGTTCTAAATAATCAATAATGTTTTTTTCAAAGAATGGCCTTTATTCACAGGTGGTCTTTATTCGGAGGTTGCCGCAAACACGGGTTTGACTGTAGACTGTTAACACAGTGATAGTTTGCTGTTGTACACTCTTATTGTTGTTTCTTTTTGTATTAATTCATCAATCACCAATATTTGAGTATTTAGTTATGAAACATTTAGTATTAATGACTAAAACTGTCATTCTATCATGTGTGATAAAGTTGAAGAGAAAGCAGCCACATTTTGCATTGCTGCTTCGTTTAACAAATTGTTCCTCCTTAATTTGAATACATTAAACATGATGGTTTAAGTTATTTTGTATGCTGTTGACTTATTCATTTTCAATTACAAATGTCATGTTTCTAGGACATAAGATCAAGAAGTTTGTTTGGTTGATTTTTATGAAGTTTTTGTTATAAAAATGAAGAGGTGAATGCATTTTTCGACTACCTCCAAAAAGAAATGTTACAAATGGATCCGATCTGAAGTTTTCGGAATTCATGATATGGATTCGATTGGATCCAATCCGAAGAAATTTGATTCGTTGTACAATGTGACATCCGAGCACGATTTTACTTCTGTTAAGATCTATACAGTAACAAATAATGTAATAAATACATAAAATGAATTATTGTACAAACACTGGTGTTTCAATGCTGTGTCGGAAATGAAAATTTACAATAAAAAGGAAAGTTGTCAAAGTTTAGCATTTTATTTTAGTATGTAGATCTAGATCTATAACTACAAATGTTAATACAATTTACAGTTAAAGTAGTCCAGAACAACATATATTATACATGTATTATATATGTATTATGCATGCATTTTAAACGGCTCAACTTTTCAGGAGATATTTGTTCACATGTTATTCAGTAGTCATATATGTGAATATGTTAATGTTGAAATCATAAACTATCAAACCGTGCACAATGTGTTTGTCTTATTACATGTAACTGATCTTTATATACTGGTTGTGGAAGGTTCAGTTTAACAATACTTATATGTAATGAATAAACAAATACTATAATAAAATCTGATGGTATATCTAACATTGCCATCATCACACAGCAATGATACTCTATTTTGTATCAATACAAGTTGTACGTACTAAAGATGATGAAAGAACAATACTTGATCAGTACATGTATTTTAAAAATTGTTTGCTTAAGTAAGACTGGCTTAAAGGTACACAAAACTGCTACAATTTTTGTGATTTGTAGCCTTTAATCTTGATCACTGCTGTTTGTTAAGTAATACACTCCTATCACAGTTTACAGCAATATAATGAAATATAAAATGTATCAAACTCGTGGCACTGAATAGCATTAAAATGACACTTCGTTTCAAACAGACCCGCTGGTTGCCTCAGTATTTTAACAGTCCACAATTTAGGACGTCATTTCGGGACCGCGTGTCATTCAGCTAATCTATTTCGAACTGAAATTCATCGCTGATGATGTATCGCAAGTAATTGATTACGTGTTTCTTGGTCTATGAACGATTTATATTTATTATTTGTTTCAGTGAAATTTATGACCAGTCTAATTTCTAATTATTCTAATATACGACTGTGTTGAGCTGATAACGTTATAGCCTCACGAGTACCTGCTGTAAACATTAATCTGACATTACGACAAAATCATATTTCATTTCGAGCTCATTTCTGTATAAAAATCATGAAATCTCCAACAATATTAACGAGTTGAATTTCGTCGTTTTACTTGCGCATTGAAGTGCGCCGCATAATGGATAGTACATGTATATATATTTTAAATCAAACATTATGCGGATAAATCTCGATGAATGACACTTATGTTTCAATTCACGTATTCACAAAAGATTGACAATCAACGAGGCAATATTATTTAAAAATCTTATGAAAACTTTTGAAACAACAACGTTCGTGCACGAACTTTATGACTGCCCCTTTTAGATAAAAACGCAACAGACTCCTGATACATATTAAAATATGCCAAGTATTTGGCGGTGCGAAAAAATCTCACAGACGCATGCGCTTGCTTCCTAATCGCTTAATAATTAAGCGTGACTTGTACAGAATTACGACGTCCAACTAGACTTTTTTAACGAATAAACAATAAAATTCTTTGAAAATCTGAGCAAATGAAGTCAAACACTAACATATACGTAACAGTGAAAAACCTAGTTTTATGTTTTCCCAGATTTAATAGTCAGATCGGATTAAGATATTATATTCGGAGCCTTTCCTTTACAGCCTCGCAGTGGCGTACCTTCCTATAAGCAAGTTAACAATCTAAATAGTTTATCATTCTGTGTAATGGGTCGGTCTTATTTGACTAAAGTTGTCGTTGCTATGGATATTTCACTTACGGTATACATGTAGTAACTTAACTCCCGAAAGAGGATGTGATTTTTTTTTTAATAAATACATGTAGAACCTTCCTCAAAGTACATTGTTTAGCGATTAATCCTATGTTTCATACTTGTAGAGATATTCTAAATAGAATAATCAGAAGCACGTTGAAGGTTTCACATTACACTACATTTAAACGCACACATTGTCAGTTACACTAATTTTTATATACTAGTACATCATTATCGGCTTATGTTGCAGATATCCGGGTTTTGTCTCTGTTTCTAATTGTGCTCTTTACTAATTGTATTGTTAATTATGTATAAGATCAAAAACAAATCATTTATACACACTATAAGGATAGAGGTTTTATGTCTAACATCTCTCCTACAAAAATGATATTTGTCGTAATGGTTACCTCCATTGAACTGTACATTCACTTTTTCATTCGCTCAGTTTATTTTTGTTTGTTTGTGACTTATTGTCACTTGGGTTTAACGCCATTTTTCAAAAGAAAATCAGTTATATGCAACCGGTTCGCCAAACCAGTTTTCCTGGACTGTATACTAACCAGTACTAACTTACCCTTCCACAAGGAGCCGGCAACTTCTCTACATATGGAGGAAACTCTACATTTGTACGAGTAAAATGTTCCTTGTTTGTATTTGAAATACAAGTAAGAATTTAATATGACCCGCTGTCAAGAAGGATTTTGGTCTGAGTGTTTGTCCCAAAAGTATTTCAATAACATGTATTAGAATAATATATGTTCGCATTGTTTGTATCACGTGCAGTATATCGTATACACAATCAAGAAATTATAATCAAAACTGTAGCGAGTATCTAAATATTCGGATGACCGCGATTTAAACAAGAAAATCGAGTACGAATACTCACTACCATTAGGATAGTAGGATTGTGATTTTTAAAAAAATTGGTCACTTTGACATAAATTTTCAATCAGTAAATGTAAAGTGAATTGAGTTGGATCGCCACATTACAGAAGCCAAGAACAGTATTTGAGGTTACAAAGATGAGATTGATCTACTAGCTCAATAATCATTCTTATGTCCTTAAGTGAGGCACTAAAGTTAATGAAGTATGACGAGAATATATAACTTTGCAAGCAGTCAACAATCAGCCGGACAGCCCAGCCACCCATCTAACCAACCAGTCAGCCAATCAACAAACCAGTCAACCAACCATCGAGCCAACCAGCTAGCCAGCAACCAACCAGCCAGACAACCAACCAACCAGCCAGTCAACCACCCAACCAACCAGCTAGCCAACCAGCCAACCGGCTAGTCAGTCACCAACCAACCAGCTAGCCAACCAACCAGCCAGCCAGTCACCAGCCAGTCAGTCAGCCAGCCAGCCACCCAACCAACCAGTTAGCCAACCAGCCAACCGGCTAGTCAGTCACCAACCAACCAGCTAGCCAATCAACCAGCCAGCCAGTTACCAGCCAGTCAGTCAGTCAGCCAGCCAGCCAGCCAGCCAACCAACCAACCAACCAGCCAACCAAAAGACATGATCGATGATTCAATTAACAATATCTGGATATAGCATATATATATATTGGTCCGAATATGAAGTTTGAACTCAGAAACCAAATAAATATTTTGTAATGTTGGTGCTAAGGTCATTATGTAGGAGGAAAATCAAGCATGTAGATAAATCTTATTTCTAGCATGTTGTATCTCCGTCTGAGATTTAGTGATGAAGCTGTGGGGCATTTCGGTTATTATGTTTTACTTACTACTTCAGTTCTGTATACTTATGTACATAATAGACCATATGTCAATTTAGTAGTATAGGTGTACAGTTAGGAACTCCAGGGACCAATTGAATAATTCTAGTTTAAAGATAAACTTGAGTTTAAACTTTATTTTAACAGACGTTTGCATAAAAGTAGTCTTACTAGTCCCACATCAGGCTTAAACTAAGATGAATAACATACATGTAGTTTAGACAAAACTCACGTTTAATTTAAGTATGAGACAGGGTAAAAATAAACCAGCCAGAGCGCTGTTTAATGACCGAGTTAAAGCATTCATTGACTTGTTCAAGAACAAAGAAATATGATTTAGTGGTCGTCTATGAATAACAGTAAAACCTGCATATTGAGACCAACATTGGGACCCAAAAATCGGTCGTAGTGAGGTGGTCTCATTATCAAGTTGATAAAAGGGAATTTATTGAGAGCCAGTCTAAAAATGAGTAATCATTATAACAAGATGGTTGTAATACTGAGGTGGTCACTATGAGGTTTTATTGTAGTTATATTAGCTGTGTGCACTTGATGATAGTAGACTAAGTAATTCATTTGTTAATTGTTGAACACACCGAGTATGTAAACTTAAAGATACTGAGACACTGACCTTAGAGCTCAAAATCAATAGATGTCTCCTACAACTTGTGACCAATATCATTGATGCTATTCAGTATAATCCCTGAAAACCGGATCCCTTCCGGACTGATCCAAAAGTCAGGTTTTCCGAGTATTCCGGTTTTCAGAGAACTATTGAGCAAGAGTAAAAATGGGACTTGAAATAAGATAATTCAGATTTTAGGGGTTTTACCAAGAATGCGTTGCTCGGTTTCACGCCACATATTTTCACACGTTCAATAAAACAGGGGTCAGAAATTCATATCTTTCATTGATCGAAAATGTGTAACA
This sequence comes from Lutraria rhynchaena, assembly GCA_008271625.1. NCBI lineage: Eukaryota > Metazoa > Mollusca > Bivalvia > Venerida > Mactridae > Lutraria > Lutraria rhynchaena. The sequence continues at coordinate 1,052,725 of VIBL01000149.1, read as the reverse complement.
AAGGGAGAGAAGTATGCATGGCTTAAACATCAACATGATAATTGTTGCAATGAGTAACTATAAACATAATTAAAAATCAGCTCCACTCGATAATACAAACTTCGGTAAGCAAATCATTGCATTCGTTTTTCAACATAGGAAAACGGGTAGTTCATGTCTAGGTAAGATATAACAGAGTACCCCTCTAATCCGGTCGAGTCCGGAACCACGTCATCTGGCCGGTTTAAATAGGATGCATTGTTTTGTAAGATTCGGGACATTCATATCATTGATATCTTCATATTTCATTGATATAAATATTAATATCATGTCGTTGGTTAGTTATGTTCATGTTTACCTCTAACGAATTCGGTTCACTTTATTTTATTGGTATTAATTTAAATTAAGATCTACTTAAAACATGATTTGCAAGCTACCTACAGTCATTAATCTTGGAAACTAGAATCCAATCAAGCAACTGTGAACTTGAATATTTTTCTGCTGACGGAGCTCAAAACATAGGCGCACGAGCACGCTTAACAAAATAATAAAACAGAATGGCCTTATCAGAATTTCTAATTGACATCTGATATTTATTGAGGTTTTCATTAAGGGTATCTATTAAAACGTCATTCTTCCATTCAGAAGTTTGATTAATATCTTACATGACGACCTATATACAATCTGTCAATCAACACCGTTATTGTTGTGACATTGCAGAGTCATATTACTATGAACACTATGTTTACACTTGGTGTACAATCAAACCTGTGTTTGCGACCACCGCCGGATAAAGACCACCTGTAACTTGTACAAAAAATACAAATAAAATTCTTTACAAAATTTCAGATTGTTCTCTTTTCTGCCGGGTTTACTATCAGGAAGAATTAAAGGCTCCAGTAATACAACTGACACATGTACACATATAAACATAGTCCATCAAATTAATGTACAGATATGTCAACAGTGACGGCTCATCAAGATGTGGTCTGCGAGATTATCCCGTCCTGTGGCAAAGCTGCGAGTTATAACGGAATTCAATATGAAAAACTTAAATGTTCTGTTGACTATCTTTCCCGATTTCTTGCTAATTTGTACACGTATATGTAAAGGCCCATTCTCACGTTCACGGTTTCTCACCCCGGTTTAGTGCTCCGTGACAAACCGGGATAAAACCTTGTTAACACCCAGGCGATACCTTGAAGGTCTGGGATGATCCGTGATGAACCGTGGTGATTCGGGAGATGGCCCCGGTTGTTTTTAAAATGTTTAATAAAACCAGGGTAAACCGGGAACAATTGCACAAACCGGCAGGAACCGTGTAACACCGGTGCAACACCGGGTACCTCCGGGGAAGCAACGGGGCACCACCTGTCTACTACCGTGATAAACTGTATTAATCCGGGGTGAAATGAATATCTAGAGGCCGGAGTTGTGACGATAAAGTATACCTTCGGTTTGTGCTGGTAGAGTTACGGACGTTTGCCGTTAAAGTCACGTTTATACCCTGAAAATCCCGGCAGAGCCACGGTTGAACCCGGTAATATGACGGATAGACCCGGTATGCCCGAGTGTAGGCCGGATGATTACGGAAACACTACGGTGATAAAAGGTGTGGCTGCGGATCTGCTACGGTAACAGTAGCTGTTATCACTGTAAAATTCGTGGATAAATTCAGTGTGATTCAAGTGTATGAAAAATACATGAAAATGAACTATTTCATAAACCAGAACAAAAACAGACTACTGGATTGTCAGCTACAAATATGTTATCAACGGACAGCTTGTAACATAGAACTAGTAAGACTTAACGATAGACGAAGGAGAAGGATTAGAAAAAAAATTTAGCGTCTCCGTTGGAGAAGTTTTTTTTTGTTCGTTAGAGAAGTTTTTTTATTAATCTTCTTCTTAGGCATGGCTCCTGGAGACTTCAATCAACTGATGCCGAATGAATTTCTTCCTGCTTTTTGTACTCTCGATAGTCACCGGGTAAACGCCGTATCACGACCGGGACTATATCGGTGAATACCGGAGTACTACCCGCCACAACCTTGGCAGCTCCGACATACATCGGGGTCGGTCATATCGACACCGGGCCTATACCGTGGATATCCGTTGCGAAACCGGGATCTAACCGGGCGTCACCGTGAAGAACCGGTTTTGTTTTCGGGGCTTTACCTGGCCGTCATCGGGAATATGAGAACAAACCATTTTCTTTTCAAAAAAAAATTGTACGGTTTACCCGGGTATACCGGCTATTTGAACCTGGGCGACACCGGGAATAACACCGGCTATGTGAGAACTGGGCTTTACAGATTGACTCTATTTCTGAGTCACTGAAACGTGGAATGATTACAACTTTACATAAAGGTGTTCGCAAGCGAAAGGTCGATGCGAACTGATACAGAACGATAATACTGACATTTGTTGAGAATTTTTGATATGTTCTTGTTAAACAGATGTTAAGACAATGATATCCAATCTACGTGTTCAGCAAGGAGATTTTCAGGAAAATCATGGCTGTTTAATGACACCGTTTGTCGTTCGAGAAACCGTTTATTTTTCCAAAGAAAACCACTAAAAGTTTAATAAGCTGTCTTTACGGACGTCAAGCATTTGACCGTGTCTGACATGATGTACTGTTCTAAAAACTAAGCCAGTCGATAGACAATACATCATTGTTAGAGTTTCTTTGAAATCTACAGAAATATGGCGAGCGGTGTTAAGAATAAAGGACTTGTATCAGAATGGTTTCCTATTTTACAAGAAACGAGACATGGTGGAAAGTCGTCACCTCTCTGTTAGTTTTCCTCAACGAATTGATACAAGAGCTTGAACAAAGTGGACTCTCGGTCCGTGTCTATAAGGTAACCAAACCTGCTCACCAACAGTTGCAGACGATATGATTTTGATATCACTCTCGAAACATTCTCTTGACAATGTGTTAGATATATACTACAGATATTCACGAACATGGCGGGTCCAATATAAAGCCTCAAAATATATTATGGCGGTATTTAATGAACATTCAACTAGAACTTGATAGGTAACAACGTCATACGTGAAGCTGAGGCATACACTCTCCTGGGATTGATTTGTGATAAGCTCTTGTCTACAAGTAAAATGATACAGGACACCTCACGTAAACTGAGAGGACTTAAACAGACATCCAACACATTTTAAGCAAAAAGAATCTTCGTAAATCGGCTTGCACGATTCTTCAATTATTTTTATTTATTCATTCATTTTATTTTCATGTATTATTTTTTTCTTATGTTTTTAAACAGATGGACAATTGTATTCTAAACATTTGCATCTTTTGAGAACACTTTGCTCCATATTTTATCAATAATGTATCATATATGACATTATCACCGTGATTAGTTGTGATTTACCATAAACTGTCTGATGATTTTCTCAAGTGAAGGACAAATTTTAGTTTGACACTAATGTAATGTATTTATGTTCAACTCTTCATAGATTGGAGGAATAAAAAGTATATATGTCGTTCATGGATAATTTGTCTTGATTTAGCAGTTGTATGTTCTGGTTCAAATAGATATGGACGGATGGACGGACGGACGGACGGATGGATGGATATTATTCTAATCTATTAGGCCAATTGGCCCATGAGGACGACATATTTACAACATATTTTCAATGTGCGCAACAAATAAAAATACACACATTCATACATACACACAAAAGCAAAACATTTATTACAATCTTATGAGTAATGAAACGTCTAGGGAGAAGCTATGAATTTCTGTAGAAGTAGATGTTCTTTTTTAAAAAGACGGGAGTTTTGCACGCATCAACATTATATAAAAGAAGGAACAAAAGTTTTACAGTCCCAAGAGGGTCAGTTTTTGATGAAATGCTGACCTTTGACCAAAGATGGTCATTGCATCTTGTTACACTGTATTATGAGATGTTATCGCAAACTATTCGTCTGCTATAAACTTTACAACTTATATACACTCTTTCCCGTCAATGAAATTCAAACCAAACGAATACAAGTATTGCCACGTTTTTCACGTGTTTTCGGTGATAATTCAAAATCTCCATACCTGAATAGTTTACAGTAAAATCAACCAAATGAATATCATTGTTCCAAACCTAACCATACCCAATATAAATATTTATTTCACTAATATTGAAATTACTCCACAATTGCAAAATAAGCAATGTTCGTGTTTGTTAATCACCGGTTTTTCATGTGTTAAATCACGTGATTTTCTTCAGTTGTAATCTGATAGTGGTTTATAAGCCCATTGGGCTAGGTACTTATTTATAATAATGTAAATCAATCTGCTATACATGTTGTGAAGGAGTGTCAATGCTTATGGGTTACCAACTTCCTTGCGTAACAAATAACTTGATTCCCAAACTAAAACTACAATACAACAACGTCTACATCCCGTGTACACGTTCCTGTAATCATCCAGGAACTATTCAATCACCTAAAGGCAAACTTCAGTTCAACATAGACGAAATAAGACAATCAGAGGAACATTATTCTGATCTCAAATCGCCAATCAGCAACCAGTGATCATTATCACCCCACCCACGTTGGTTAAGCTTTATATCACAGGTGTATCCTCATGAGCACTTTGTTCATGCGAGCTATGAAATAACATCTCAATCACAGACATGAAGAAACTCGAAGCCTCCTTTCTCGAACTCGCTCTGATATGGTCACCAGCCTTATAGGTATAACCTCAATGGAGGCTTACATCGACCTGCAGAAATTGACCTTTCTTGGTAATATCTAATCCCATTTGTCTGATATGTTTTATAACCATATTATATCTTCAAAAAATGTAGTCAATACAGTTGTACAGTTAATTATTAAGTTACATACAGAGACAAAAGTAACATCATATTGATCACAAAGGTGGAAACAAAAACCAGTCATTCAAACATTCAAATGATAATCAGCTGTCTGTTATACTAAATGTGTAGGTTTTATTGTAAAGACACCATCATTTGTGCGTCAAAAGGACGGTAGTGTAAAAGTCTATTATCCTGGTACAACATTAACATTATAAAATCAGGTATATCAACTCAACATGATATAGAACAAAAATACAGAAAATGCGTCCATTTACTTTGATGTTTGATACTTGACAATTTCACCACTTCGAACTCAACCAATTGAATACAGTACAATCTTACAAAACAGTGGATAAATTTAGACATCAATACCATATTACCAGTGTGACATTTAAAGGTGCAGCACCTTTTCAGTTACTGAATTATAAAATGTAAATATTTTGGCCGTACTTCCTCAAAAAACTTTCTTACATATATTTCTTACAGATCTACAACACAATAATCATATGGGAATGTACATGCCGTAATATTGATGAGTTGTAAAAATTACAATATTTCACTTTATAATGATTCGAAAAACATTGTAAAAATACAACCAGAACATTTAGATAAACGGACATGTTGTTAGTATCCTGGTAGTAGGGGAGGGGGGCTTAGGACTGAACAAGAAATAAAATACCTCATCCTATCGTACAGAAACTTAGCAGAATCTAACTACAAACGATGCTATCGATTTTGTTAAATGTAAACATATATATATTACTTATGAAACATAAAATAAATATCAAAATTTTAAATTGTCTAAATAATAGAATACATTCATATTGCTTTATCAACTAAATAACAGCTACTAGTTAAACTTTAAGTCAAGGTGCCTCTGTGGTCGAGTGGTTATAGTTTCTGACTGGTAATCATGAGCCCTTCAAACTGTGAGTTGGAATCTCACCCTCGACCAGACAAAATTTCACATGTGAGGAATCTGTCCAGCTAGTTCACGGAAGGTCGATTTATCTAATTTGAAAATTCTAATCCTTAATTTTAAAAAAGGCTGTAAAGTGAGCTGTTACAAAAATAACTCATTATTTTCAATATATTATCATTACAAAAAGAAAGCCGCATTTGTTGTTATTACGTTTTGAATGTAAGTATGTACGTAAGTCGGTGCATTCAACAGTTCATTAAATAATTAGAAATGTTACAACATAATGACTGTTTCTCTATATTGCATACATGTACATGGTAAAACGTTAACATAAAGACCATCATTAATTGTCTATTAAACGACACCTAGAGGTCTTAATGTTGAAGTAGTATAGATCTAAGAGAGGTTTTACTGTTGTTAGTATAATGTGATAAATCACCAATAACGTGAACAGTGAATGTTACGGTGCAAAGTCGATATCATCCTCGCCTACCTTGAGTTCAGATGGTTGATGTTGTATAATAATCCAGTTTATGAGTAAAAATACATTATATCGGCACAATTTATTCATAACACACATATTAATTCCACACATAACGAATACAAACATATATTAAGCACATATTTAACACACATTTTACACTAAAACACTATTTTACTCCAAAACGAATAGAAAAGCACCGCATTCCTGAACCTGACTCCTGGACCGCACGTCTGAACCTGAACCGGACTCCTGGACCAGACTCCTTAAACGTACATTGCGGATTCGAATCAAGGCAGCAACTAACGAGAGTGGTTGATTAAAGTGGTACTTCAATGTCCCAGACTTCGGATCATAAAGTTATTTCTTCACAAGTGTTAGTCACTTACACTTCTGTTAAGACACCCTGGTGTCTCATGCGAGGCTCAATGTTCCACAGCTCTCCCAGTTATCCGTACTGCTGTAATAGCAATGAACGAATCCATTCTACAATATGATACCATGGGAACATGATGTACACGCATAAAGAACAGTTGAATCAGTAGTTTGATACCGACTACTGAAAAATACCTGAAAAGGAATATTTATATTATCGTTTAGATAATTTATTATGTATACAAATAAAAAGTTGTGACAAGAACTAGAAGATTAGATTGTGAAAACGACCATGAAACGTGAAAACCTTGTACCATTACAAGATTATATATATATACCATGAGAATGATATGATTACTTTGAAGACATGAAAATAATACTAGCCATAATTTAATGATAATACTTTATGTTGATCCTGAAATATAATGATTTATGTTGGTACACGTATATATTTTTTACAATTGTAGAATTTAGCAAGTAATAGAACCCTTAACAAGTTTATTGCCATTTACTTAAGACAATACAAACCAATCAGATTGATTCTCATCCTTTGTTGATGATAAAATAATGGGAAGTCATGAATCAAAAAAAAATTGAATCATTTTAAAAATGTACTTGTTTTTCGTGGATTTGACGAGTTGAACATGTCGGTGTAAGGGAGATAATCACTACATTTTATGTAAACTTGTCAGTATACATTCGATACTGATTAATTGATGAACAATTACATCCGACAAGGTGTTCTTGTTTTTGTTACATATTCAATGATAATCATTGTCTACATCATTAAATTTGTTCACAACAACATCAAGTGCTGGTCAGCTCTAAATATTGCACTAGAACACACATATTAAATAGTTTTGATAATGGGTATAGTTGATTTACAGGTTATAAACAACAAATCGGCATAAGGTTGTAACAACTTGAAAACTACACTTAGTTACCCTTTAACCATAGTGTATCGCTGCAACAATCACAAGATATGTCCAAAGGTTATTGTATATTCAAATAAGCATAGTGCTGCTACATCGTAACACAATGTCACGCAAATGGATTATATAAGTTTAATAAAATGCTTGGTCAGTAATGAAAAGAATTTCAGAGCTATATTTTAGTCTAATCCGTTTTATTTAAAAAGTTGAAATGTTTTGAGAAAACAAAAAAAAAGTAATTTCTTTACTAACATTATAAAATATCTCGAATTTCAACATGCGGCACGTTTTTATCAAATGTTCACAAAATGCTTGATAACCGTCAACTTTGTGAATGATTGTGTCAATCATTTATTACTGTAATACATTTTGTGAAGCTGTTCAATACAATTGTTACTGAAATAAAAAAGTGGTACAGTCTAAATACAATGTATCATTTTTCATGACAAGTTAATAAATTTAGCCATGGAATCATTAATAATTCAGATAAGACTGGGCGTGATGTCATGTCACGCGTTTATGGCATACATCACTGCATGACCCAGAGTCATACATGAACATTTACCCGTGTCCCGTAAAATCAAACACTAATAAAATGAATAGTTTTAACATTTCTAGATGATATCACCTACATATCATAAGAGTTCTATTCCTTAGATTACACTGACTAGAATATTATAAACGTATTGTTCGTTTCCGTTTTACTCTTACTCTATGTTCTTACTAACAAGATTTTTCACATCGTAGAACATGTGAAATTATTTAATGTATGAGACATACACACCGTAAAGTCTTATATCCATGATAAATAGAACACACGCTTATCTGGTTTTGCTCAATATTTCAAGGTTCAATATTTTACAATCGGTTTGAATGTTGAAATTGTCAACGATTCGGACCAAGCGTTTCAGAATTAAGAGCATACTATAAAATCTTGACAAATTGAACATATTTTGATATTAACAGTTTGTATTGATTTACGTATGAAGACCGCGTTGTGTACGGTTTTGCTGAATCACATAAACGTATTTTGGGTGAATTTGGATTGTCACTGAAAACATGGAAAAACTACATTTGTCCTTGCTTTATGACTCATATACTCAGAATCTGAACATTTAAGTACACTCAATAAACATGGGGGTTAAATATTTAAAATAAAAGTTGTTGAGAACGTTGACAATTCACATTGTTAATTTGTTGCTGTTTAGCTGCAGACGACATGTCCGTTTGTACAAATCAATTTTTAAACAATAAATTGCGATAACTAAAATGTTCATGCAAACAAACCGCATTGTTTCATTTCAATCAATTTACAAACCGTACTTGAAGTTTATACAGTAAAACCTCGATAATGATACCACCTATGTGGTCCGAAATTTGGTGTTCTCATTATCCATAGGCGGATCCAGGATTTCTAGTTAGGGGAAACTTACGGAAAGTGAACATGTAGGCTGGGGTCCAGGGGGCGGAGGCCCCCGGAAGCTCCTGAGTTTTGGTCATTTCTAGGGGATTCAGGCACATTTCCAGAACCTCACCTATCCTGTCCCAGGGTATACAATAAAATGTACGAGAACTTTAATCTACAGTGTGCTTAAGGTATGAATCAAACGGAGACAAAAATATCTTTTGCGCAATATATAATTTGAATGTTTGCGTGTTTCCCACCAGGAAAGTCGAATTTCAGTAGATTGTAGAGTAGATCATGATGTTTTGTAAAACATCTAGATCTATCATATACGCGTGCGAAATTGTTTGACCTTTATATATATATATATACGCGTGCGAAATTGTTTGACCTTTATATATATATATATATATATAAAGGTCAAACAATTTCGCACGCGTATATGATAGATCTAGATGTTTTACAAAACATCATGATCTACTCTATTCATGTAAATCAAGGACGTAGCGCCCATTACGCAGTTTGCGCAACTGCGTAATACTTTTTTGGCTGACTTTTTGAAATACAATTGTACTGATTAATTTCCCCTTTTTATAACATTATATCTCACTATATGAGTGTCTTAAAATGCACTATAATGCGTCTTTTCGTGTCCCTTTTTTTTCATTTTTTTCGCACCATGGGAGGGGGATATCCCCTCCCATACTCTCCCCCATCGGCACTTTCAAAATCCTGGTTACGCCCCTGTAAATATCATATTTCAAGATAGAAAAGAAACTTTTGCTTGGGCAATTTTAGGGAGGGGGCGTACGCCGGGTTCTCCCCCCCCCCTTGGTCCGCCTATGTTACCAACTTGAATTATTGGGGAGTTATTGGAAGCCGGATAAGTGGTCGTTATAACAAGATTGTCAGACGGAAAATCATCCCTAAATTGTGCATTGAGAAGTTCTCCTGTTTTAATACAAATACAACACATTTAAAACACGCAAATATTTATCAGTCATTGAAGATATTCACTCGCGCTTTACATCACAGTTCATTCACGAGAGTCATAATCATATCATCACTTTTTTCAATACCGAGCTCAAAAAAGTGATTTTAGTTATCGGATGTAAAAAATTGTCTGAATAAATATATTTAACCGCTTCTTGAACTTTTTTCACTTGTAGGGGCTTTTACAGGATCAGGCAAAGAATTGAATTCTACAATTTTGCGCCCATCACAGAAATTGGCTTGGCTATTTTTTTTCTGGCTACAACAAATTGAATTTCACTGCTGGATGATCTTAACTAGTTTCTGTATTTTCCTTCGACTGGTTTGTATAGATGTTGGAGGTAATTTGGTGCTGTACCAATGAACACACGGAGTACTATGACTAATACTTTGAACATAATTCTGACACTAACCGGAAGCCAATGTAGACTTTTCAGGATTTCAACACTGAACCTTTTCATACGATACACCGTTGATAATTCTTGCAGATTGATTTTGAACTCTTTGTAATTCGTCAATTTGGTATGCAGGGATGTCAATGAACAACCCGATGCAAAAATCATTTCTGCTGATTTCCTTGTATGATGATTACGTATTTGTTTCAGATTTTCAATAGTGGACCATCAAGTAATGTAATGTGTAATATCAATACTTTAACATATACAAATTGATAAATTTCAAATATGACATTTATTCAATGTATTGTAAAGAAAAAATGTTTAATATACGGAGTACAAAATAGTCGAATTGTAAATGGCAATAATTTACGTTTCAGTTTAGATAAATGAACAAAAAAAACTTAATTTATCAATTTTTTTGTAAAATAATAATTAATAGTTTGGGAATAAAAGATAATTACTGCATTGAATGCGTCTAAAGATTAATGATGCAATGCATCACAAGAGGCGATAATCGATGTAGTATTGATAATTTAGCTTGTGTAATAAGCCATTCATATATACTACAAAGGTTTCATTGTACAGTTAATATTACTCGTTACCCAAATCGCCTGCATTGACTTCATACAGACCAATGTGCTTCACGCGATCGTGGAAATTCATGTATCTCGAGAAAAAAAAGTGAACTGAAATATCATGTAATATACTTTAACAATGGATGGATTAAAGGGTAATTATTGTATTTTTAATGTTATAAAATCAATTCTTACGACCTCAAACAGACAGAGGTCGCTTTAGGCACCTAAATACGAGAAAAAATGTGAGTTCGATAATTGCAATTGGTTTTCACAAATGATAGATTATTAAAGGCGATAAATGGTGTTTTGTTCAATGTTAAAAGAAGTCTCAAATATCGACACATGCTAGTAATTGAAATAAGTTAATAATTCTAAAAGTTAAAAATGCAATTCACAATTAACTGCTTATTGTATTCTCTCGTTTTAACATCTAAAAGCCAATACATGCAACAATTATAAACATGCACCTTGTTTGGATATTTGACAGTTAATAACGAAGATGCATATACGGAACAGAACGGATCAGAACACGTGCACATAATACATTGTCATACAATATAAATAGCATAAATTATAAACATATAACATCAAGTTCAGTAATAATAAAAAAAGACAATCTCTAAAATTACATATCAACCCTGCAAATACCAATATGTACATGTATAATGTATCAATAATATATAAATGTACCGTATATAGCGTACTACGAGGGCTGTCCCAAAATAGCGTATAATTTGTTGAGATAATTATTTTGTTTGGCGTTATAATGTCGTAATTTGGAATGTAGATTAAGTATTCTTCTTCGCATATTTTGATCTTTTTCGGACACATAGACGCTATGATGTGATTTGATAAAATTTGATATCCCAAAAATCATGTGTAGCCACGCGGCCTACGTCAAACACAAACAGTATTTTCACTCAGTTTTTCACATGTACTCATTCATATCTAGTCAAATAATAAGCGCACAATGAAATTTCTATATCGACGTGAAGAGCAAGAATTGGCAGTATGTGACTTATCAACGCCGGTTTTCAAGTTTTCCTGGACTGTATACAAACCAGTATTAACTTTCCCTTCGACAGGGAGCCGGTAACTTCTCCACATATGGAGGAAAATCGACATCTTCGTAAAATTTTCATAGAAGGTATGACTTGCCGCGACCGGGATTCAAACCCGGTTTTCCGGGTTACCACGGCCGCGGAGAATTGTACTAACATCGTATTTAATACAACATAGATCTAATTATAAATTGATTAATTCATCAAAGCATGATGGTATAAACAATGTTATTGATGTATATGTACGACTTTGTGATAATGTATGGAATGTTTAATTAACGAATGCTTGACAATGTAATAACACAGTGTTAATAATATGGATCAAAGAAATTAAAATTGAATTTTCTTATTTTACATACACCAATATGCTATTTATGTCAATGAGTTTTATTATTCTTACCTTTTTAAACGCGCAGGGTCCGTAATTGTTAATATTATTTGACGTCATGTAGTCAGAGAGAATGTGACCCGACATTCTAGCTATCCGACAAAGACGAATTATTACAGGTTTCGACCACAATTCCTTCTGCTAATCATAAGCTTTATTTCGGTCGCGATTAATCTTTTTGTCTGGCCAACATCGACGCTTTTTGAGATTTTAGCGTGAACAAGATACAGTGCAACCTTTCCAAGCTACATCCTTTGGGAGAAGTAAAACTATGTTGTTGTTGTTGTTGTTTAGAGGTTCATCTTCTTCAGGATACAACACTCCTTCAGTAACTGAAGATTTGTGTTGGAGCTGATTTTAAAATTTAAAATAATAAGTTAGGCCTACTGATGGCTTAATTTAATGTAGGGTTAAAAGATTAAATCCATGTACTGGTTGTTGACGTAATAGTGGAAGACATGAACCAGGACGAGCACAGTGACAATGAATCTAAATAGACATCAACTGTACCAGCCTGCATTATTTCGCAACACATTCCATTGTCGTATTGTTTTGGGATAGAAATAGAATTTGTACGAGTCTTATGACGATTATATATGTCTAAATTTGTATACTGAACCATATCTCTGTCTTGTTCTACTATCTGATAGAACTAGTATATGATCTTCAGGTTTAATGATTGTTGTTGCTGTAGAGAGGGTGAATTAATAATAATATCGTACAGTGGAAAAATCATGTAATTGTGGAAGGGAAATTGTTGCTCAAAAGAAGACCGCTTTGGAGAGGTTGCACTGTCTATTGTTTACCTTTAAATCTAAATATTATTTTATCTAAATAATTTCTAAAATATAGTGTGACTAAACCAAATGACATGTCGTCTGCTTGCATTCGTAAACCCTACTCTCTGTTCTCCTTCAATGAAATTCCACAGTCACAACCTAATGATTAAAACGTTTACATGTTTTTCATGATTTCAGTGATTATACAAATTCTCCATACATAAACATTTGATGATACAGTATAACACTACAGATTGAGACCACTGCCCGGGCCTACGTTTCATCTCCTTGTTAAAGTAACTCAATGAGTCTAAAAAATTACTAACTGTAAGTAATGTTTTTTTTAGTATTTATTTTGTATTGCTCGCCTAATTTCATTGTTACTTTCCGATAGTCCAATAATAACTCATCACTAATACAAAACATTGCAGTCAAAAAAGTCGTCTGCTTACCAAATAACTGTCGGTCAATGTTTGCAAACATCTGGTTAAAAAGTTCACAAGACTGTTTTTGTTACCTCTCTTATGTACGTCATTTACTGTCGCATTCTTAGGGTAAAATCTAAGCGTTGACTGTTTCCATGGTAATACACTTTTCTATAGTCAACAAGATCTTTTCGAATCTCACGCTAATGTGTGCCATAATACAGCTTGATTCTAATCAGCGGTAGAACTGGTTAATTCAATTAGTGTTAAAAATTCATGTGTTCATTAAGTGCATTATCTGCATAGTTCTCTGAGTTGATAGGCCTACTGCACTAATATGTACCTAATTATAAGTAAATTCATCCGATAGTAATCTGCCTAGCTACCCGGTGTAAATAAATTAATTCATTAATGGGAGACAATTTTGCCTTGGAGAGCATGTGCCCTTACTAAGGATCGAATTTACAGTCCAATGCGCTACAACTGCGCCAGCCGGCCGGGCTTCTCAGGTTCTAGTCGCTAGTATAATATACAAAGTTTTTTTGTTTTATAGGACTTATTGTCACTGGGGTTTAACGCCGTTTTTCAACAATTTTCCAATTATGTAAGGCGACCGGTTTACCTAACCAGTTTTCCTGGACTGTATACTAACCAGTACTAACCTACCCTTCCATAAGGAGCCAGCAACTTCTCCATACATGGAGGAAAATCGACATTTTTCTCAAATTTTCATAGAATGGTATGACTTGCCGCGGCCGGGATTTGTACAATGATCTCCAGGTTACAAGTCCAGCGCACTAACCACTGGGCCACGGCCGCGGCTACAATATACAAAGTACACATGGCTTTGACACGGGAAGAACAATTACTGACATATGAGCAGTACAAGCTGATATTAAACATAAAAATCGATTAAAGCTATTTTACCAGAGATTAATGTACACTGAAAATCCTGAAATATGTAATTTTATAAAAAAAATCAGCTACTTCTCAGCTACACTGTCTTGACAACTATGGCCATTTCCTCATAAATAACCTTTAAACTACAGTCACTCTCTTATAACAACTACCTCTCCACTACATTAACCTGATAACTGCAGTCACTTCTTAATATCAACCACCTTTCCATTACAGTAACCTGCACACTGCTTCCTAATTATGTACTAGTATACCCTGGCCAAAAGCAAGCGAGTTTATGCTATAAATGTATTAAAAGCATATAAACAACTGATCTAGTTTATTTTTCATTGTTATATCAAAGTTTGTGTTCATGAATGGTCAAGTGGCGCACTGGTGTTCCACAGCGAACATGATTATGCGCTATCAAAAAAAAAAAACGAACTTATTTCTTGGTGCGATACAAAAGGACAAAATTATATCCGAGTCTAACATTGAAAGCATGATACTTGACAAATATAAATACGCGGTACGCTACCATTGAAGGTCTCTCTGGCATGATTTATCAACGAGGGATGATTAGCATAAATTCTATCAACCAAATACAACATTGCAGGTCAATTATTCTGGTTTACAACTTGTAGCACAATATACAGTTTACACACGAGCTGTATTCGTTGATTATAAATCCGTATATAGCTTACATTGAATACAGCTTACGGTAAGCTGTGTTATGGCGGTATATTTCTGCCTAAGACAATCAAAATATTTTCGCGAAAATCTACCAGATTTGCAAGAAAACCGAAGACATTTTCACAAAAATTCAATAACTTTTCGCTTTAAGATTTCTTCACCAGAGAGTAAACGTATTATTCAGTAGTCGATAAAATATTTTCATAAAGATAAAACATTTTTCACGAAAACTTACAAAGCTTTCGCAAAATTAACTTGCTTAAGTGTATGCAGAAATATGTCACCGTACTGTATACGTCCAGATGCTGTATGTCACCGTATGTATCTCGTGTTTTATATTAAAAATCAACCATGTCATTCTAGAACACAGTTTAATCAGTATCATCGTCAACAACATGGTCAACGTCATATAATCATCGTCAGCAGCAGCAATAACAACAATATGAACATAAGCAGCAACAACAGCAGTAACCTGCATCGCAACCACCAGTACCACCGTCACTACCATTATCGTGTAATAATTATCACTATTATCAACACAATCATACTCGTCCTGTTCATCAACATCGTCATCATTATCATCAGCACCAGCATGATCACCACCATCCACAGAATCACAATCATCATCATCATCATTATGATAATCATCATTATGATCGCCATTATCATCGTCGTCATTACCGTCATCTTATTATTTGTAACAATCATATATATTATCAACATCACTACCATCACCTTGATCATCATGGTCACCATTACAACTAACACCATCATCATGGTCATCATCGCCATCATGATCATCATCACCAACATTTAGTATTAATTATACGATTTTCGTTCTCGTCGCTGATGATCATCAACATTGTACTTTCAGCATGTTTGCTAGCATATTTGCAGACATACACCTCACAGCTCCAGATTAAGAATTTTCAGGTATGCATTCATTTTCGAACATATACATATACTTGGATATGTAACTATTTTTGATATGCATCTTCATCCTAGTTTTTAAAACTAGATGACCCAATATCCAACTCTTCAAAGATATCAGTGATATAATCATTCTGACCATGAATAATTAAGATTGGGTCAATTTTTGTGACCACTGAAGTTTTAACAGTGTAAATGTTGACGCCGCGAGACACATGCTGGACGACGCTGGACACTGGGCGATCCTAAAAGCCCAAGTTTAGCACTGTGTGATTTGGTGAACTAAAAAGATTATGTTAAACTACGATGGTAATAAAGGTGCCTCCATTGCAAATTTGCCAAGTTTTGATGTCGATGATAATGACGAAGATAGCGACGAGTCAGACGATAACACAGATGGCAATGGTGATGATGAAAACGACGACTACCATGATAATGTTAAATGCAGATTGATAAAAGTATAATTATCTTTAAAACTGGTCACTGATTTAGTGAGCTGTACATTGAAACATATGTATTGATAGTTTAAGGGAGGTTCTGCTGCCTCCGCCTGAGAAACCTTTAGATACAAAAAAGGTCAAAGAAAAGGGTTGAACGTGGCCGATTGATTACTTCCTTGAAAATGTTAAATGATTTACAAGTAGTTCACATCGCTATATCCCATTCAAGTTTATAATTACACGTAAATCCATTTTTCTTATAACATGAATTCGTATTGCTTGTCTCTTAGAAACGTATTGAAAAGGTATTTCTGCCAATGCACGAGTCATAACGTTCAGGTTTTTATTTCAGGAACGTAAGAGAAGAAGAGAAGGGCAGACGTCGAGAGACGAAAGAAGAAGACAGAAGAAAGGAAAGTAAAAAAGGCGAAAGAATGAGAGGAGAGGAGAGAAAAGAGAGAAAAAGAGAGGATAGAGAAGGCAGAGAGGAGAAAAAAGGAAGAAGAGGAAAAGGTGGCAAGAAAGAAACTTAGAGAAGAAGCAAGAGAAACTTAATAAAGCTATAAAAATAGACATTGATGCTATGACAACAGCTTCGTATGTATGTGATATATGTGGTGTATGTGAACGTGTTGACGATGGAGAGAATGGAATAAAGTGGTTTGGATGTGATGGTGGTGAGTGATTGTATTATGATTTCTGTTTAAATATAACTAATAGAATGTGAAAGCTAGTCTGAATGAGGACTCCGAGTGGTTTTGCAAATTTTATAAGCCATGGGTTTGTGAAGAATAAGTGAATGTTGAACGATGTATGCTATATAAATACACACAGAACTTATTTCGTCTATAAAACATAAATTTACACCTTTTGCACATTGGTTACTAAATTATTTCAGAATCTACCGTATGATTTCATTTACAGTATGATGCATGTAGTTATACAGAATGTGCAACATGGAAAACCTACATTTAACATACCACCAAATTCGCTATTTCTCATGAATCTACGCAATAATTACCTATATATCACGTAAAACGTTATTTGCAGTAAGCTTTGATAACAAAAACGAGGGTTGGCTACAAACAGTCAAATATGTAGTATTCTTAAGCATTTATTATACCATCTTCCAGGGCCTCATTGTGTTAGCTATTTTTGCTACAAATTTTAAGTGAGGTAAGAATTTTAGTAAACAAACTGTGTTATTTTGGGGGGATTCACTAACATGTATGTCATGTAATTATTATTGATGACGAAATTTATATTGGTTGATATAACGTGAGATTGAAAAAAATACGGTCGTTTATATCATTGATATTTTAATGGTCAGTGCACTTGACTGAAAATAAATTTTAAACCGAATATATTCATATACATGTTTTTTTTTATTTTTGGTAACTCTAAAACAACAGCATAAAGTTTCATTTATTCGTCATGAATGTATACCCTAATCATCAATCAACTCTAAACTGCCACTAAATCACGTTAACACAAAGTCCAGATTTAGAACAATTTAAGTCTTGTGACAACCTCATTATCTGAGGTGCGAAGTTTGTGACGCAAAGTGCGATTGAGCGTGGTCTTAATATCGAGGTCAGAAAACACAAAAATATACAAGTTGGTCATCATAGCGGGGTGATCTCAATTTCGAGTGAAAAGACCATTAAACAAAGAAGGAAAATTCCGTTCTTTAAAATGCCCGTATTAATAGGGAGGTCTTAATATCGGGGTGGTCGTATGGCGGATACAGATGTAATAACAAACGTATCCAGCTGATATGTTCTGTTACACCATTTTGGATTCTAACTTAACGCGCGAAACAACTTTCACAAATCTAGATACAAACACACAAATGGAGCAAATAATATGGTTTTAAAAATTTCATGTACATAGAATCACTATGTAAATAATTATAAGGGAATACATTTGCAATTTACGTATAAATAAACTAAACCACTTAATGTGCTTACCGTTCATTTATCACCAACATGATGATAAGATAAATAATTAATTATTAACACTAACACTTGGAGTTTTAATGTGAAACTAGATTCTGGGACATACAAATGTTATAGCTGAATATGTATTTTCGCCAAAAGCGCAAGGATTAAAATTGTCGCAAATTCCAATTGCTTTAAGAACTAGTTGTTTATACCCTAAATCATCCAACAAGCTACATGTCAACATAATAGGGTAATCATCTTCTAAAACAATGAGAAATGTAAATTTCTTTCACTAAGATTTAATTTCTCATAACGTCCTCTGTCTATCCTAATTAGGGCCACATTTAAACTTACTAAAAGCAGATTTATAACTAAAACATGGAGTTATTGTACAATATACTTTTACAACACTGAATGATTTTAAACAAACAATAAGAACGACACTTATTCCTCAATGACTCTAGAACTCTTATTTCTCTGAGAATTCGAAAAATTTGAAACATGACGGAATTTTCAGTGAGTAAGTGTTGAGTAGGAGCATTAATATGAAGACAATAATCAAGACATAGTTCTGTGAACTTATCATTTACTGTATAAAAAAGTTTCAAACATGAATAAGTCACAACCCTTTATGCCCACTTAGTCATCAGTTTATAAAATCTAGCGTTTCCCAAGGAGCTTAATCTACTCCTATAAATACATTACACAAAAATTGGGGCCCCAAGAAAATGCCTGACATAACCGAAATTATATACAAGCGATTTTGACTTATTGATCAACAATACACTAAAACGAAAAATATGTTTAAATCAACGAATTGCGAACTGCGTTCCAACTTCATACAACTATCATTTATTTAGTTTAAAACAATAATGTATCATTAAGCTCACAAATATAACCGATAAATGGTTAATACAGCTCACAGAATTAGTAAAAATGTGTAACAAGCTTTCAGTATATACGCTGACGAAAGTAAAGGAAATTTAAAATATAGGTTTTTGTTACAGTTTTAAACTTAAGTATTCTTGACACATTTGTAACTTTTATGCAGATTTAGTGTTAGTGAATGATGCGACAAACGGAGCACAGAAAATGAATTTCCGTTACGTGTACAGTAGGTGAGAGGGCTCATTAGCTGATGGACTTGATGTTGAGAATCTGTGATTGTATTTGTGATAAGTGTATCTGTCAGTCTGTTGTATGAAATATACTGAACTTAAGTGGATATTGTAGTTTTTGTTTCCTGTCAAAATAGACCTCGTCAAAATGTTGAGTTCTTTCAGTGCTAAGTTTTGTCGACGATGGGATTTTTTGATAGCGTTTTTTCCCCTAGAAATCCTTTTCTTTTACCTGTATCAATTAAACGTATTCCTTTTGTCTATCGAGCAACAAGAAAGACATACCATGTTTTATTATTTTATATTTATGGGCGGGGGTTATTCGTCAGTGCGTCTGTATTCGAATAATTAAAGTTGACTATGCTTTGGTCGGGTTATCATTGGAATCACGCGAAAAGTGAGGTTTATATTTATATTTTATACATTTATTTAATTCTAATTTAATTTTAATTTAATTTTAATAATTTATCTAGGAATTTCATTGACGGATCAGGCAGGGTGTGTAGATTGTCTACCATACGAAACGTAAAACAAGAGCTGTCAGAGGACAACCCGTTCGACTACCATGTGCTTGTCAGAAACAATGAAACATTATAATGTATTTATCACATGTTCATAAATTTTCACTGATTATACATAAATATAGTTGATGGTCCAATTTAAACCTAGATAACAGGGACAGGCACATTTTATCACAAAGCTGTGGTAAGTTTATTACTAGGCCACTCACGTTAAGATATTGCTTAATTGCCACTTCCAACCCAAACTTTTAGGGTAAGGTTGCTGGTAACAATATTCATTTGTCAGACATACTATAACAATATTGAAGGGCCTTATACAAATAATTCTGGAACAGGTAAAGAACGTTTCAAAGAAAATAATACTTAGGGAAGAAATAATTTTGTCGGACAGGTTGTACGTGAATTTCTACGAGACTTTTGGTCCAAATTACGTTGATGATGTTACCACTGGATATATTGAGTAATAATATTATGATTGTGTTTTATAAACATCATTGCCAACGGAAGCTGGTATTAACTCATTTTCGTCCGAACACACCTTTGTGTCAGAAATTTCATGGAACGTCATACAATTATGTTAGACAGAAGTGGCAAACAAGCATTGTTTTAATCAGGCACTTTGGCTATCCCTCAACATTTTGCTCTTCAGTGGAAGACCAATGTCTTCTCATAACATTACTGTAATCCCATAATTATTAGCGAGTTTTCGTTTTTTCTATATCTGTGTTCTCTTAGTAACAAATTTGGTAAAAAAATATTTATCCAAAGCAAAATAATTGATAAAAAACTATTTATTTCTATTTTATTTATTCTCGGACTCCTATGCAAAGTTTAAAAATGATTGGACGAAAATGAAAGAAGCAGGTAGATAAAAGGTTTAACCAAATGCAACCCCGACGCCGACATTCTGACAAATAGTCGAACTAAAACTGTCATACCTTGGTGTTTGTCATCTTCATACAAATATCAGCATTTGTAAAATAGCCTTGTAACAGATATCCTACGCAAGAAAATCATCTATCTTAGCATTACCTTTATTCAGAGATCTATTCCAGTGCTTTGATAATACAATCAATGTATTAAGTAACGGACTTATGATCGTAAAAATGTGATCAGAATGGTTAATTTAGGTTTAATTAAAGTGATAAATCATCATCATTTTGCCATCACATGTTCGTCACTTATTTAAAGATGCTAGTCCAAAATACACGTAGTAAGCTTCTCATATTTTACTGAATACTTTAGATGTAAATTGACAAATTTGTGGCATTTCGAGGCAATTTTAAATCAACCTTATTTCAAATTTACATTAGTATTGTAAATGTTAAGAAAAATAGCCACATAAGTATCAATTTATGTGAATCGCATTAAAATACATGTTACACAAATGTAGTTCTTCTGACTGCTTGTTTAAGCTCATTTCACATCAGCCGTACGGCGACATTAATTGACAAATCGCGAGACTGTCGTTCAAATTTGCATCGCCACTCACGTCGCAAGCTGGTTTTTCAGCATGCTCATTTTCTTTGCGAATTTTGGGTGAGTTTTTGCAGTTCGCGCAGCAGCTGTATGGTAGCCCCATGACTGCCGTACGACAACCTTGAGACAATCGCATATCAATCGTACGATTTTGTACTTGTGTTTGCCTTGATAAGACCGCACGGTGAACGTTCGAACACCTTGTGAGTCTTGAGCCTGCCTTGCGTTTGATGAAAGTCTGCCTCAAGACTGCAGCAGAACGTACGAACAACGTACGAATTCGCACGGCTGTCCCGCGAATGCCAAGTGCGAAAAGTAAGTTTTATCCCTCCTCCTCTATAAATAGCTTGTCTGTATTGTACGTCATCAGTAGCTGTCCAGATTTCAGAAAGAAAAGGTCATGGCTCCAAACAAAGGTTACAGAAGGGAAAGGGGGATGGCTCCGGTTGTTGACCCCTCCATTGAACCCGAGACAACCGAGGTACCACCAACCCAGGAATCAGATGAAGATAGCACGTGCTCGTACAGAAAAACAAAATCTTCACAGCACGAGAATACACTTGTGCAATGATTTAGCGAACATCCAGAGTTTTACCGGAAAAATCGTCGACATGCAGTATCAAGACAAGCAACAAGGAATTATAGCTGCACAGAATGAACATGCTAAGTTCGTATTTTACATTTGTTGTGTATTAAGATGTCAGTTACTGAAGTGTTAAAAGATTTATAATCTTGCCATATTAAGTTTGCATCTACGGCAAAAGCAGTATCGACCATGTGCAAACTGTGTGTCTACATTGACTTAAATTATAAATAGATCTGGAGTCCTTCGCGAAAAATAAGTAGTTGTACTAAGAATGTAATGATTTGTTTTGTGTCGAGGTTTTTCACTATGATAGGATAACCAAAATGTTACATAATACTAGTAATTGGTATAAAATGTATTCATTTAAATTTCTGTGCACAGCGGAAAATATCATTGGATGGTTTCCCAGCAGCTGGCAGCAAGCTGTACAAATCTGGACAGGCTAAAACAATTGACGGCGCCCTAACCACGACTTCACCCACCGACGTCTCTGTTAGGCTCTTTCGCTCACATGTAGGCACTAAAAAATAGCATCATCCCGCTCTTCTTCAACAAGTACCCTATTCATGGATTCACGCGCATCCTATGAACATGGATAGCCATTGTTGACTCCGTCCACGCTTACTTCAGAATGAGATTGTTGTCGTATACCCTTGCATACAAATACAAATATAACTCCTGTAGCAATCGCAAGAACACCGTACGACAGTGTTGCAAATTCGTGTTTGCCGTGCGGTGGACGTAGGAAACTTTGCAAATTCTTACGGCAGCCTTGAGACTGACTTAATAATTTGTACGGCTGTGGCGGTATGTGTCTGCGGCGGAAATCGTAGGAAACAAAGATCGCACGCCTGATGTGAAACATGCTTCAGGAATGAACCATGGAACTTCCAGGATTCCAGCTTATATCACAATTAACGTTGTTTCACTAAAAATTACCGATCACATCAGACAGGAGAAAAGTCTAAAAAATGTTGACAGGTAAAAATCACAAAATTTATACCTACTAATAAAAGATAATGTAGCGATTAGAACGAGTCACGTGTAAAACATGAAACAAATGTAAATTCATGTCATCAAGTATTGTTGGATATATCCATGTTGAATTACAGTGCTGTGAACGTCATTGAAGCATTTTAATTTCGATAACAATGTTACTAGTACTTGTACATAAAGTTTTCATTTCATTTACTCCCAACTATGTTTTCATGTTTTATCAATTTTTATCAAGTTATTATAGTATGTGTACTTAGTACACAAATAACTATTTCTAACTGATATATTTTACTTTTTCAAACAATAAATTGGACATACTAATGTAAACTTCAATATGTAAGCATGTACATCTTTCTGAGTTGTCTCCCTTCCATTAATCATCAAACAAAGTACAGTAAAACCTTACAATGAGACCACCTCCATATTACATCCATATTGTTATAACGGCTATATGTTTTCAGACAGGCTTTCAATAACCTTCCTATAATTCAACTTGATTATGAGCCCACCTCATTATTACCACCAATTGTTAAGGTGCCGAAGGTGGTCAGATTATCCACTTTTTATTGTAGTCTCTTTTTACGTTCATTTGTAAAATTATTCATATTAAACAATTGATTTATTAATTAATCATGCCGTTAATTTGAAAGTATTACATTTCAGCATTATCCATTTTTATTTTCAAGTTTTACATGTCTTTTAACGCTGTTTTATCTATGATGGTCCTTAATGAAGAAGATATTTCAGCATGTGCTGACTTTTATCCAGAGTACATTTGTAAAGTGTACGCAATATTTACCATTTTAACATATATTCCAACTTTATACCTTTGATATCGGGCACATTTTTATTGATAATCTATGTTGTAGTATCATCTATCTTAGTACAATAAAGCTACGGAAGGATTTGATCACACTTGTATTATTCTAATTTCACAAATGATTACCCTTTAAAGATGGAAATTTTACTCAAAAGAAACGTTTTTATGTGAAATACTGATCTATCTTAATTCTGTGTAACCCAGATCTCTGATGACGTATCTCTTTACACACAGACCTCTGATGACATATCTCTTATGTATAACCTCTTATGTCTTATCTCTTATGTATAACCTCGTATGTCTTATCTCTTATGTATAACCTCAGATGACATATCTCTTATGTATAACCTCTTATGTCTTATCTCTTATGTATAACCTCGTATGTCTTATATCTTATGTATAACCTCTTATGTCTTATCTCTTATGTATAACCTCAGATGACATATCTCTTATGTATAACCTCTTATGTCTTAACTCTTATGTATAACCTCTTATGTCTTATCTCTTATGTATAACCTCAGATGACATATCTCTTATGTATAACCTCTTATGTCTTAACTCTTATGTATAACCTCTTATGTCTTATCTCTTATGTATAACCTCAGATGACATATCTCTTATGTATAACCTCTTATTCTTATCTCTTATGTATAACCTCGTATGTCTTATATCTTATGTATAACCTCTTATGTCTTATCTCTTATGTATAACCTCAGATGACATATCTCTTATGTATAACCTCTTATGTCTTAACTCTTATGTATAACCTCTTATGTCTTATCTCTTATGTATAACATCTTATGTCTTATCTCATATATATAACATCTTATGTCTTATCTCTTATGTATAACCTCTTATGTCTTATCTCTTATGTATAACCTCTGATGTCTTATCTCATATATATAACCTCTTATGTCTTATCTATTATGTATAACCTCTTATGTCTTATCTCTTATGCTTAACCTCTTATGTCTTATTTTTTATGTGTAACGTCTGACGTCTTATCTATTATGTATAACCTCTGATGTCTTATCTCTTATGTTTAACCTCTTATGTCTTATCTCTTATGTATAACCTCTTATGTTTTATCTCTTATGTATAACCTCAGATGACATATCTCTTATGTATATCCTCTTATGTCTTATCTATTATGTATAACTTCTGATGTCTTAATTCTTATGTCATATCTCTTATTTGTTATTCATAATTTTTTAAGTATCTATTTTTCAATGTATCGAGTGGTTATATATAGTCAAGCTTCTGTGCATGAGAAAGTTGATACGCTTTATGTGATATCGACGGAACCTGACAACCAAAAGAAACCACAACAAGACTGCATACATATGAAACAATGCCACCGCATAAATACATGCAGCTCAAACACTTTACAAGATATATCAAAAATCACTAAAGGTGATTGCTTCTTTCAGACAAAAAGTGTTGTTGTTTTTTTCAATCAGCTACAATGGGAGATCTGTAAAAAGTGCAAATTTTCATATTTCTTTCCTAACACATAATAGCTACCAAATAAGAAAAAACACATAAGACATAATTCCTTATACTGAAGTACTAAGACAAATAGGCCCTAATAGGCTTCCGTAAAATATAGACCAGTTTCGTGATGTTAAAATTGCTTCGAATAGAACGATGTACGCGTGCAATGACAGAATCGTGAATAAACATGTTACGTAGAACAAGAGCGACCACGTCACTGACAGGGCTTTTTAAATGTTTTCAGTTGTTAATTTGAAACCCTTGTGATTTGTTGGGTTTATTTTAAACTTGTATCAATATTTAGATTATCACAACATTGCCAATTACACACGGAAACTATTGTATAAGAAAATCTCATGTTCCCAGGAGCAGTTTATCATATCAAATTCTTTCCACATAACTTAGTAGTCTCGAAATGGGTAAAATAAGACAATACACGTATATGTGAGACATGAAGTACGTTTATAATAAATACACATGAACGACAACACGGTACGTGATACTAGCATTTAAAATTAACTGATGCCTATTAACAAAGTAATTACATGTACTCAGTTCATTGTGTAGAGTAACTGTTATTTTTAAGGCAATTGTTGTTAATATCTGAGTATGTATGTATATTTCAAATACTTTCTACACTGGTATCTACTACCTGTGAAAAATGTCACTATTGTCTATATTGTAACAGTCGTTACCAGCAAAATGCCACCAGATTCCGGACATCGCGACTCCCTTCCTCCATGTTTCTTTCCGTCTTGTTACTTATTCCGATTATTTCTGGTAACCGCATGCATTCTCACCATGCGTATTATGATTAGAAGTTGTTGTCAACATATAGAATACACGGTAGTGTTTTGCTATTGCATATTATTAATACTTACATGATATCATATGTTTAGATACAGACTATGAATATGTAGATTACATAATGTATAACATAATGATAATGAATTATATCTAACAATGACACCGTTATATAAGACATTGACCAGTAATTTAAGTATAATGGCCTAGCTACTGTAAGCGTGTATCATATAACACATTAACTTAAATCTTCCGCTAACATCATCAAATAAGATATTAAAAATTCCCTCGACAATACAACTCAATAATCAACGTCAAACACATTCACGAAAAAAAAAACAATGGACAATGAATAGTATTAACTGTAATGTTCATATTATATGGAGCAATTAGTCGCTCGATAATTTCTTGCAAAACTTGGAAAGGCAGAAAAGTCTACGTTAAGGAGACAAGGCCCATGTAACTCGTTAGTGTGACTAATTACACAGCTCTGTAATACAAATACATGTATATTATATACAAATGTACATGTAAAATTCATAAATTTAATCTGAAAGACAACATACACCTTGTATTATTCCTTAACTTCATTTCAAATTTACTTCTTTTAACGTCGGTGCTGTGGTTGATCACAGTGGCTAACTGCATAGAAGATATTTTGTATGAAGAGGTTAGACCGGACTCAATAAGAATTATGAAGAACTAGGAATAGGAAGAATCATAACAGTTATTTTATGTGTAACATTCCTTCACGTACAAACACGCATGCAAATTAGTATTTTGTGAGAACTCCTTACCTTTGTCAAACCAGTCTAATTTATCCACGAATGTAGCTCCAACAACTAGAATTGAAAATCTAAACATAAAAACTCATGTAACTGAAACAATAAAATGTGTCCGAAAATGGAGCACGTGTATTAGGAGAGCCTTTAAAGAGGGACGAGGAATGACAATCTAGTGAACAGTCAAGCGGAAAACACGTTTATATATAAGCGCCACTAAGTAAGATCAAAACAGGAAAACAGCGCTTTAGTTGCTGATACATCAGACAGATTAACTAGGTTTGTTTTTTTCCAATGACTCAGTTTTTACTGATAATACTAAATTAAATGACCGGATTTTAGAGGAAGAAAAGAAATATTGCATTGTCGAGTGTTCTGTTTATATTATTCTAAACTGATCATAATGATCTGAATTATTGCCAACATTTGATATCTATTAATTATAAATCATACACATACTTTTTACACATAAGCGTGTCTGTTTTCAGCAATAATGCCACGCCATATTGATTCTGTGTTTAGCGGCTCGATGATTTACAAAACCTTACCCACCAGGAAAAAATAAGGACACGATAAAAACATTTTTTTAAAATTAATTGTATTGAACTTTAAAACATCATTAAAGATAATAGTTTGTTGCATAACCACTGTTAATAGGACTAACATGTGAGCACAAATACAATACAAATCCTATTTTAAACGAGTAGAACAAAAAATATTCCACCCTGCATCAATTGCCGCATTGTCCTATGCTGAGGAGACCCCACACTGGGAACAGGAACTGTAAGTTAATTGGACGTTTAAATGTTGTCACAGGCATTGTGAATGGCCTGAATGATTTTTTTCAAATAGAGAAGCAAATGTTTCGTCGGCAACTTGAATGACATACCAATCAAAGAATTATTTGGGGGCCCTTCTTTAACTCGACACGTTACAAAGGCATATTTTCATGTGGTTCTGAACTTGAGCCATGTTTGCTAATGAATACAATCCCCCCTATCAAATAAAGAAGTAATAACGGCGAACAAAGTTCACAAAACCCCAAGAAGAATGTTAAAGATTTACCAAAAATAGTTTGTTTTAATATTTTGTTCAGCGACAAATGCTTGCATGAGCTTAAACTTGATAAGCGTCCATGGTATAGTAAAAATACGGGCAAAAACTACTGCCGTATGCACTGCCTGTTTTTTGTTTGTTAAAACCTTTGAAAACCTAGCCGCCCGATGACGCTAAACAAAGAATCAGTTTGGCATGGCCTAAAGGATTTAGCAAATCAAGACGAAGACTTTAAAAAGTTCTTTGATATTTTCATATTAATGAGATAAATGACTGCAAATAAAACATGAATCCAAGTTTTGTCACTGTATAAAACTGTGATATTGTATTTGTAAATTCATCTTTTACCTGAATATTCTTTAAAATTCTATTTTCTTAGTTTTGAACTATTGTAAGTGTATGTGTATTATTTTTACATCTCCTGTATTGGCTGTCCAATTGTATAAAGGAATACTGAACAAAGAAATTATTAATGAATGTTATATATTGTAACAACGGAATTTAGAAAGAAAGTTAGCTTATCTCAAACAGAATTACCAATAGATCTGTATTTGTACTTCTATTTTAGGACTTATGTTAATTATTTTGCGTTTCTTGTATAATTTTGTGAGGTTCAAAATTTATGTATTTATCTTAACATTTTTTATTTAAAAAAATCAGTTAATTCTTTCATTTGATTTGGTTATAATTATGATCATGTCATCCGTATGATAAACATGCATTATGTATTGTATGTGCAATGCGTCCTTTTTAAACAGATGTTAAAGACCTGAATTTTGGCGGCCGCTCTGGAGAGGTTGCACTGTACTTGTTACTTCCCTTTGTATTTTTAGAGTATCTGACTCTATTTTATATCTCATCCTGTAAATGAAAGAGCTCCCATGTCTGGCCCTTTTTAAAAGCATGCTTGGTGCATTCAGCATAGTTTTTACATTATATATGTCTGGGTTAACTAGTAAAAGTAGCTCTTTTGATTATTTTACTGATAGTGTATTATCTGTTGTATTTTAGGGAACAGAACAAAATAGCACAATTTTCTAAAGAGTCCCCTAATTTACACCAACTAACTTAACACATGCATATACACTAAATTCCTTATACAGCCTAGAGAGTACTGTATACTATAAGGGGCCACACTTATAAAGTACTGTGTCTAATCAAAGGGGTCTCCTGTTGGCAGCAGGGGCCATCTGGTTTATTCATCATCAATCTTTTAGGGACCACAAATAGATTTTAGCACTAGAAATATAGATTTAAATGATTAACAATACAAAACATTAAGGATACAGATATTTTAGTAAATATCATGATTATGTATTACATACATTGTTTTACTTGAGTTATATTGCTAAAGTGAATATTTAGCACTGTAAGATATTAAATTACCAAAATCTCAGTGTAGCTATATAGTCATGTTTACTTTCAAAATGACCAGCTTTTAATATAGATTAACATATGTGTCTTAATTTTGTAATTTGTGCAGTGATAAACTTGTTAATATTTTTGTATTTGAGAACCTAATAACAGAAGCATTATTTTAAATGTTAAATAACTAAATTCTAAGTTTTTGGAGCTGTAAAGTCATGTTTAAATCCAAATTAAGCAGAATTTTGTACTGATTAAGAACATGCCTTATATTTTAGGATTTATTCAATAATAAGTGTTATTGATTATATTGTTTTTAATTGTTGTTTACAAGTTTGTCAAAATAAGGAGTCATTGCAAGCTAATTAATTTAATTAGGCGGGGCTTATCAAGATCTGTCCAAGAACAGTCCATCATTAATGACTTACTTGACCAGGGCTTATCAGCCAACCATAATAATGATGTAAGCTAAATTTGGCTAATTGACTGATCAATTGATTGCATTATTTTACTATATAATAGTTGCTTTTTTCCTCACCTTGCAACTGAAATTTGGATTTATTACTGGTAAAATTTTACTTCATACTCTTAAATACAGATTATATTTTAGATACCTAAAAAAATTAGATCAAGTTGGTTTAAGACATTTAGAATATTTTCGAGATTTGTTCAGATCTTAGTACTCTGATACTTAGTAAATTTAATACACTTTGATACTAAATTGTTTTGATACTTTGATGATTTTGAATTTTATTAATTACTTTAAGAAATTCTATGTAAGTTGGAAAATTTTGTTTCATTAATGGAATATTAACTTAATCAGGGGTTGACGAATCCACTCGTCTGCTAGTAATAACAAGAACAAATCCAATCAGGATCAGTTGAAATTGCTGTAGAACTAGTTAAAATTCTAAGCTGGTCATATTGCATGTTAAGTAGCCCGAGAAAAATTTGTCAAGCCCTGTTAATCATGCTGGTTCTTATGATATATGTGCTATTTTGAATCTTTAAGCAATTTGGCTGTAAGTTTCTTACTTTTGATTGGACTTAAATTCACTCTACATTTATTTGTTTTTAACCCAGACTACTGATTGTTGTTGTACAGTCCTTTGCAAAATATCATTTTTGTTCCAATTTCATCATTAGGGAATAGTGATTTTTAAACAGACAGTGTAGTTTGTCAAGTATACTTGTGGAACAATATTGTTTTTATGTTTTTTTTTGTGTTTTGCTGTTACAGTTTTACTATTGACTGCATTTCTCTCTCATTTACAATTATCATTTTACAGTCATAATTGTGTTCTGTAATTTTTGATGAATATTTGTTGATTACTGAAGCAATAAAAGTAGATTTCTTAGTTAATTTCTGCTTTTGTCTTTTATTTTATATTCCAATTTGTAAATAAATTTATGTCTCTCACGGGTAACAGTTGGCCCTAGTAAGTGCAGCCGTGTCATCCTGACAATTATATTAACACAGATCACAACTGATCAGCACTTGCAATTAGTAAGTTTAAAAGAACCCAGCATACCATGCGCTGCCAAGACGCGGGCACACAACACAGAACTTATTATATATAACTGTATCTGTTTATACTCATTTGTCTTATTATTAATTTGATACTACCTTGTGTGGTATATAATCAGTCAAATCTGAGTCAGCAGTCATCTATATTAAAGTAGTTCATTGTTAGATCGCTTAATATGAGACTAAACAAACCTCTAAACAAGGTCAAATGTGCATTATGCCCATTTTATACCCCGTTGTTCACTGTTTTATGTTTATAATATTTGTATTGACAAACATAAGATTGCGACCAGTTACAGCTTCACCTGCATATAACATTGAGGTTACTGCTTAATACAGAAGACTATATTCATGGCTAACACTGTCCTAATTGAAGTCAAACTGTCTACTTTTAATGACTACACAGCAACACAAATAGAAAAACAACATAAAAAGCAGTAACAAATATTTACAACCAGACATATTTCAAGTTGTCTCTCACAGAATTTATATCAAATTATAACTAATGATACACACAATAATCATTTCACTCCAATTTAGATATGAGCTATTCTGGGATACAATGCAACATACAATTTACACTCTATGGATTCCAGACAAATTTTTCTGTCTGGATGTGAATCATTTAGATTTACACTAAACTCACTGTTCAATAATATCTGAGTGCAGCATGACATCCCCATCATTTTATATAAATGGAACACTTTATGTACTTGTATCTATACTAATAATACAGGTAAAGCAATTGTGATGCTTCATAAAAGGCATGGTTAATCAGTATACATATCATAGTGACCATACGACTGACAGAGCTAAATAACACAATAAAGTTGGTACTAGTAAAACAAGTCTTCAACTTCACTAACTACAAAACAACATTCAGTTTTTGAAAATGGTCAACGAGTTTCTAGTTTAATTTGAGATATTGAGCAACACAATTATTTATCAGACTTCAGCTACATTTTTATTTGTACATACACCAAAATTATTTACAACCAACTAAATACATGGGTGCAAGTGGAAAATATCTAACAATCTAAAAATATTGCTAGGGGTCTTCACATGAGAATGCTTTGCAGTATGTCTCAAAAAGAGTTATTTCCCTTTCATTCTAGTCTTCTTAAAATAATAGATAACTCCTCCTTGACAATTTACCATTTACATGCCGTGGGAATGTAACCCCCACACACATCAACTTCTCATGCATTTAGACAATTCGGAAAAATTGATCCTCGGACCCTTAAAAAAACGGAAATCTTGCATAAACCAGGAAAACTTGCACCCCTGTGCAAATCCAAAACAAAACAAACTAGCCTTTAAATTTGTAACAAAAAGATGGTCAAGGTTCAAAAAGATAAAAAAAATGCATGCTATGGTATAAAAAATTATCTGGAAAACTGCAACTATTCACGTAGGTATACTTTACAATTTAAAAATGTGTCAATGACTGTCACCAAACTTTGAACTTGACAAAACTAGATGTTAACTTGTTTGTCGTTTACAGAAAGGTCAATGCTGCTTCACTGCTGCTTATTACATTTTACTCAAAACATGACTGATTGCCTAAACGATACACAAATACGCATTGTATTTATGAACAGTGATGACCTATGTTCTGCATATATATTGAGCTACTTAATATTCTTCAAACGAGAGTATTATAAGGCCTAAACAAAAAATGTCTGTTTCCAGTTACATGCCCCAAAATATGGGTTGCTAGGTAGATTTTTTCTTTTTTTCTTTCACATACATCAGCAACACTGTATGGGAATATGTGCCCTGGAATATTAGAGTTGTGAAAATTATGAAACTTATGAGTCAGTAGGTAAAAGATTGGGTCGGTTGAGTTAACCAGAAACAAACCTCTTTTAGGCCTAAAAAACTGGCAATCAGTTAACAATAAAATTAACAATGCTGATAATATGAATATTATATTCTCAATGTTTTTAATATTCTCAATGTTGGACAATCATCCATTTTTTTTCGATAACACACTGTTCAATACATTACACTAGATAGGGCATCAAATATCACAAGTTCTCATGTGTATAAATTCTTGTTTTAGTTCCTTCCTTCGAAATAAGTTTGTGGTTCTCTTCCAAGCTGCTGTAAAAAAAACATACATGATAAGTTACTCAACAAGATGTAAACATAAGATAACGTAAACATAAGATAATGTAAACATAAGATAACGTAAACATAAGATAACGTAAACATAAGATAACGTAAACATAAGATAATGTAAACATAAGATAATGTAAACATAAGATAATGTAAAAATGAGAATGAAGGATATATGGATTAGTTACAAATCCGACTTTTGGAATGATAAGGGTGTGTAAAAGTTTGCATAGTTAACAAAGAGTGTATAAAAAATTATCAGTTCTAGTAAAGTCTGATTTCCTTTAACAGGAGAAACAGTTTTGAAAAGGGTGTTTAAGTTTTTAGCATTAAAATGCTTGATGGATTAGTTACAAATCCGACTTTTGGAATGATAAGCGTGTGTAAAAGTTTGCAAAGTTAACAAAGAGTGTATAAAAAATTATCAGTTCTAGTAAAGTCTGATTTCCTTTAACAGGAGAAACAGTTTTGAAAAGGGTGTTTAAGTTTTTAGCATTAAAATACTTGGTACGAATAGGCTGAAGATTGATGCAATCAATAAGAACATGTTGGATAGAATACGGTGTATTACATGGAATACATTCTGGTCTATCATCTCTGGTGAAAAGCCAAGAATGGGTTACATGAGAAGTCCAATTCTGCATCTAGTGATTATCACCTTTTCTCGATGAATGAACCTGTAAGAGGGGTGCCATTTACCTAGGGTTGGTTTGACTGAGTGAAGTTTGTTGTTAATGTCGGCATCCCTATGGGATTGCCAGGAAGACCAGATGAGATTAAAAATTGCAGATTTAAAATCAGTGTAAGGACATTTGAAAATGGCAATTTCAGGGCAGATTTAGCAAGTGCATTAGCTCTATCATTACCTTTTATACCCATGTGACCTGGAATCCAGCAAAATACAAATTCTTTGGATATACTGAGGCAATAGATTCGCTCAAGGGTATTACAGACAGCGGGACTTTCTAAGTTCATATTGTGCAAAGTTTGTAAGGTAGACAATGAGTCTGAGGAAATGATGAAATGATTATGATTTGATTCTTCAGTGAGATCGAGGGCAAGATCAATGTCTTCCATCTCTGCTGAAAAAATAGATGACTTGTCTGGAAGACACCAGTTTTTGATTTCATTTCCAGATACTGCTGCAGCTGCAACAATATCCCCATCTTTAGAACCAACAGTAAAAATTGACTGATGTGTCTGATAATGCTCTTTTGATTTCATGATATTCAGTTTGGAAAGTGTTTTTGTCTGTATCCGACTTTTTGTCACAAGTGAGGTCAAAGTGAAACTGTTGACATAAGGGTCCAGGGTGTAGTAGCTGGAACTTTGTACTCGGCAATGGATTCCATATCAACATGGAGATCCTCAACAAATTGAGACATACAAATACCAAGTGGTGGAACCACATTTGGTCTCCGTTCAAACAGAATTTTAAATAAAGGGTTAAAAACAATATGATGTGTAGGGTAAAAAGGATTAGATTTGAGTTTTAAAATATACTGAGCAGCAAGTTTTTGCCATCTAAAATAAAGGTAAGGTTCGTTTGCCTCAACATAGAGGCTGTTTACAGGGGAGATTCTAAATGCCCCAAGGACTAGTCTTAGACCTTGATTATGTATTAAATCAAGGATTTTTAAGTAAAACTTTCTGGCTGCTCCATACACAATGGATCCATAGTCCAGTTTTCAACGAAAAAAGATCTACATAAACGTATAAGAACTTTTCTTTCAGCTCCTGAATCAGAGTGAGCAACAATTTTCATAAGGTTTAGAGCCCTCTGGCAAGTGCTTTAATATGGGTAAGGAATGGAAGTTTGGAGTCAAATATCACTCCGAGAAATTTGAATTCTGGGACAACCTCACTTGGTGTGTTGTCCAGATGAAGGTTTGGTTCTGTAAACCACAAAGATTGCAAAAGTGCATACATTTTGGTTTTGGATTTTGAAAACTTGAAGCCATTTTCATCAGACCAAGTTTGAAGTTTATTAAGACATTGTTGTATCTGTATTTCCATGATGTGGTGCATGTTTCTGGATTTAAAACATATAATAAAATCATCTGCATACAGGGAGCAGTCTACTGGATTATAATATAAACAAAGTAAGTAATTCATTTACAATGTGTTATATATTAAATCAAGAACAAGCTTTAGCACTTAATTCTGTAAAATATAATGATTAATAATTTCCACTTGCTCATAATAGTGAGGTTTTTATTTGTTGGTTGCAAAGTTATTATATGTTCTATTGATATATAATTTACACCTACAGATTAACTATTTGGCCATCTGTTGCTGTAAGTACATGTACTCTGTTCATATATCTTCTTCCGTAGATATCCCAGCTTTTCTAACCCTGAAATGTTAAAATTGTCAAACTGAGTTTTAATAGATGGCCTTTGTTCAAGGTTATGTTGCTTATCTGCTTTTCAAAGATCTTCTTTCCTTTAACGCCCTACAGATGATTACAATAAAACATTCTGAATGTTCATCACAACTCAATCAAGCAATTTATCAGAATGTTGTTTTATATATTCATACAACAATATTGTCCAATCAATAGACTACATACATTGAGAATGATATTCAGAATACAGTTTGGATTCACAATTCAAGCTATATAACTTAGACCAAGTATATAAATCTGCCACAAAAAGCTTAGGGGACAATTAGCCAAACTTAACACAATGATTTATAGTTAGAAAATTATCTGATTTGAGATGACCATTTAGAAAAGATATTCCAATTTTCACGGTTCAGAATGCTGGTCATCAAAAGGGAATAGAAAGTTTCTGAAAGTTTAATGCACTTGGCAAAAAATGGCAATCTTGGGCTCACCTAGGGCAATTCACATAAAAGCAATGAACAAGGATAAAAGGTAAATTTGATAAATACATGTACTTACCTCTTTAAATGGCAAACAATCATGAATCCTAGATAGCTGTATTTTCATGCCTTCCCATCTATGCAACAGAAGTTCTTATGTTTCAAAGAGTCCACAAGTACAGCATATATGAAAAATAAATATAATTACTTAAGTAATGAAAGAAGTAACTTAAATTATAATGAATATAATAGAAATATAATAATAATAATAATAATATAATACAATACATTATAAAAAGTACTTACATTTCATTAAGTACATATACCACTAAAACAGGTAGTAAGTATACAAATAGCAATGATTAAATATGGTAAATAATTTTCATAAATATATATGTTTCAGTATGCATAAATATACATGTATATATATTTATCAGTAACAGTATCAGTAACAAAAATAGTAATCCACTCTGCATAAGCATGTCAGTCCTACTCTGCTGCACTACTGTCAAAAGATATCAAACTATGCATTGCTCCAAAAGCTACCTACACTTTATATATCAAACACACTCGGCAATATCTTTGGAAAAAATCATTATGCAGATTGAGCAAATTTTTATCTTTTTTTCTGCATAATCAGGTTATGGATTGCTTACAGTTTAGCGCAGGAAGAAGTTGCTAAGGCAGCCCCCTAACAGATGTAAACTTAATAATAAAAAAGTTTGATGCAAAAATGGAAGACTTAGTGCTGAATCACCTCCCCAGAAGGTCAGACCTTCCGTCGCCCGGGAGGCTTTGACACTTGGGTCCCCAGTACTTATAGTGTCAGGCTGCTCATAACAAAATCAACCCACTTGCACGAGTGATAGCCAAAAAGAGAATAAATGAAAACGCTCTTAAATGCAACACACATTGCTAAGTACATCAGCAGCCTTTCTGTCATTCTATCAGTCCTGGGTTTCCAACCAGAATAAATAAATACAATCTGCTTATGCCCACTAAAATACATGCTAAATATAAAATATGAATACACATGAATGTATTAGTAATATATTCAAATATCAGACAGTGGCAGGTTGCCAAGTATGTAGGTGGTAGTGAACGACATTTCTAACAGATATTATATCCAGAGTTGTTAACGCTCCAATGAACAGTAAATCCACAAGTCCTGGGTTTCCAACAAGAATAATACTCAAAAAAACATTAGCCATGTTTGGGGTTACTTAAATTTGGCCTGAAAAAATAGCCATATAAGGGTCTTATTACCTATGGCTTGAAAAAATAGCCATATTATGGGTTTACAAACTATGGCCTGAAAAAATTGGCCATGTTTGGGGGTTACTTAAATATGGCTTGAAAAAATTAGCCATCTTTAGGATTTCTTTTAACAATGGCTTGAAAAAATAGCCATGTTTGGGGTTACTTAAATTTGGCCAGAAAAATAGCCATACAAGGGTCGTATTACCTATGGCTTGAAAAAATAGCCATGTTTGGGTTACTTAAATTTGGCCTGAAAAATAGCCATATTAGGGTTTTATTAAGTATGGCTTGAAGAAATTAGCCATGTTTCGGGTTACTTAACTATGGCTTTAAAAGAGTAGCCATATTAGGGGTTACCTGAGAAAAGAAGCTATATTAGGTTACTTAATTAAGGCTGAGAAAGGCAGCCATCTTTGGGGTTACTTGAATACGGCTTGAGAAGAGTAGCCATATTTGGGCTTACGTGAGAAAAGAAGCCATATTTGAGGTTATGTTACTAAGGCTCGAGAAAGGTAGCCTGGGTCAGGGTTACTTGAATACGGCTTGAAAAGAGTAGCCATATTTGAGGTTAATTGAGAAAAGAAGCCATATCTGGGGTTATATAACTAAGGCTCGAGAATGGTAGCTAAGGACAGGGTTACTTGAATACGGCTTGAAAAGGGCAGCCATATTTTTTGGCTTACGTGAGAAGAGAAGCCAAATTTGAGGTTACTTAACAAAGGCTTGAGAAAGAAAGCCATGTTTGGGGTTACTTAAGTAAGGCTGGAAAAAAGTAGCCATATTTGGGGTTAATTGAGAGAAGAAGACATATTTGGGGTTACACAAGAAAGGCTTCAGGAAAGTAGCCTGGGTCAGAGTTACTTGAATAAGGCTTGAAAAGAGTAGCCATATTTGGGGTTGCTTAGATATGGCTTGAAAAACGTAGCTATGTTTGGGGTTTCTTAAATATGGCTTGAAAAAATTAGCCATGTATGGGTTTTATTAACAATGGCTTAAAAAAGTAGCCAAGTTTAGTATTTCTATTAACTATGGCTAGAAAAAGGTAGCCATGTTTAAGGTTAATTGAATAAGGCTTGACAAAGCCGATGGGTTTGGGGTCTTTCAGGGCCATGATTGGGGTTACTTATCTAAGGCTTGAACAAGCCGCTGGATCGGGATTCTCTGAGGGCCTGAAAAACAGCCATGATTGGGGTATGGCCTGAAAAAATAGCCATATTAGGGGTTTACAAACTATGGCCTGAAAAAATTGGCCATGTTTGGGGTTACTTAAATATGGCTTGAAAAAATTAGCCATCTTTAGGATTTCTTTTAACTATGGCTTGAAAAAAGTAGCCATGTTTATGGTTAATTGAATAAGGCTTGACAAAGCCGATGGGTTTGGGATCTTTCAGGACCATGATTGGGGTTACACATCTAAGGCTTGAACAAGCCGCTGGATCAGGATTCTCTGAGGGCCTGAAAAACAGCCATGAATGGGGTATGGCCTGAAAAAATAGCCATATTAGGGGTTTACAAACTATGGCCTGAAAAAATTGGCCATGTTTGGGGGTTACTTAAATATGGCTTGAAAAAATTAGCCATCTTTAGGATTTCTTTGAACAATGGCTTGAAAAAATAGCCATGTTTGGGGTTACTTAAATTTGGCCTGAAAAATAGCCATACAAGGGTCTTATTACCTATGGCTTGAAAAAATAGCCATGTTTGGGTTACTTAAATTTGGCCTGAAAAATAGCCATATTAGGGTTTTATTAAGTATGGCTTGAAGAAATTAGCCATGTTTCGGGTTACTTAACTATGGCTTTAAAAGAGTAGCCATATTTGGGGTTACCTGAGAAAAGAAGCTATATTAGGTTACTTAATTAAGGCTGAGAAAAGCAGCCATCTTTGGGGTTACTTGAATAAGGCTTGAGAAGAGTAGCCATATTTGGGCTTACGTGAGAAAAGAAGCCATATTTGAGGTTATGTTACTAAGGCTCGAGAAAGGTAGCCTGGGTCAGGGTTACTTGAATACGGCTTGAAAAGAGTAGCCATATTTGAGGTTAATTGAGAAAAGAAGCCATATTTGGGGTTATATAACTAAGGCTCGAGAAAGGTAGCTAAGGACAGGGTTACTTGAATACGGCTTGAAAAGGGCAGCCATATTTTTTGGCTTACGTGAGAAAAGAAGCCAAATTTGAGGTTACTTAACAAAGGCTTGAGAAAGAAAGCCATGTTTGGGGTTACTTAAGTAAGGCTGGAAAAAAGTAGCCATATTTGGGGTTAATTGAGAGAAGAAGACATATTTGGGGTTACACAAGAAAGGCTTCAGGAAAGTAGCCTGGGTCAGAGTTACTTGAATAAGGCTTGAAAAGAGTAGCCATATTTGGGGTTGCTTAGCTATGGCTTGAAAAAAGTAGCCATGTTTGGGGTTTCTTAAATATGGCTTGAAAAAATTAGCCATGTATGGGTTTTATTAACAATGGCTTAAAAAAGTAGCCAAGTTTAGTATTTCTATTAACTATGGCTAGAAAAAGGTAGCCATGTTTAAGGTTAATTGAATAAGGCTTGACAAAGCCGATGGGTTTGGGGTCTTTCAGGGCCATGATTGGGGTTACTTATCTAAGGCTTGAACAAGCCGCTGGATCGGGATTCTCTGAGGGCCTGAAAAACAGCCATGATTGGGGTATGGCCTGAAAAAATAGCCATATTAGGGGTTTACAAACTATGGCCTGAAAAAATTGGCCATGTTTGGGGTTACTTAAATATGGCTTGAAAAAATTAGCCATCTTTAGGATTTCTTTTAACTATGGCTTGAAAAAAGTAGCCATGTTTATGGTTAATTGAATAAGGCTTGACAAAGCCGATGGGTTTGGGATCTTTCAGGACCATGATTGGGGTTACTTATCTAAGGCTTGAACAAGCCGCTGGATCGGGATTCTCTGAGGGCCTGAAAAACAGCCATGATTGGGGTATGGCCTGAAAAAATAGCCATATTAGGGGTTTACAAACTATGGCCTGAAAAAATTGGCCATGTTTGGGGGTTACTTAAATATGGCTTGAAAAAATTAGCCATCTTTAGGATTTCTTTGAACAATGGCTTGAAAAAATAGCCATGTTTGGGGTTACTTAAATTTGGCCTGAAAAATAGCCATACAAGGGTCTTATTACCTATGGCTTGAAAAAATAGCCATGTTTGGGTTACTTAAATTTGGCCTGAAAAATAGCCATATTAGGGTTTTATTAAGTATGGCTTGAAGAAATTAGCCATGTTTCGGGTTACTTAACTATGGCTTTAAAAGAGTAGCC
Organism: Lutraria rhynchaena; assembly: GCA_008271625.1. Lineage (NCBI taxonomy): Eukaryota > Metazoa > Mollusca > Bivalvia > Venerida > Mactridae > Lutraria > Lutraria rhynchaena. Next base: position 1,012,230 of record VIBL01000149.1, on the reverse strand, counting down.
ATATTTGGGGTTACCTGAGAAAAGAAGCTATATTAGGTTACTTAATTAAGGCTGAGAAAGGCAGCCATCTTTGGGGTTACTTGAATAAGGCTTGAGAAGAGTAGCCATATTTGGGCTTACGTGAGAAAAGAAGCCATATTTGAGGTTATGTTACTAAGGCTCGAGAAAGGTAGCCTGGGTCAGGGTTACTTGAATACGGCTTGAAAAGAGTAGCCATATTTGAGGTTAATTGAGAAAAGAAGCCATATCTGGGGTTATATAACTAAGGCTCGAGAATGGTAGCTAAGGACAGGGTTACTTGAATACGGCTTGAAAAGGGCAGCCATATTTTTTGGCTTACTTGAGAAAAGAAGCCAAATTTGAGGTTACTTAACAAAGGCTTGAGAAAGAAAGCCATGTTTGGGGTTACTTAAGTAAGGCTGGAAAAAAGTAGCCATATTTGGGGTTAATGAGAGAAGAAGACATATTTGGGGTTACACAAGAAAGGCTTCAGGAAAGTAGCCTGGGTCAGAGTTACTTGAATAAGGCTTGAAAAGAGTAGCCATATTTGGGGTTGCTTAGCTATGGCTTGAAAAAAGTAGCCATGTTTGGGGTTTCTTAAATATGGCTTGAAAAAATTAGCCATGTATGGGTTTTATTAACAATGGCTTAAAAAAGTAGCCAAGTTTAGTATTTCTATTAACTATGGCTAGAAAAAGGTAGCCATGTTTAAGGTTAATTGAATAAGGCTTGACAAAGCCGATGGGTTTGGGGTCTTTCAGGGCCATGATTGGGGTTACTTATCTAAGGCTTGAACAAGCCGCTGGATCGGGATTCTCTGAGGGCCTGAAAAACAGCCATGATTGGGGTATGGCCTGAAAAAATAGCCATATTAGGGGTTTACAAACTATGGCCTGAAAAAATTGGCCATGTTTGGGGTTACTTAAATATGGCTTGAAAAAATTAGCCATCTTTAGGATTTCTTTTAACTATGGCTTGAAAAAAGTAGCCATGTTTATGGTTAATTGAATAAGGCTTGACAAAGCCGATGGGTTTGGGATCTTTCAGGACCATGATTGGGGTTACATATCTAAGGCTTGAACAAGCCGCTGGATCGGGATTCTCTGAGGGCCTGAAAAACAGCCATGATTGGGGTATGGCCTGAAAAAATAGCCATATTAGGGGTTTACAAACTATGGCCTGAAAAAATTGGCCATGTTTGGGGGTTACTTAAATATGGCTTGAAAAAATTAGCCATCTTTAGGATTTCTTTGAACAATGGCTTGAAAAAATAGCCATGTTTGGGGTTACTTAAATTTGGCCTGAAAAATAGCCATACAAGGGTCTTATTACCTATGGCTTGAAAAAAATAGCCATGTTTGGGTTACTTAAATTTGGCCTGAAAAATAGCCATATTAGGGTTTTATTAAGTATGGCTTAAAGAAATTAGCCATGTTTCGGGTTACTTAACTATGGCTTTAAAAGAGTAGCCATATTTGGGGTTACCTGAGAAAAGAAGCTATATTAGGTTACTTAATTAAGGCTGAGAAAGGCAGACATCTTTGGGGTTACTTGAATAAGGCTTGAGAAGAGTAGCCATATTTGGGCTTACGTGAGAAAAGAAGCCATATTTGAGGTTATGTTACTAAGGCTCGAGAAAGGTAGCCTGGGTCAGGGTTACTTGAATACGGCTTGAAAAGAGTAGCCATATTTGAGGTTAATTGAGAAAAGAAGCCATATCTGGGGTTATATAACTAAGGCTCGAGAATGGTAGCTAAGGACAGGGTTACTTGAATACGGCTTGAAAAGGGCAGCCATATTTTTTGGCTTACTTGAGAAAAGAAGCCAAATTTGAGGTTACTTAACAAAGGCTTGAGAAAGAAAGCCATGTTTGGGGTTACTTAAGTAAGGCTGGAAAAAAGTAGCCATATTTGGGGTTAATTGAGAGAAGAAGACATATTTGGGGTTACACAAGAAAGGCTTCAGGAAAGTAGCCTGGGTCAGAGTTACTTGAATAAGGCTTGAAAAGAGTAGCCATATTTGGGGTTGCTTAGCTATGGCTTGAAAAAAGTAGCCATGTTTGGGGTTTCTTAAATATGGCTTGAAAAAATTAGCCATGTATGGGTTTTATTAACAATGGCTTAAAAAAGTAGCCAAGTTTAGTATTTCTATTAACTATGGCTAGAAAAAGGTAGCCATGTTTAAGGTTAATTGAATAAGGCTTGACAAAGCCGATGGGTTTGGGGTCTTTCAGGGCCATGATTGGGGTTACACATCTAAGGCTTGAACAAGCCGCTGGATCGGGATTCTCTGAGGGCCTGAAAAACAGCCATGATTGGGGTATGGCCTGAAAAAATAGCCATATTAGGGGTTTACAAACTATGGCCTGAAAAAATTGGCCATGTTTGGGGTTACTTAAATATGGCTTGAAAAAATTAGCCATCTTTAGGATTTCTTTTAACTATGGCTTGAAAAAAGTAGCCATGTTTATGGTTAATTGAGTAAGGCTTGACAAAGCCGATGGGTTTGGGATCTTTCAGGACCATGATTGGGGTTACACATCTAAGGCTTGAACAAGCCGCTGGATCGGGATTCTCTGAGGGCCTGAAAAACAGCCATGATTGGGGTATGGCCTGAAAAAATAGCCATATTAGGGGTTTACAAACTATGGCCTGAAAAAATTGGCCATGTTTGGGGGTTACTTAAATATGGCTTGAAAAAATTAGCCATCTTTAGGATTTCTTTGAACAATGGCTTGAAAAAAGTAGCCATGTTTGGGGTTTCTTAAATATGGCTTGAAAAAATTAGCCATGTATGGGTTTTATTAACAATGGCTTAAAAAAGTAGCCATGTTTAGTATTTCTATTAACTATGGCTAGAAAAAAGAAGCCATGTCTGGGTTTACTTAACTAAGGCTTACAAAAAGTATCCATCTTTGGGGTCACTTGAATAAGGCTATAGATAGAAGGCATTTTTGTTGTTACCAAAATAACCAACATGGGAAATAGCTAGGTGGATAGAGATATTGTAACATTATTATTTTCGGTATAGTATAGACCACGGCACAAAGATGAGCAAGAGGATACAGGACAGCCAGTTACAAATTTACAAAGTAATAATAACAAAGAGGTAATTAGGGTGACAGACTGCACAGAACAACCAAGTACTTCAGAAGACTACACATGTAAGCTGGAGGAAGTGATCTTAATTTCCTACCTTGTAAATCTTGATCATCATGACTTATGTTTCTAGTTCTGTAGGTTCTTACAGACAAACATCCATTAATTGAATATTTTCTGACATAGTGGTGCTTTGGTCAACTGAAAACAAAGAGGTATTCACGTACAGATGATACAAGATACATGAAAATTTATTTAACATGGGGTCATCATTAAAAAGATATTTGTTTGTAGTGCTCCGACCCTGATTTCCAGAGGTGGGTGGGTAGGTAGGTAGGTATTTTTTTTGCTTTTTTTGTAAAATTGCCATTGGTAGATAATTGACCATTTTGCAATACACATTATTTTCATGTAGTCTGCTATGAATTATACATGTATTAAGACAGAATAAAATATAATGAAAAGATGCATTATTGTTGATGTTTTTTTGTGTTTTATTGCAAATATGAAATTAAAATGATGATTTATTCTTAATGACAAATATCAAATCTGCAGACACCTGTACTGAACAGATATGAGCACTTATTTAATAGGGTACTTGTCAACTACAGATGCATGATACGGTGCTCCCTAGTATTGCAGCCACTTTTCAATCAGCACATTATATGTGTATAAAATAACTGCTAAGACAGGTAAATGTAACTTGAAGTATTAACTGATTATACAACAGCAAATACAACATGTACAATGACAAAACTACCTGTAAACTTAGACTTTTCATCTGACAACTTGGGGGGTTTTCTTTTCTTTGTTTGTGACGTCATGAGAAAATTGAAGGCATTGTCTGTACATGATGCATCATCCTCTTTTGAATCCATACCAAACTCAGTATCAACATTTATGGTCACAAATTTTAATGATGAGTCAAAGTCTGTTAAAATCTTTATCTGGTCATATGGACTAGCATTAAAAGTCTCGGTACCCATACTCTTTTGCACCGAAACGTGTGCAACCTTCTCGAAATTGTCCAAAACATTTTGCAGTAAATCTGTCCCCTCCGTGCTGATATCAAAAAACATCGAAAACGTGTCATAAGAATAAAATTTTCTTACTGCATTTTTCAAGATGCAAAATATTTTGACCTGTTTCTTGTCGATAAAATTAACCATAACAGAAAATGTGACATTGGCAGCCATTTTAGAATGGATAAAATCTGCATATTCCGGAATTTAACGGAACGGTCGCAAAAAGATCGAAAGAAATTAACTCAAAAGGGCAAAAAAAATAAAAGTCGGGGCCGATTTGACGAGTTGGTCGGAGCACTACAAACAAACATATTTTTAATTTTAGCCTGGGATATATATGAACAATATAACAATAATATTAGCTGTATGAACTATTTTCCAATAGTACACATAATTAACAAAAGCTGTAAAAGAAGGAATATGGATATGAAATCTGAGATGAAAACAAAAAGGGATGACTAAAAAGCCAACTAATCTTTTAAATATAAATACCTACCAATAAATAAAAGGAACCACAGGCATTATTATTAATACTTAATCACTTATCTTTGTAAGTAAATTGTCATATCAAATATTTTAACCCACTACCGGTTAGAGATGTACCTATATCTCCTATCAGTAGCCATTACTGTTTATAGGGGAAATTTGTAAATCTGATCAAGGCCTGTTTTTTCCTGCTATAATTGAGGCCGATAATCGGTAACTTCCTATTGCAAAAAGCCTCTTTTATCCAATTAGAGGAAGTGCGGGATCAGTCATTGTTTATTGATGTATCTTGAAAATCTTTTTCTACCTTGTCCCAATTTGGCTGAAAATCATACTTAAATTTCCCCAAAAATGAAAGGCTTTCCAATTTTGGAAAAAAAGCCCTGCTAACACCTAATTTGACTGTTCATAAGCCGCAGGGGTGTATAAACCCCCCCCCCCCCCGTTTTTTTGAAAAATTTCTGAGTAAAAATACGCAATAAGATGCACCAAAATTTGATGAAATTTGACACATATTTTCATTTTCACATATTTCATGCTACGTTTATTGCACAAATTTAAGACAGTGCTAGAAAAAGACATTCATGAAAGAAGTGACTATCTGAAATTTTCATTGTCCGAATACTATGTCACTTAAGTTGTGTATCAACTTCCGGCTATGTTATTACTGATTTGTGAGAAGGTAAGCTTTTTTCAAGAATTAAAAGGGAAATGAGACATACCTTTTAGGAAAAACGCTAATAATATTTTCCCACAGAGAAAGAATAAACATATTTATTTATTGGTATTTTTTTTGGAGTTGAAGCATCGGCTTTGTCAGAAAGGCCTGGCTCTGACGGAGAGCGTGTAGAACAGATGAGAATGAAACAAACTATAAATTGAATGTTTTAAAGCCATTCCTAGTGAAAGGGAACTTGGAAAGCTTGAAAGGGAACAGTACTTTATTTATCACCATGTACAATTTAACCAATTATTAACCAAATTAAAACGATCCATTATATTGTGCTTAAGCAAATATGAGTACTTCTTATAGTTACATTTCATGATTTTAAAGAAAACGAAAAAGGCACAATAACAAAAAAGAGTAAGACTGAAAGAAATGCCGGATACCAAGTAAAATATCGTACCAATAATTACTTCAAATTAAATAAAGCTGGTTGCACATGGAAAAGACACAATAAATAAACCAGTATATTTAAAAATAAATAAACCAGTATATTTAAATTCAAATCAAATTTCCATGTTAAAAATGATACCCCTCTTATCTTGTTGGCTACACGCCAGTAAGTGTATAGTGCGCACACTCAAAGTCACATGACTTCCAAATATAGTCTAATAGTAGTCAATGAAAATATTTTCATTGAAGATGTGGACCCGAAAATTGCCAAATTTACATGCTAATCCATGCTTTGATCTCCTATCTATATAAAGTGACAATTAACAAGCAATTATCAGAGACAACTTTCATATTGTTTACTAATCATGGTAACAAAGGGCACTGCTGTAATAAACATGTATGTGGTCCAGTGATGACACGCGCTGTAGCGAACAATGTGATTCAATATTTGGATTGAAAAAAAATTCTAAAATTTAAAATGCGCAAATTTACGACCGTGTGAATCTTTCTTTTTTTCTCATTTGCGCAAATTTCATGCCATCAAAACTAAATTATACCACAGTAATAACTTTGCCTTAATTATTGTCATGTTCCTTGCAAAGTTCTGCTTTGATGTCACATTGGGTGGCAGAGTTTGGTCCATGCACAATAGCGGCATTACATTTGACACACAATGTGTTTACCAGAATTGTGGAGTGGATACAAAATTATAAAAGCTTTTCTTGGTTTCTTAGTAAACTGGATATAATTAATAGATAAGTGAATAGATTTCATTCTGTGTTTTGTATTAATGTTACATTTCACATATAAAGCTTAGAGGGGCGCAGTTGGGTACTAGAGGATACATATAGCATCTTTTACACAAAAATTAGATGTGTTATATATCTAGTTAGCCTTTGAGAAATGAATGGAGGCACAGGGTTTCCACTGCCATTTGCCAAGTGGCGAAAAAAATATCAAATAAAGCATACTTTTTTGTATCACGGACCCACCCCTCTGTGCATATGGCAGAAAAATATAATGTCCAGTGGAATACCTGGAGGTGGTTCTGTAAAACTTGATTAGCTGGACTACAATACCTGTAAGACAGCCTTGGGCTGGCATTTATTTGGACTGTTCTCGGATATTTATCATTGTTAATGGCAATGTTGTTTGCTGTTGTCTGCAACATAATGTCTGACGTGCAGAAATTTCTAACTGGCTGCAGCAAGAAAAGCGACCAGGATGAAAAGGGGTCTGACAAAGAACTAACAAGAAAAAAAAACATTGTGACAGCTAACAACATATGGTATTAAGTATGCATTAACATGACACTGTTACTTACTTACTGTCAATATTAAAAATACAGAGCTATTGATTAACAACAATTTTTCCTTGCTTGAAATGTGTATCTGAGAGGTGGAATGCCCAGATAAAATGACCCCTGCATTTATCAAAAAAATACCAAAAACAAAATCCCTACTACAAACACATCTTTTTTCTGCATGTAACAGGAAACAAACCTACTTTTTAGACCTGACTGAACATGAAAGCAGAATCATTTTGGCAGACATTAATGACCCATGAGCAGGTGAAATTAGGCACATGACAAACATTGCTCTCAATAATTTCACAAAAAGTATTGTCATTCAATCCTAGTAACAGTAGTGTATTGACTTTTGGAGTCATAAGCTGCTAAAAGCAGTACCCCACCCACATCAAACAAAATACCAAGCAGAAATCTGATTTTTTTCATAATTACAGCAGCTAACGGCATCAACACAGTAAAGTAAAACCTGAAATCAAACCAACCAATGGTGAATTGTTTGGTATTATCGTACATTGCTTTAGAATACCAAATTTCTCGAAGCCAAATAGAACTGCACATAAAATCTCGAAGTTCGTCATATTTTGATTTTATTTCGTAGCTCAAACATCATACAGATTATCCAACATCATATACATTGCCCTAGAAATATTGTGTAGACATATGTTCCGAATAAAAAGGCAAAAAATAAAACTCACCAGTGAAAACATGGCGTCTTATCGCCAGTCACACAGTTATGGCGCTTAACACCTGTGGTCACATGATAGTTGTACTTGAGCATTCCTATTGGCGTAGAGGTTTCGGGTCAAAACGGCCCAATTCGGCAAAGTGTACTCCCCGACTCAATTGCAAAGCGAACCGGTCCAAAACTCCCGATCAAAATCGGACCACTTATTTCACTTATACAACTCGTGAGAGGAATAAACATTTTTAGTGACATTGTTACAATCTTTGCAACTCGCTTATACAGATAGAATTTCGAGTAATACCTGAGACCAATATACACTGGTCCCAGGTAATACAAGTGCAATATGAAGGATAACTATAGTAATACATTGTGTTTGTTGTCAACGGTGCTATCATAGTGCAATGCAGTTGTATGTAGGAATAACAGTAAATAAAATTATGACATTTTTTATAATGTTTTTATTTATTCAATTATGATGATGCACAAATACAAATTTATCTTGTAACTGACTGTAAACTTAAGTAACGTCGTTCCAAAAGACAGACAGACAGACAGACAGACAGACAGACAGACAGACAGACAGACAGACAGACAGACAGACAGACAGACAGACAGACAGACAGACAGACAGACAGACAGACAGACAGACAGACAGACAGACAGACAGACAGGCAGACAGACAGACAGACAGACAGACAGACAGACAGACAGACAGACAGACAGACAGACAGACAGACAGACAGACAGACAGACAGACAGACAGACAGACAGACAGACAGACAGACAGACACAGACAGACAGACAGACAGACAGACAGACAGAGCCAGACAGACAGACAGACAGACAGACAGACAGACAGGACAGGACAGACAGACAGACAGACAGACAGACAGACAGACAGACAGACAGACAGACAGACAGACAGACAGACAGACAGACAGACAGACAGACAGACAGACAGACAGACAGACAGACAGACAGACAGACAGACAGACAGACAGACAGACAGACAGACAGACAGACAGACAGACAGACAGACAGACAGACAGACAGACAGACAGACAGACAGACAGACAGACAGACAGACAGACAGACAGACAGACAGACAGACAGACAGACAGACAGACAGAGAGGCAGACAGACAGACAGACAGAGAGGCAGACAGACAGACAGAGAGGCAGACAGTCAGTCAGACAGAGAGACAGAGAGAGCAGACAGACAGACAGACAGACAGACAGACAGACAGACAGACAGACAGACAGACAGACAGACAGACAGACAGACAGACAGACAGACAGACAGACAGACAGACAGACAGACAGACAGACAGACAGACAGACAGACAGACAGACAGACAGACAGACAGAATGTGCATATCATAGGGGCTCGGATCGGGTACATAACCTGTTACAAGTTCAAACATTTCAGGGGACACTCTTGCATACATAATAATGCATACATTTGTATAGGATTTTTAAATAATACTTACGTATACAGTTTAAAATGAGTATGAAGTATCAGCAATTTTATCTTAATAATGAATTGAGAGAAATAAATCACTATCAGATGAAACAAAGTAACAAATAACATACGTGTATATACATACAACTATTGTTGAACAGATTGAATTCCTAACTTTCAACAGTTTTTTTTTCAATGAAGTCTTGTAAATAAGATAACTACACGCCGTTTGAGAGAGTTTTCAACCAAAGCATCTCAAATAAATGAATACACAAAGTACCCGTGATATTTACGACCGGTCTTCAACGTTAAATTCATAATTCGGAACTTTATTAAATAAAATGATGTATATTTCATGCACATGTATGATTTAAATGGAAGTATGTCTTTCCATCATAGCATCGTGTATAAATTTCGAGTGTTTTGGCGCTGATGAAATTTTAAGATTTGTTTTGGAGTTTGACAAACGAATATACATGCTCATGTCTTTGTAATTGCTATTCGTTTCAAGAATTTTGAATTACAGAAAGGCATTCGTTCTGTACTAGGAATATTACTGCATCAACTTTTCTACTTTTTTATCGCTACAAAGTGAGACGAGATTCTGGAGTTTTTCTAAATGTTTAATGATGGTCAACTATATAAGTTGAGTAGTCACAGCATTTTATAGCCTGGTTGTTGAACATTAGGCTTGGCAGTCTGCTAAGGAAGGCTGCTTAGAATGTATGCAGAGTTTCCTGGGAATCCAGTAGTCATTTTTTATACTATAGTGTTTTGCACGTTACAGCTGTAGAGGAATGCATGTGCGTGGTGGTGATTGGTTGCAGCCGTGCGTGACATTGATCACGTGACACTGTAATGACTTTCAGGTGAAATTCCAGTCAGAATTCTAAGATTTTTGACTGACAGATACATAAACGTTTAATGCTGGAATAGCGAGATCAATATATTTACCGTCAACCACATCTAAAGCGACGAGCGGGAAGCGAGAACGATACGCGACAAGTGAGTTATATGAAGGGGTGTATCAAACAACTTGATTGAAAAGTGAATTTTAATATGAAAGATACAGACAGATAATAAATGGTTCCAAATCAGGAAGTAGTTTATGTGTATTTTTTATGCAAAAAGCATACATTATGATGTTCTAAAATTCTCCAATAGCAACACTGACCAGCGCGTAAAAACAACAGTATAAGAATGTTAAACGAATAAAATCTATGCCTTTTCTTCTGCAAGAAAAGTATGGCGAAAACATGCACAACCTTTGACAAAAAAAAACTCGCCATTGTCGCCACACCGAGCTCATGCACTTGTGCGCCTTCAGTTATGCCATAATGTGCCCAATGTCTGTTTATATTGCTACATTAATAATCCATCAAAGTTTGAGAATGTAAGCAGTAGTAGTGCCTATGACCAGAATAAAATTGTTGTTGGTCTTATATTGGTCAGTAGACTTCGTTACTGGTGCCATCTATAGCACTAATAGCGGAGGGCATTCTGGTCCAACCGTTCTGCATTTCGAGCAATTGGGCCATTGCAGATATTTTTCTAATTCATCAGCTAATGTGCTCATTACACGTTTGATTTAACATTTCGAGATAACAATAAAAGTTTTTGTTGAATAACGCTGCTAAAAGTACAATAGCTAGACTTTTCCTTCGAAACAGACAAGCTAAAAAGAACGAAAGCCGCGGCTCCATTCCAGTAACGCTTGAGAGAGTGAGTCTACATACCGTTTGCTGATGAGCCATGTCATCTTTTGAAACTTGAAATGACATCATTTGACTTGCTGACTTGTTTGTCAACGTAATGGCTGCACTTTCTTACAGAGTTTTACAGAAACTATTTCAACGAAACTGTGTAAGTTGAAAACTCATATCTGAAAATACAATTGATCGTTTATTATTGTTTGTACGTGAAGCATAAAAACGAAAATGTGTTTTCTCTTGTACATCATCTCTCGTTAGGGCTACAACAATACAACAACAATAAATCATTTATTTTTATTGGTAAAGCAGTGGGACGTACAGACTGACAGTAACTGTTTATTATCCACTCTTTACTACAATACAACATTTCTTATACCGTATCTTAAACAAAGATTCTCCCCTCGTACAAGCACTCATCGACATGTACCCACATAATATATGCCAAACAAGCATAAACTTGCTAACGATTCTAAGGCAGCAACGCCTTACCAATACTAGAAATGGGTTATGTCAATCCAACAATAATACTTTAATGCAATAAGATATTCGAAAAAACGTCTATATTTCAAACAGTATATATACCGGCATAATACTTGTATATGCAATGGAAGAAAAACACGGACATCTACATGCCGACAATTATAAAACGTTCTAATGGTTCTGATATCAGCATGTCATATAGTTTGCTCAAACAAGCTAACCACCAATTCGATCGTACTGCAATTTCGAAGGTTTTAACCCAAATTATCGTTCTATGCCAGTACTATCCGGATTCTAACGAGAATTTTTTTGTCAATCATATGAACAGACTGCATATATAAAAATAATCGTATATTTTTAACAGGATAACATATGTGATTAAATTTGATAAGAATAAAAGATTCTAACGCTAACGCATAACTGCGTCCGTCGTCGGCTGATACCCAAAGCTGAATGAATACTATACACATCTTGCACAGGAATCACGAACCATCTTGTGTATGCAGACCAACCCTAACGATTAGGGGAATCAATTTTCGATCAATTCGTTTCACTCAATCGAAAAAAAAATCATTTATGCTGAAGACATTCCATTGTATTACTTCTTTAAATTGCATAATATCCTTTTTTCCAGATTGTGATTTTACCAATACAAATATCAAGTATAACAAATATTTTAATAATACAAATATCAAGTATAACAAATATTTTATTAATACAAATATCAAGTATAACAAACATTTTAATAATACAAATATCAAGTATAACAAATATTTTAATAATACAAATATCAAGTATAACAAATATTTTAATAATACAAATATCAAGTATAACAAATATTTTAATAATACAAATATCAAGTATAACAAACATTTTAATAATACAAATATCAAGTATAACAAATATTTTACTAATACAAATATCAACTATAACAAATATTTTAATAATACAAATATCAACTAAAACAAATATTTTACTTATAAACAGATACATCAATTCCTGAAAATTCGTCCGAACATACTAACTGGAAATCATAAAGGGAAGACTAATCATCATTTGTTGACACGGACCCAAATAACGCCACCCGCAAAATGTAGAATAAAATGTTTCGTCCACATAACTTTATTGACAAATTTTGCCTTAAAATGACATCAGGAATCTTTCTTAAATTTCTTTTACACACATTAAATACTGATTATTTACATGCATTACTTACAGAACTTCAAAATACATTTAATTTGACGAAAACCAAATGAATCAGTGTATTCATGCTGTGTATCTGCTCGAAAATACAATAAAACCTCATTTCGTGACCACCTCAATATTACGACCACCTTGTTTTAACAACCACTTATTTTCGTCCCGACTTTCATTATCTAATGATAATTCAACTTAATGATGAGACCATCTCATTACGACCGATTTTCGGTGGCCGCATTATCGATGTTTCATTGTACTGAAATTAATCAAAATTTCAATTTCGTCTGCTACCGACTATACGCTCTGTAAAATGATGAATGAAAGTCCGCGCTTAAAACATAGCAAGGACAAATACACTACGTTTTCTCATGTTTTCTGTGATAATCTAAATTCACCCATATTGAGTCTTTGTTACGATATAGCAAAACTGCACATAACGCAGTCTTCATACCTTCATCAATATAAAGGGTTAAAATCAAAACTTGTTTCCATTTTTTTCTAACGATTTGGTAAATTCATGTTTTTAATTCAGGTCAGAATAAAAAAATATTGCTATTTCACCATCACAGGTCCGTTACTAATGCCTGTGGAAACAAAAGAAGCAACATTTAAATCTGGAAGGACTTACTTGATATATACAACACGATATCTAGGAAGACTAATGACACATATGACGCGACGGATGTGTTTTAACGATGTGAACAATTCACAGACGACTTTATAAGTATTGGGGGAAAACGTGAGGGATACCAGCTAAAAAATGTAGCTCTTTACATACATGCGCTACTGTACCAAGTCCCTTATTTCCTTAACAAATACAGTAGTCTTCCGAAGTTTAGTGGCCAGGGAATGGAGAAGACCAATGGTAATTATTATCAAACATATACACGAGTCAAAGTCAAACAATTTGGACACCACTAAAGATGCTCTCTGGGTGAGAAAAAGACAGGAAAGAGAGCATAGACTAGCAGATTGTCGTCTAAAAAAAGTATGAGAAACGAAATGACTATTTACGGACTTACAATCAATCATACGTACTTGAAATGAAAAAAAAATATACAAAGGGTTCAGTGTGAAGCACACAGACTATACGAAACAGAAATCCAGTCAAAAACCACAGTCGTATCCACCGACACGTTAACAATCGAAGACATCATACAACAGTTGATCAAACTGGGCATAAAAACAAAATTAGGGAAACGTGATAAATTATTGAAACTTAAGAAAAGTAACCTTTAAATGGGCTTGCATATCCAAAATGTCAGAGAACATATGTAGGCTATACAATGTGAGTGCGCGTGCGTGTGTGTGCGTCCGTGAGACCGACAAAATGTAAAAGGAAATAACTGAATGTTAATTAATATTACCATTCAAACAGGAGGATTGTATTTACTTTATATAATGAATGTTTGTGGTATAATGTTTATTGTGTTTTGATTTACAAGTATTCATTCTTATGCTAAATAATATAACATTAATATCACTGAAATCGATATTAATGAATCAAATTAAATAAACACAAGATATTTTTTTCTTTTTTTTTTCTGATTAACTTCGAAAAATAGAAATAATACAAACCGAAAAAGCCTGATTAAATTATTTTAATCCATTAGAAATATATCCATAATAAAATAACAAGAACAAACTTAATAAAATACGCATACATCAGATTGGTCAGATTGTAGTATTAATGAAGCTAATTATCTAACCGATGATAATCTATCTCACTAATTTGTATTGTTTTACGTACATGGCAACACATATTTGGTGGAAGCTCTATCACTTATTACATTCAACAAATGTAGCAAATATATACATTGGTAATATAAATGATAAAACCTCAGGATCAACAAAAAGCATTACACATATAACCGGAGATTACTGCAATAATAATAAAGAATTATACATACTGAAGTCAAACCACCAGAACCACATCAATATCACCAAGAAACAACTTACGGTAATTTTACATATATCAGCTAAAACGAGTTAAGTCATGCAAATACCGAAAATGCATGCCACATGGATGTGACTGACTAGCTTTTGCTCAGAAGTCGGCAGATGACAATTCATTTTATTAGTCCAATGCAAAGTTCGTTAAAAACATACTTCTTTCAATAAAATTATCAAATTTCTGCTCCTGCAAATGATTTATATGAGCCTATCATACAAAAAAGGTCTAACCCACGTAATGTGTTGTCTTTCTCATGCCAAATTATGCAAAACACTTTCCTGGTTAGTACCTACACTTGCATTTGAATGCACGCAACTATGGTATTTAATAAAATAATGTGAATTTTCGATTGCGAATGGGCCAAGGTCATTTTTAACCACAAAACAGTATGTCCCGCCAAAATTGGTGAATTACGTTACCTAGCGCTCGAGTCCTCATATTATAAGTTAGCTTACATCAAATGGCCATTTTTAAAGATTCTTAATCCTAAAGTTAAGCGCATACATGGTACGAACAACTCTACGAGATCCCATAAGGCATAAATCTGAAGCAGAGATCTAAAGTGATCAACCCTGTCCAGTTGACGTGCTCTGTGAATTACGTTATCAGTCATTTCCCTGCTTACTAAAAGGTAGGTCGCAGTCTTTCTACGCCTTCTTAAAACATATAAGGCCTACATATATATGCCTACCTATAAGGCATACCTATATATGCCTACACTATCTGAGGTGTTACAGAAAAACGCAAAGAAGCAGAAACAATCTAGTGCTGAATGGAAATGATTATTTGGCAATATTGTGTTTCAAAATGATTGTTACTTATAGCGGACCTCCTTCATTTCTCTAAATACTCAGTGGTCAAGGGATTATAACGAACATGCCCGTCTTATACAATGGTTAATTCACCAAAGAGTTGATATTATTGTCTTGCAAGAAACGCATTTTACAATCGACATAGAACGTGATTTAAATAGAGATTTTAACGACTGGCATCTCTCCTATCCCATTGTCTCAAACAATAACGAATGGTACTCTCTTCTCATTGATAAAACTGTAGATTTTATTTTTTTCAATAAAATAACAGACGCTATTAATGGAAGATACATACTAGTTAACATTGAGGTAACTAACAACATAATTACATTAATGAAAGTCTACGCCCCTAACGATGAGCAAAATAGATGTGTGAAAACCCACACAGAGACTTGCAAGTTCATGCAATCAGAAGTACAAATGATCCACTAGTCGTTGAGAGCAGAAACTTCATAAGAACAGTCTACTTTTGTTGACAAGACCTGAATCATATCCTTATGAACAAACTAAACTTTTATGTGAACCTTAGCTTATACTTGCAGATTTATAGAATCTTTTTTGTTTCTATTAAAACTGTTATCATATTGGTGTATAAAATATATCTATTAATTGTCTTAACAAATGCTTGGGCACATTAAGTATCCATGAAATACCATAGGCAGCTAACCATATCAAAAAACAACTATCTAACATTGCTATATGTCTAGATGTGATCTAACATATTCAACTATACAGACTAATGCTTGGACAAATTAGACAATTGCAAACAGGAAAAAATGGATAAAATGAGTAAGACTGTTTTCTATTAAATACCTAAAGAATCATTGTACTGTGAGTAAATAAGCTGCAAAAAAGAGAATACAGCCCTTCAAAATGAAATGACTGTCAAGCTATTATCACGAGCAACATTTGATCAGAATCATAGAGTCTGCTGCTACTTTAAGTTACTTGAAATACAGTGACCAGTTAAATTTGGTAAATAAGCAATATAAGAGATCATTCACGGTCATGAAAAAAACTTTGTTATAAATGCTGGTGACTGGAAAAACAAGATGTTTATAGGTTTCTTCAATGATTTCTTGGGCAAGTTCGAACTTGGGTCATTTGGAATGGAAATCTTGTTAACTCTTGAGGGGTCACAGTTTTTATTGGAACTTAGCCAAACCTTGCAAAAATGTTTTTCTTAATGATATTTTAAATAAGTTTAATATTGGTCACCTGGGGACAAAAATTAGGTCATCAGATCAAATCAGTTGCAATCTTACTCAGGTGAGTAGAGACAGATTTTTTTTTAAATGAGAATATAGATTCTGTTGTAAATATGGCTGGTCATGTTAATGCATGGTTCACATAGTATGCTTTGTTTTTTATTTTTACTTAATCATGTTTGCATCATGTTTAACTATGACTGACAATGTTATTTTAAACTGTCATTTTTGTGGTAGACCGTGGTTAGAGACCATGGAAAAACATAGTCATAACATGGTTAGAGACCATGAGAAACCATGGTCAGAGACCATGTTAGCAGTCATTTATCAACAAATGGCCAACCATGGCTAACTATGATCTGTGGGGCATGGTAGTCATGAAAAAAAAACATGATCCATTTCACCTGGTGTGCTAGTAATGTATGTTGTGCTGGTGATGATCCTGCTTCTGATGTGGAGAAAAACCATACAGTAATATTTCTATCATAAATTGTGCTTTTTTTTGTCAATGGTGTTTTTTTAGATTTACTAGCTTTCTTTTTTTTATCATTAGAAAATAAAACTGTAACAATTTTACTAAACAGATGTTAATTAAACCTTTATTCATGAACAATATAAGTATATTGTTATAAGGTTAATAATGTTATGCAACAAACTAAACAATACAAGCCAAGAGGCGAGACCTTTTGCAGGGTGAATCTATACTGCCGAAGCTATAGATTGCTTAGAACCCTTGTCCCAAATCATGTTAGTAATGTTAGTTTGTAAACACAACATCATGTAAAATTAACTTCTGCTAGTGATGCAACATCGGTTCAAAATCATAATTGATTATCGGTTGGAATCGGTTGTAACATCTGATGCGATTTTCCGATTATATAATTGGTTCTAGTGTAGTTGTGTAACATAAGTAGACCACTAGTGTTTGATTCTATTTATGAACCCTTTGGTTCTTAGCCATCTTCTGCTTTATGTTAGTTGGCATTGTATCATATAAGCATGGTGAATGGAGTGTGTTATCCATATGAACCATTAACCAGGCTCTATTAACGTCAAATGACTTGGGGTGGTCAAATATTTGTTTTTCGTCTCGATTGACAATCCGCCATCTGTTTTTAAACAAAGTGAGTGATTTCCCTGGAATGAGATATACAGATGAGATAATTGATTATAAAAAACTGCAATCAATTATCGGAATCGGCAGACGTTTTCACGCCGCTAATCAATAGTATCCGATTATCGTTTCATCACTAACTTCTGCTGTAAGATGTGTTAGTGAGCAATCTCTATATATAAGTTTTATGTATTCATTCATGTGGTGCAAACCCATGAGAGTGAAACATTTTGTTCTTTATAGATTTCTTAAATGATATAAGACAGTATGATGAGACTTTTCATGTTTTATCATGTGCTTAAACTGTAGTTCTTATGCTGGTGCAAAAATTAGGAAAGTAAATGAAGTTTACTAATATACTGATTTGTATCCTAAGTGGGATGTAGTCAGTTAAGATTTGACTTTTTGCTCCCTGAGGTAATTAATGTTGTATAAATAAGGCAAGACAAAGTTAATTACATAAAACTCTTTCATAACATTTGGAAACAGATCAAAGTGTACTAATCTATAATTTGTTTAACTAGGTGTAGTGTATATTTATAGATATTCATTACATAGTATACTTCATGATGAACTACGTTAAACATTTACATATGATCTTAAATGTCTCAGCTATGTATACTGCTGTTTATTAGACAAGATTTTTTTGATTAATAAATTAGTGACAATAATAAACTGGACAACCTGATCAATAGGTGGCTTATTTTCTTAAAAGAAAGACCAAGAGTACAGGAAAATGGAGAGAGATCACATGATAAGGCAAGTCAATAGAATATTAATGTACCAGTGCAATGTACTTACAAGCAGGGATGGATTGCATAATTAAAAGCACTATCACCAAGTAGTTGTTATTATTCATTGAATTGAATCAGTTTAGCTAGTTGATCCTCTTGAGTTGCCCTCCAAAGCATTTGCTGAAGGCAAAGCGCCTCATTGAACAGACACAAGTGCCAACTGAGACTTACTTAGGCCTGAGAAAAATACTGTTGTTTCCAGCTTCTAGACTGATGTTTTTCCGAAAACAATCTAGGTTCACTACTAATATACCTGGTTATAGGGTTGTTTTAAAGATATTTAACAGCCTTACAACATTTTAATTAGCTTTTGTCATGAAATTTTAACATTAAAATTAAATATTCACACACATTAAAAAAGAAAAAAAGAAGAGACAATCTGACAGAGGTATTTTATGCCTGATTGTTAATTTTTACTACTTCAGTGAAATCAAACCAGAAATCATATAAAGGCAGCCCAAAAATATAGGTAATATTTTCAAGTCTTGAAAGCAAAAAATGGTACGCTGTTTTCATAAAACTAATACCAACATGAAGGCCGTATACAATGAATTGATGCTTCTTTTTGTGATATAAAATTGCATGAAAATATACAATGAATAAATCAGCATCCTGTAGTAGCAACCACTTAAATCATGTCAACCCCATAGGTTAGGTACGTTTTTTTTTATTTCAACTTGATAATACAACTACCTCAATTATAAATTGTAACAATTTTGTTTTGTCTCTCAATTTCTTATTGTCAAGGTTTTACTACATTAATTAGATTTGATGTAATTTCAAAATGGTGTAAGAAGAGATGATTATTTTTTCAGTTAAAGAAACTATAGATATTATAGTAATAAAGAAAGGGATATTGAGAAAAGAAAATTAAATTTTATTCTTAAAGCACTTTCAATACCAATAATTGGTAAGTTTCAAATAATGAAGAATGTTACAACTTATAAGACTTATAAGACACAACATATGTTTTGCAATGATTTGACTAAAATAACATGTCATTTGTCTACAAAAGCCAAAAGAATATGTTGATATATTTGTGATGAGATTGAATTAATGATGAGTCACAGTTCATAAAGCCTAACAATTAATAACGTTTGTACAAAGTGTTTCTAAGTGCCGAAAAATGACATGAAAATGACAATGGATTTTACAGCCATACTTTTTATAATATATTCAGTGCAATAATAAAAACTACAAGAAAAAAAGTTAATTCCTGTGATTGCTTCAAATCTTATATTTTCTCATGAATTAAACTATCCACTTTCATCTTTCAAAAGTTTCTCCACACCACTTTATATTTATATGATATCTTCATTTAAAACTCAGTGACAAAATGTCTGTTATGGCAGGTGAGGTGATATTATGGTGCAGTGGTTTAGCAAACCCTATGTTCATGCGGATACATAACTGTGTAGTGGGAGGGCTCTGGGGAAAATTTGGAAAAATGATGTCGTCTGGTGCATTCTGAGGGCTCAGAGGTGCTATATTTAGTATTAAGCAGGAGTTCTGCAGAGCAGTGCCAATGCTCATCTATTTTGCATCATTCTACTTAATAAGCAATTTTGACCAAAATTCTAGGTTGAAAAGGGGCATAACTCCAAAACATAGCTTTCCGAATAATACCCCTGGTCTTGTCATAATAATTAAGTATTCCAAGTGCTGTGTTGATATCTTTAAAAGTGCTTAAGTAATGGGATACTCTAAAGTTTTTGAATGATAAAGACTACAAAGCAGCAATCATAATTTAATGTCATTATTATAATTACATATATACCTATATTCTCTAGTTGTGGTAGTTTTGTCAGCTGGAACTACTGTAAGCATCACCATAGTGCATGTAGCAGCTTTTACATGTTCCTTTTTATTCAAAACTGATTAAGTCTTTTGAACATCAACATTGCAGTAGAAAAAAAATACACTTAAGTAATACTGTAGTCATTTGCTCAATTGTAAATATAAATCAGATGCATCTCAGATAAAACTAAAGCACCATGGAGCAAATTGTATCTGATCACTGTAAGAATTTCACGAGCAATAGAAGTTACCATCTTCAAAGTAATCCTACCATCAAGCATGAAAACTGCACCTTAGCTCAAACATTGAGAACATACATTTTTAAGGACGGAATAGATTGGTCGACCTTATTACTAAGCAACTCTACATACAGAAATCACAGGGTTTAGCCCACTCCAGTTGGTATTTGGCAAGGAAATGGCATTACCAGGAGATAAAACTTTTATTCCAAAATCATCTTCAGGTAAAAATTTTCTGGATGGTTATCTTGGAATTATCAATTGATTACTTAACATGAAGCAGACTGCCTGAAACAAAAGTGAAATTTCTCAGCAAATATCAAAAAAATGCCATGACCAAAAAGCCAGGACCCCAAATACTGCCACAGAGTAGGATAATGTTATTTGTAAAAAAGTTCCACCACTAGTTGCGGATATGTTACTACAGAACAGTTGCGCTCAGTCTCAACACAACATAAAAATTATTCATGCTAGTCGCACAGGGGAAACAACGTTACAGAATTGAATGGTCAGACAATTACTAAGAGTAGAAGTATGAGAGTAAGATGTTTAGTGGTGTTTTATGGCACAACAGCAACTAGTGATCATTTTGCACACATTCAAATAAAAGGCAAAACTAACAAGTATAAACCATGTATAAGGACAATAAATTAATAAGGACGAAAGATAACTGATATGAATTGGTTAAAGTTGATTTGTCGTAATAAAATAAAGGTGCTTGAGACTAATTTCACTTACAATGTATTATATACATAGTGAGATAAGGAAAGGTGTTACTGAAAATATTTAGAAACATGCACTACATTTGGTAAGAAGATGAAGAAGTGCTTCACTTATTCGAGCAATTAAGTAGTCTATTGTTATATGTTGATGTTGGGTCCATGTCAATCTGTTCTAATGTGCATAAACCTGTCTTCTTGCTTTTGTATCTATTCATGTAAGTATTCCTGTATTGAATCCCACAGCATTCTTCATTGCTGTATTTAAGTGCTAGATATCTCCCTCCCTTTGGTTTCAATACTTTTTTCAAAATTTTATCAGTTCCTTCTTGGTTTCAGGATTACTTGGTATCTGAGGTCTCATGAACATCTTTTTACTGCTTAGTTTGCTGGGGTTGTGAGAAAACAAAGGCATGCTACAAAGATTGACTTATGGTGTTATTTTTCAACATGATAATAGGATTGTTCTTGCAAGTGATCACTTGAAATACCAGATGTCCTGAATGTTCCACCATGTGGCAATGAACAGGAATCATGTATATTAATCAAAACGTTATAAACCAATTAAATAGCATTTGTCCTGAAACTGGAGTGAGACTGGAGTGAAACAACTAGAACCATTCACAAACTCATTCCAGAACTTCATAGATCACAAAGTCAACATTCAGTATCTCCTTTTATTGTTTCTCTGTCAAAGAGATGATTTGGGATAGCTACTATGGAGGATGTAAATATTTTAGCATATGATCAAGTCAATTAAATTAGCAGTAGACTAAGACATTATCACAACATGAGGACCATCCTACCTCATACATTTCTACGGCTAGTCAAGGAATGGAAACCTTATGTCTAGTATTCAGGACAGTATGATGGCAATAAAATTCATTCAAACAAACCTCCATGCCAGTATCATCAATTTAGAACAAAGATTTAATTGCATTTTAGGAATGTTTTAATTGATTAGATAAAAAACCTCGAGTTCAATGAATCATGAATTAGATGAATTCAAAATTATTATAATCAGTTTGATTAATGACATGTTATCTCCCTGGCAAATATTCCTAATGATGTAATGGAGACTTACTTTTTAATGGACTTCATCTCAATTTGAATAATGTACAAGATGTATATTCTAACTGCAAATATTTAGCAAGTAGAAATATTACTAAAATTTATGTTACTTTGAAATTTCCTGTGTCACACTTACAGTTGAACAATTAAATTTTTTGAAAACCCCGCAGGATGACATTTTATTCATGTTACACTGTATATTTGACTTCTTTGTTGTTATTTTCACTTTCATGTCACTAATTATTGTTTATATTTGAGTGTTGTTACCATTCATTAGTGTGAAGAATCTTGTTAAACTTTTTCGAACTTTAGGGACAAAGTTTTTGTAATGTCTAAAATTCTTGTAAAATATTGTAAATATGTTTTAACATATTTTCTTAAATTAAGATATTCAATTTAAACTGTCATTTATCATGTGTTTCATATTTCAATACTTTAAATCATTTAGATTTTATTTTACATAACTTTGTTTCACTTAACTTTTTCAAACTTCCCAGTATTTGCTTCAATAATCATCATTATTTTATGCCAATTATCACTTTTTAATAATGAAGAAATACTATCTAGTTCAGGTAACCTGGGATTGGACTATAAAATTAGTCACAAGTTTAGTTTGTCAATGTATCTCATTTTATCAACTTATGTTACATCTTATGTTACTTCTTCTACAACCACTAAATTGGAGCTCTGTCTTCGTTGTCTGGAAATTCCTTAGTAAAAGTTGATGTATTGTAAAATCCTCAACATAGTAATTCATAGACCTATCAAATTTACTTATTTTCTGCACTCCTGGGCTCAAACTCCAAATTCCACAGATACTTGGCAGTCACAATCAGACTGATTGCCGAAAGATTAACTTCATTAATAAAGCTATATTTACAAGTATCTGAATTTTGTTGAATTATAGGGGAGTTATTGAAAGCCAGCTGTGGTTGTTATTTGAGGTTATACTGTGCTTAGATAATACAGTCATTTGTACATATGTTATTGTTATATTTAAGGATTACAGTCCCTAAGGAATCGGTAATTATCGGGTAATGCCCATCATAGTGGCTACGAAGCTGCTCTCGCCTTCTTTCGCCACTTATCGTAAAACCTATTTTTAGTAGACATTTTCCAATGTGTCATCAGTTTTTAAGACAATTCAATACGGCCGCTCGCATATGAGACCATCGTGGCCGGTACACAAAAAAGGCATATTTATACCATAAATAAATTTAAAACCTGAGAGAGTTATAGTTGAACACAATTATTCAACAGACATAAATGTGCATTGTGGTGATACTCCTCAAAAGATAACTGGAAATAAACATAATAAATTGTAGAAAATTGGGCGGTATATTATTGAACTAGGCGTTCTTCTTGAGCGTTTGGAGTTCTGTAAATCCTGCAGATTGGGACCATTGCCACTGACATAATACGGTGTCCAAAACGAAATCAAAAGGGCCTTGGTGGATATCTATTTGTGCAATGTGAGAATGTAAATTGTGGTTTCATAAACTGTGTACCATATGAGAAAACCCACTGGAGGAAATCAGAGAAATCTGGAATGCCTTGTTTTTCAGTAAATACAAAGCTTGGTACAGGTAAAATAAATATATATTTTGGGCTTGTTTCATTTCTTCATAAAGATATTTTTCTGATTTTGCAATTTATTTATTTACAGTCAAATTAAACAAGTGTAAAGACTTGGTATAATATATTGAGGTGAAAGAGATATAACTTAGCCGTTGCATTTGTTCAGCCCCAGAGTATATTATTGTTCATACATTTATGTGAATGCAAATTTGTCAAGAGGGTCACTTCAAGGAATCAGGGTAATGGGTAATCAATGTAAATGAGGGGTAAAGTGTGTCCTGATCGGGATTCAAACTGACGATTAGCATGACTCTATCATGTGCACTGTGCTGATAAATTGTGCCTAGTATAAGACTTGAACTCACAACTACAAGAACGCTAGCAGAGTGCTTTACCATCTGAACAAATCAGGCCGCAATGTCTAAGGAATAATAACCAATATTTTTCAGAAGCAATAGATCACTCACATAGTAGTAAAACTAAAGGAAGGTGTTCATCCATATTTTGGCCCAAAGAGGCTGTACCAACATGATCTCAAAAAAGACCTACCAGTTCAAGAGGCCAAGAAGCACAACAACTTGGAAGATGCCTCAGCAGCCAGTGGAAAGTGCTAAAGTAGTATATGTGTTATTTATTTATAAAAGCATAAAAGTATGTTTTTAAGTAAAAATCTTACTTTAATTAAATGTTCTACCAAATAGCAATTAAACTATGCAGCTTCTATGACTTCAATGTAAGTAAAAACAGAAAAAGGAAAAATAAAATTACATGTAATTGAAAAAAAATCATCTAATACAACAAGGACAGTTATTGTAATTTAAGAATATTTTCTTAATTTGTCAGTTTAAGAAAGGTGTTCAAAATGTTTCTGTGCTGCACATAAATTGTTTATTTACTAAGGGAGATAATAATGTCCTTATTAATCTTGATTTTTGCAACAATTGTCTTTCTTCGCTTGTAATAGGTATAGGCACATATTTTTTTTATTGGATCATAGATTTTATGTGATTTCTTGGAGCATGGTTGACATGCTTCTACTCATTTTGCTGCCATTCCAGGCTCACTCAGTAAGTTTCTGCTTTGCTATTTTGTGTATGATGTGTATCTACTTGATTGTTTAACATTATTTTTCTGTCTTCGACTTGTAATTTTCCCTAATTAAGCTTTGTCATGCATGAGCCCACATGGTGCAGAATTATCTCAAAAGCACAAAGTTTGTCTATTTCAGTTTTCTTGACATATCATAATAGTATAAAACTGCTCTAAACTCATTTTATGTATTAGGTGGTATTTGGTGTTACAATATGACTCAAGCTTTTGTTGAATTTACTTGAAATGCCTGTGCATGGTCACATGGTCTTCCTTGTAGGAAGTCATGCTCATTTTTTGTAAATCTTTCTCATAATGCAATGTTTAGCATCCTGTCATCATATCTTTTGTTGCTTCTTTGTAGATTTTCAACGTGCATATTAGAAAATAAATGGTGACTCTACCTGTCAAGAGATGTTCTTTGTTATTGGACAGAAGTCTCAGGCCCAATGGTCAGAAGAGGAAGGTTTTTTCATACTATGTGAAAAATACATCAAGGGAAAACCAGACTTTGGTGTCCTATTGGAAACAAGATGCTGTGTTCAATAAATACATATGTCCTTGGTGGCATGCTTGACGATAGATTTGGATCTAAATGAGGTCAATGTGTAAAAGTAGAAGCAAAGTTTAAAATACTGGTATACATAATTGCCTGATATATTCCATATAAGAAAAATAACCAAGTCCAATAAAAGCACCAGAAATATGTGATAACAACCAAAATCAGTGCATGTAAGCGGGGTTGGTGCTGGACGAAAAAACTAAAGGTAGTTAACAAAGAAATAGCCATTGATGCTACAGAAAAGGATATAATCCAGTTAACAGAGAAATAACTCCTTTAAAATTTTGTACATCCAATTAAGGTCAAGGTCAATTCAAGGTTGGATGATATGGGTGGATTGGGAATAGTCCAAGGCAACAACTGTATAAGTATCAAACATTCTAGTAAGTGGTGTGCTAAAAGAAATGGCAAAATCTAGTTAACCAAGAAATAGCCAGT
The DNA here is from genome assembly GCA_008271625.1 of Lutraria rhynchaena. NCBI lineage: Eukaryota > Metazoa > Mollusca > Bivalvia > Venerida > Mactridae > Lutraria > Lutraria rhynchaena. Next base: position 986,282 of record VIBL01000149.1, on the reverse strand, counting down.
TCCAAACATTTCAAGTCCAATCCTGTCACTATCAGTGTAATGGTGTTTTATTGACAACTAATGGTCATAAATAGTGCACATTTAAACAAAAGAGAAAGCAACAAGTACATACCATGTATAAGGATAATATATTAATAAGAATGAAGAATAAATTTATTGAATTGAATTGCTGAAATAAAATATATGTTAGACTAATCTTAACACTGTATTATCCATACAGGAGGCTGTTTTACCTCCATTTTTTGTGTGTCACAGGGTTTGATGGGTTTCAGGCTGTGGGACTTTGAGAAAGGTGATATGTTGGGGTAGGTACAGCCCTACCTTACAGGGCATGTGTATACTCAGCGACTTACTCCTCTGTGATCAGCAATTGTGTGACTTCAATATAATACCAACACACAAAATATCCAATGAAAAAAAATTAACTACTTTCATAAAAATTCATTTCAGAAACTATTGTCAGACGTCACAAAAAAATAGACATCAAGTGTTCATTGAAATAGCCTCAAAGCATGCTTAAAATACATTTAAGAGGTGATGACTTAACCAAGGTTTTATTGGTAAAAATAGAGAATGCTCACTTCTATGGGATTGTTGTGGAGGTGAGGGTAAACTAACTCAATACTCTTTGTCCTCATTTGTAACCATAGTGGTAGCCATTAACCTTTAGTTGTAGCCATTAACTTTTAGTTGTAACCATTAACCTTTAGTTGTAACCATTAACTTTTAGTTGTAACCATTAACATTTAGTTGTAACCATTAACGTTCAGTTGTAACCATTAACATTTAGTTGTAACCATTAACATTTAGTTGTAACCATTAACTTTTAGTTGTAACCATTAACATTTAGTTGTAACCATTAACGTTTAGTTGTAACCATTTAGTTGCTTCAGTTACTATTTATGTTATCTTTGGTATCTTAAGTTGTTTTCAACTGTTTTTAATATTTGTTTACATTTATTATATAATACATGTATCATGCTTGTGTCAGTAATAAAAGCTCATTAAAGCTTATGTTATTTGTTACTATAGTCTCGCCGATGTTAAATAAATCTTATTTTAACTGTTGTGAATGAACTCAAGGTAGTTTGTGGGTGGAAGTTACCACATAGATGCTTTGCACACGTGATTAAAAATTGCAATTTAATACAGTGCTTACCCTATCATATTGTGCTTAATATGCATACTGACATACTGAGTTGTTTCGAACATCATTTGGTATGAAATATCATCCTTAGCTATGTTTCCTTGATTGTATACCAGCCCAATGTTTTATGAATGGAGCTGGGAACCATTATTAGTTTTGTTTACATCCATAACAAGCATGTTTCGGGGGTGTTTTACCAGTTATAAACAGATTGCTGCTGCTTCAACTCATGATAATACCAAGACATTTATGAGTTTTAAAATTTTATAATCATACCGTTGTGTTTTTTATCAGATTCAGAGACAACACAGAGTCAACCTACAACTACAAAAAGAGCCATGTTGTGAATTGGAAGACGGATAGACAGATAATGACTCTGCATCATCTTGCAGATCAATATCATAAAGGGTGTTAAAGCTGTAAAATGGAGCTAAGACTTATTGACACTATGTCTGAGCAATGTATATGTGCAGGAAGCCTTTTAAAAGTAAAATGCAGGTATAGCAACAATTTCACACAATATTGTTTATTGTGTCAGTACACATTTTATATTTACTTATTATTTTATAAAAAAGCAGATTCTAATATTATTTGAATTTTACTGTCTACTATTAACTCATTGTACATAGTAAATATTGCCAATCATTGACCTCAATATTAACTGACATTGTGCAGGAAAATGGTCCCAAAAATATAATGGATGTTAATACATAGCCAGCTTTTGGTAAGTTATTTTTCTATAATTCATGCAGCCTTAATATGAAGTTGTTTTTAGACAGTGGTATACCAGATTACTTATTCTTGTTTTTGAACTCTTAAGATACATATGATAGGTTTCCTTATGCGATACTATCTGTAAACAAGTACTATATAATTCATTGATGTCTTCACAGGAGTCATTCATGCAGGCATTGGGAATACAAGTTTAAACAAGCTGTTTGCTGTCCTAAACCTGCCTTACATTCACCACTCAACACTTAAAAATAGGGTGATTGAAGCTGGGCAGATGGTTGAAAATTTGGCAAAAAGATCCTGTGAGACTGTGATTAACAAAGAATTGATGTCTTCTAGGTATGATGTGAATACTAGAATTGTATACAAAACATTCATTTTTGCACATTGATACAGTCTAACTGTATGAAAACTTTGCTTTACTTCTTGTTTATATTCAGCAAAAATTCATGTGTTTGTATGTAATATTATGTAGCACTAACTCCATGACTGACTATATGATACAGCAAATTAGAGAAAAATATTTTATTAATTTTTTAGGATTGGAAATGACCCAGAGTCTAATGAAAATGACAAGAATGGCACAAGTTTAACAGCCAGTTTTGATGAAGTCTGGCAAAAGAGAGGAAGTGGATATTCATATAATAGTTATCAGGTGCAGTATGTTAATCTCATATGCAAATATACTGCTGAAATATGAGTCATTATAAAGTAGACTGTTGTTACTGTTTCACCAGGTTCATGAGTTGTAATTATTTGGTCTTGTTTCAGTGTGTATCACTCTGATGTCCATTGGATGTGTAGGTATCTTGTATCTTTATAAAACTTCATTTCTCTAGTTTGATTGTATTTATTTCTTATCATGTTTCATTATCTCACCATTGATTTTTTTAATACTTTTAAAGGACATGCAAGACTCTTATTGGAAAAGAGACAGGAAAAATCATGGTATATGATGTCAGATGAAAGCATTGCGTGTCAGGCTGCAGAGAGAGATGGCAGGTCACCAAGAATTCATAATTGCAAAAGAAATTGGGCTGGGTCATCAAAAGCCACAGAGTCTACTCTGTGTGTATCAGTGATATCAGATCTGAGTAAAAAAGGAATAAATGTTAACTTATTAATCATGGACAATCATTATCTTCTATTGCTTGGATTAGGATAGAAGTGGACGGTTCAATAAAAAAAGCTTGTGATACAAACCATTTAAAAAAGACATTTACTACAAAACTGTTAACTATTAGCAAAGGAAGTACAAGCAATTGACTGGTTCAGTTATTTCTCATATTGGAAAATGTTTCATGTATAAAGCAAAACAGTACTGACACCAGCAAAATAAAGACAAATTTGAGAGCTATTGTTTCTCATTTATTTGGTGATCATGTTATAGGTGACAGTTGGAGCAGATATAAGTCATCACCTACTTCATACATGCCAAAAAAAGGTGCCCTACAAAAATATCTTACTGACAGAAATTTGAAAAATAATCTTTTTCAAGGAAATACAGCATTAATTATATATTTGTTTTTCCATTTTTTTTTGTGCACACCAAATACTTACATGTGTAAATATTACAATTCTTTATCACGATATAAAAGTTTTATTCACGATTATTAAAAATGGAACTTTTTTCCAAGAAAGTTCCTCTTTCATGAAAACAATATCGTATGTTTGCTTTTTTTCATGCCATGTTACTCTCAGTATAGTGTAGTATGAGTTGAATATGGTTTATATGACTTTTCAAAGGAAATAGGCCTGTAACGAACTACCTTATCAAATGTAATTGTAATTTATCATTATTAATTATTAATAATGTAAATATAATGTAAACTTTTTATTCAGGTTCGGTGAACCATCAAGACACAAGTGCAGATTTTGTTCAGCAAAACGCAAAACTAAGTATGCGACATATGATAAAATCATTTTAAGTTGAAATTAGTGGAGATTACTCAGTCTGTGTTTAATTTTTGCCAAATTTCCAAGAAATAATGCATAAAAAGCCATCCATGGGGTAGATTGTAATCATGTTTTGGTAGCAAGTGGAGTTTAACAATATCTTTCAGTTGAGTCCAAAATATGTTCCACTTTTAGATTTTTGTATTTGTTATTTACTGAATTTTTTCTGAGTTTGACTTTTTTCAAACATTGATATTTCAAAGAAATTTCAATTTCTTCTTTCATCTATACTAAAAAATGGTTCATGTTCATTTAAAAAAGCGACTTTTTTCTTGGAAAGTTCCAGTCATATGATAAAGGTGTGGTATCTTTTTTTTATTTTTATAATTTTTCACTCTCATTATGGTATATTTCAATTTGATTATGGTTTCATATGACCTTTCACAGGAAATAGGCCAATAAACAAACTACCAGAACATTAATATCTAACTTTAAGATTAACTCTCTAAAATTGACTTTGAAGTTTGAATCTGTTCATTTGTTGTTTGGGATATTGTTTTTGATATTTTTTTCTCTGGGGTTTAACATGGCACCTACAGCAAAGGTCATTTAGTGACTTTCCAGTTTTTACTTTAGAGGAAGATCCCAGGCATAAGTCTGAGTAGAACCACAGACCGTATGTAAGCTAACTGGACAATTTCCTCACAAGTGAAATTTGGTCCTGTGTGGGATTCAAAATCCCAGTGGTAATGTTTAATGTTTAATGGTGAAGGGCTAGATATAACATTGTTTTTTCATAAATATTGATATTCAAAATTCTGTAGTGACTGAAACCATTAAAAGTTTTTGTAACAATAGCTTCCTTGTTTCTCCTTTTAAAGGTATAAATCCTGCATTGGCTTATGTGTATTCATTGTAAATTTTGTAGTGCTATGAATTAAAATGATTGAAAATTACTACTTAGAAAAGGTTACATACACTACACAAAAAAGGTTCAAAAATTAAAAAGAAATCTTTTGTAATATCATGGAATGGAAATGGTGGATAAAAATAATGCATGCATGTTCATGAAAAACTAAACTTTACTGTATATGTAATACAAAACTTTGTAATTAACTCCAAGGAAATATGGTATCTAAAAATTTACTTTTATGAGTAGGTGAGATTTATTATCAGCACCAATACTGTGTTTAGCTGTTGTTTTTGTACATTTTGCAGTTCTGTACCACCTTCCTGGCTTAATAAAGATACATTTTTATGGTATATATGGAAGAATGTCTCTCTCATCCTCCCAGACTTAAAACAGTCTTTGGAATATGAGGGATGAGAGGTTTTGCTTTTTTTCACTGGGTTTAACACCATGTTTTTTCAATCTTTCATGGGATGCCGTGATAATTAAGTGATTTTCATTACTGATGCTCCCCATCCACTATGGAGTCCATGAAGGGGACATGACCTGTGGATGTCAACACCAGTCACAACAGGGAAACATTAGTGATATCAGTGACTCTGAGTGAAGGGTTAGATTTGAAAAATGTATTCCAGCAGAATGTTTTCCAAGGTAAAAATATCTTTAGCAGATTTCAAATGTGACTCAAAGACCAAACATTTCACCAGATCAGCTCATGAGCCACCACCTTCAGGTCATTTTTAAAAAAGGAAGTATACAAAGAAAACACATGGCAATGGTCTGATTGGTTTACAGCAATGCTCCTGTCCTACTTGACCACCAGAATCCTGTAATCAGGCGATACAGGCTGCAGAATGGGCAGGCACAATTGGGGATCTTACCCCTCTGTGTGACAACTGGGGAACTAAAACCCTCCCCCAATGGTAATGGTAAAACCCAGTTTACCATGAAATAGCCCATTTAAAAAATTACAAGTCCGAATCCCGTTGAGATCAAGGTCAATATGTAAATAAACTGAACAAATAAGAATCCTTTAAGAGCATCCAATACATCTAGAAATGAAAACAGTAACTTCAGTTTGATTGAAGTTGTTCATCAGTGGTAACAAAAGGTAACACCCCTGACACCTCTTGCATCACACATTGAGATAGTTCCAATCAATTTGTCAATCTGTGTGTTTTTCTACAGACCAAAGTTATTCAACAACAGTTCTCTCAGTGCTTTGATTGTTGTATGCCAGACGTAATAGTCGAAGATATATTAAGCAGGGTATAAGACTAAGGAATGTCAGCCCATGTGTGAACATTACATAACACAGTTGTGTTTAAAACCCATTAAAAAGCATCTGCATGGTATGGATTTTGAAGAAATTCAGTTTTACATGCTAAAGCAGTAAAACCCCTCATCCTGCACCCAAGCTTGAATGAGGGTACATTATCAAAACATGTATGTCATGCAAAGTTTTATGGCATTTTATTGTTTTCAATCTTACACATGTGACAATGTTCCACACTAATTTATATTACTAGAATTAATTTTCTTATGGGTGGGGCATACCAACTGAAGAACAATATGATTCAACTTATCACATCAATTAATTAACTGATGCCATGAAATAAATGACAACCAATTATCAGTTTGTGCTAGAACACCCTAGTGATTACATCATTCAGTTGACAAAGGCTTCCGTAATTCTCAGACATTATAATAATGGATGAATTTTTATAGTGATTCTGAGCAGTCCAATTTTTCTGAGTATAATCTGTCTGATATAGAACTAAATTCAAAGGAAGATTTTTCTGATGAGTCTGATAATGATTTTGATGAAGAAGTCATTGCTGGCAACGAATGGATGAGCAAATTCACTACTCCAATGGTGCATGCTTTTACTTTCATAAAGCAAGTCCAGTTAGTATTAGATACATGGTGAAATATATTTTTGAAGCTGACACATCTGTTGAAATTCACATGTACTTTGTTCTTGTTTACAAATAATTTTTTCAAGTACTGGTGATACTATTTGCTAATGTACCAGTTTAGTACTTAGCCAATTTTCATGTGTGTTAGTTGTGCGCACTTCAGCTTTTAAAATTGATACACTTGTACATTAGATTTACAATATTCAGTATTCAAGAATATTTTGGGGGGGAATACAACAAATACTTCCTAAATCTTTACCACGTTCATTTCATAATTCTCATTCTGTTTCAGGTGGAGTTTTTCAAAACTTCAATTAATGATCACCTCAATATTACAACCACCTTGTTACAATGACCACTTATTTTCTGTTGAAAAAACAGCATTAAACCCCAGTAACAATCAGTCACATAGTAACTTATTTTCTGACCAGCTTTCAATAACTCCCCAGATTTTCAGAACAGGTGTTTAGATATTACACCATTCAATTACCACTAGATTTTACGGACAAATTCTGACCAAGACAATCTTTAACAGCAGCCATGCTTTGGATGTTTTGGACAGCCCCGAAGTTCTCAACAACCACAGCAACAAACAGAAAAGCAGACCTATACCAATCTTTCTTTAGCACAGGTACTGAAGTAAATTATATTCTTTTTCAAGATTGATGAACAAAATGAAGAAAAATATTACTAAAATACGTTTTGTTTGACTGAAAATTAATTTTATAAAACATCTCTCACATAAAAGCAAAGTAATGAAAAGTTTGCACTTAAAAATGTCTCACACAGAAAGAATTTGTACAATTATGATAATGCAAGCCTGACTTAGCAGTTTGTTGTCATTTTTTAAAGAGTTTCCTCAACTCATATAGCTTTTAAGCTTCATTGTCCATTTACAGTATTATGTTGTTGCTGTCATGTTCTAATAACTTGCTTTTGACTTTTTCACAGTTTGAGGCTCATAACAAGCTTGCTAAGTATAAGGATGCCCACAAAGAAAAGGAGAAAGACCTTGAGCTGACGACAACGGAGTTGCTTGAATTAAGAAGGGAGCTACAAGAAGCAACAAAATCTTTAGAACAGTGGCAGGTGTCAGGTTAGATTCTTTGTTTCGCACTCCTTTTTCAATTTTGTCATGTTCATAATTACTGAATATTTTGCATTTGTTTAAAACAGATGACTAGCAGACACAATGTGATGGTCTGCCTAGAGCTGTTATTATTCCAAAAGAATGCATTGGTGTAAGTTCACTTAAGCAATTGTATTTATCAGATACAAATATGATCCATTAAATCTAACGTTCACAGTTGAATCTCTCAGGTTGTTTTAACTGCTTTTTTAACTGTCTCTTTTCCAATTACAAGCCTGGCTTATGACTGTGTTTCACACTATAGCTTTAACTTTTTTGCCATTCATTTTTTAACCAAAAAAGTAAATTAATACATATGTTAATATTTTTCCTTTAAATCATTATCTTGATTGTCTTTAGATGATGGAGCTGATGCCTAACAGTGGGGTTTCTGTTTACCTGAAGGACATCAGAGCAGTATGCAAGAAGACATATGGGACAGAAATTTCTGGCTATCTGATGTCCATTTTCTACACAACTGAGTTAATAAGGAAAGGAAACTTGACTGAGGCTATCAGAAAAGAAGTTCTCAACAAATAGATTGCTAAGGCTATTGTTGGTAAGAACTTCTAAAGCCAGTCAATAAATAGTCTTCATTGTCATTAAGAAGCAGTAATTTCTTTTTTTATGACCATCAGCAGGTGCTCCTATTTTACATTTGCTTTCATTTGGGATACTAATGGTAATATTAAAGGTCGTCTCCCAATTATATTCAAAACACATACAAATGATCTCAGCTGACTACAATGACTATATTTTCTGTTGGACAAGCAACTTAAATAATTGAATCATATTGCGCGTGTCTTTTATCTTGACAGACTATGCAGTTGTCACAGGGAAAGATACTGCAGCAACAGTCAAATTGTCCATCAGAATGAAGATAAATGCTTTGGTTAGTTTTGAGCAAAGAAAAACAAAACAACAAAGTTAGGAAGAGAACTCTTACGAACTCTTGTAAATATATGTAAATAATTGTAGTGTAGTTTTAATTTTAATGTTGAAACATCATGTGTTTAAAATAAATGTTGCATAAATGATTTTGTTTTTACAACTTCTTTTATATAATGTTTTAATGTTATGATATTTATATTATAAAACTTTTTTGAATAATAATAGTGTAACTTTTGCATATTTTTTATAACTACAGTGTAACTTTTTTTAACAAATTTGTGTAACTTATTGTAACTTAAATATGTTTTGTATGCAACCATAACTAATATGTAACTTTTCTGTATGAAAAGGCACAAAAAGTCACACATTAGTAACTAACTTTTAATAAGCATAACTATTGTGTAACTTTTTGTAACTTGAATGTACCAAATGTTGAAATAAATGATGCAAATTTATACATCAGTTGTAACTTTTTTGTAAGTCTTGTTTAAAAAGTTGTTCTAAACTTCTATTTATACATTAGTTATGCTTTTATCTAATTATTTATGACTCAAATAGTTACTTTAGTGTAACTTAGTTCTGTATGGTATGACAGTGATATATCTGAACAAGAATCTAACTTGAAAAAAACTATCCAGTAGGAGTAAAAATACAGTAAAACTTCACATTATTTGAAGAAAAGATAATAGAATGTAGTTTTTATCCAAGAGAATGGTTTACAGAATTGAATGCAACCAGTACTGAAACTTGTTTGTACAAGAAAAAAACAATACTGGTCAGTGTTATGTCCCTATTGGAACTGATAAGAATTTCTTGACTCAGGTATGTTTATCAAGCAAAATGAAGGAAGGCACCAAAGTTTCTAACAAAAGAATGTCTACTATCTTCATCGTAATTTGCATATGTTTTACTTATAATTACATTTTTCAATTGCCACATTCATGCTATTATATATTACATAAAAATTTCATTTTCAGCTGAAGTATTGATTGCTCGGTGGAGAATAACAAGTTGTCAGGAGAGTTCAAATATGACATGGGGGGTGGCAAAAAAGGGACAGCAGAAGGTAAGAATTATTGTAGTTCATGTGAGAATAAAGTCTTCTCCTAAACTGCTTTAACAATTTCTAAAAGGATAATATTGAATACTTAAATTCGAAGATGGGTTTGTCTGTTCAGAATGATGTCACAGCCTTTGAAGCTGATGAGTATGAGTGTTTTTTATGAAATACCAAAATCTAATAATTTGTCAAGACAATTGGTTAAGGATATTTTCTCAGATGAAAAAGAAAATGTTTCTGATTGGAAGATACCAAAAATACAAGTAAAGCCGATGGGTCATCCAAATACTGAATCTTTAGCAAGAGTGATGGACACTGCATGTACCACACAGTGTGATATTGATAATTGTGTGAGTTTTGTTCCAGAAAATCAGCATCCATTGAAATCAAAAGAGATTCATTGCTTTTAACATCTAAAGTCACAATGTGTTCACAGAGTAAACCAGTTGTTTTATCGATCACAAGGCCAACTTTTTTTCTTCAAATTTGTTAATTAACACAAAACCTTGCTTGTCACACAAAATGTAAATTTCTATTTCACCAAACGTTGATTGATTGTTGTGCTTGAACTCCACAAAATAACTGTTCCTTTTCAACACTTTGTTATAAATTCTGCTGTGGAGCATTGTCCTTTTACTAAAGCCCATTTGAATACACATATTTTACCACAGAATGAAGAGTCACATTCCATGTGGAGCAAAGACCTTGTTCTATCTGATGGTTGTTGCCAGTTACTCTTTCCAACAAAGTAAACATCTTGGTGAATTGCCATCAAATTTTTGCTACAAAATTATGAGAAAGGATAAGTTATAAAATTTTACAAATAAAACCATTGACTTGCACACATCAAAAACCTATTTTTTAATTGACTTTCATCTCATATGCATTTTAATAATCCAATGGCATATGCAACCATGCCAGTAATTAATTGGTAATGACATTAACTATCAAGTACTGGCATACACAGTTTATTTGACACTCATTCAACTTTGTGAATCCGTTTTGGCAACATTCAGGTGACTATCTGAAGTGTAATCATGTCAGCCAAATTAAACCTTCAGACTGCTAGACAAAAGGTTACGAATATGCATGAATACTCATTGAATCTCAGTTAAACTATGTTTACCAATAATGTTAAAGTTCATACTGTAGCCAAGTCAATAATTCATTGAATTTATAAGTAATTAAAATGATTAAGAATCTTCTATAGCACAAATCAGGTGATATCAAATCTCATAAGATAAACAAATATTATGTACTTAATCATGCTACAAGAATCAATGGTAATAATCTGAATACCTTTTATACCTGTCCATCATCAGTTCTCTGTGCAAATGCTGTGCATCCGAGCCTTCTGTCATATTTAATGTCATCACATGCAACCCTTGTGTAATACATACAGCTCACACAACCTGAAGCAAAACTACTTCACCAAATACTGAACAGTTCTTGCTATTATAAGTTGTGCCATATTAATACAGCAATTCATTATTATTATTTCATTTTAAGAGTAACATCAAACATCAAACACATCTAAAGATTCAAGATATATACAAAATAAAATTAATTATAAAATTAACATATACATTAACTGGTGGTTTGATTTCAGTATTATGAAAAAAAACTTTGAAAAAGAATATGAGTTTTACAGTTAATCTTACAGAATAATAAACCATAAAAAAAACTTTAAGGCAGGTGGAAGGCATTTCTTTCCAACCAACTGAGCCAGGTAAGGTACTTAAGTGTAAAAGAAAAAAAATAGCCTCTAAACAAAACCAAGGAAAACAAAACAATGATTTACCTGTGAATCTGGATGCTGAGAGCTATGGAAGAACTGTCGCAGTTCACTGTTATAATCTTCAAAGAAGAAACAACTTTGGCACCAAAGTGGTCCATTCCTTTTCACAGCATGCAACAAGTGTAACATTAAGTGCACTGAGAAGGTCATTGAGCAACTACCTGGAAAATTTTGAAAATTAAAAAACATCTTTACTGTGTGTCATTATCATTTAGGGAATTATTAAAGCAGAGTTTTAGGAAGACTAAGAAATTGTTCATGCACTTATACCATGTATGTAATAGATAGTTGTTATAAGAAGTTTGCATGTAGCCAGTGTGCATTGCTACACAAAGGTCAATACGCCTTTCTTTAGAAGAACGAGTCAATAGCTCATTTCAATTCTAGCATGTTCACTCATCAATCAATCAGATTAAGCAATTCTGTTTTCTTCAATAAAGGTAACATGCAACACTAAGAACCAATAAAGACAAGTCATCCACCTTCATTTTCGAAAATGAATAATATATCAAGAAGTCCATTTACAATGTAATTGATAAAGAAAAGTACATCAATTATTCCGACATTCTTAGCCCATACTGTTCTTAAATTCTATCTCAAATTAAGACATTACATCATTATTTTTGAAAAGTGAGCAAAAACCTTGGCAAATTAAAATAGATCATACCGTAGAGTGTTGACATCTGATAATTAAAGAACTGCAGGAGTCTTTTTGCCAAATCTATGTCGTTTTTGGTTATCCATTCCTGCAACAAGAGCCATACTGCTGACAACAACAACGTAAAATGGTCATAATACTCGGCTTTTAATTTGTCATGCAAACATGCTGGTCTGTAATACAGTAGAATTGACCTGTACTCTGAAGCTGAAATAAAACCATGTACTTCAAAAAATATGAAACAGCACAACATGTCTCTTCATAAAATATATATGTATAAATGAGTTTAAACACACAAAATAGAAAAAAGACAGTTCTATTCATTAGATATTTGCAATATCAATGTTACATTCTCTATTTGTTTTTAATCGATATTGGTCATAAGGACATAGAATACAGGTGTTAATCCAATATTTTTTGCTTGAGTGTCATTTATTCTTGGAGAGTATTTTTAAAGAATGAGGACTACACAGAACATTGATTGGACAGGCTCTTGAAAATTTTCAATCTTTCCTTTTCACAAATGGGTTCTTAGCAGAAGACAAGAAAAAAACTCGGATATGTACAATCTCTCAACATTTTTTACTTTCTTCACTATCTACCCATGAGTAAGTATTGTAAACAAATATGCAAATTAAGTCCAGAGAATATTTAAAGTATAGCAGCAATAACTTTTCCAATGCTTGAACATTTTGTTGAAGATGTTTGGCTTAGAGAAAACATGTGATTATGCCTGAGGTTGCAGATTGAAGTCATTACAATTTAGTCAATTCCATAAATTCTTTGATATTCAGTGCAACTATGTCCACATTCAACAAGCCATTTTTATAAACTCAAACAGAATGATTATCATGTTTAACATCAGTATTGTTTTACAATCTTATGAAAAAATAGATGCATAAATTGTGATATTAAGCAAACCTTTTTTTCCCGTCTTCCAAATTTTTCCTTGCTTGTCGAGCTAGAACCACAGTTCCCTCATGAGTACACATTTTCAGTCTCATTTCTAGAAGCAACAAATTCATGTTTTGTCATTAACACAAAGTTTTCAAAACATAACCCTAATTCACAATGGTTAACTGAAACTGACTTAGGCAGTCCAAAAGAACAGTTTAATAATAGATCAAGAAATTGACTTTTGTGCATTTTTCATCATAGTTGCAGTAAATAATTATCATTTAAACTCCTTGTACAATAATGGAATAATTCACTTATTTAGCTTCCAGAATACAATTTAACATCCATGATTATGTGGGTAAAATATTTGCAGTTGGGTCAACACATAACATTTGCAATGTGAGGATAAATATTTTACCCTTAAAGAAGATTTGCACACACCTTATGTTACATTAAATAGATTTAATTCACAAATTGTTCACCATAAAAAAAATAAATACATTATTCAGATAAAAAAAACCTCGAGCTTAGGGACTAGAGAAAGAAAGATCAAAATAGTTAATAGCCCTGAAGAAAGTAATTCTTTAGAGCAAAGAACTAAATACAACTTTTCATATTCTGCTTGAATAACACCCATAACATAGTCTTTCTTCAATATAATATGATGTATGATATATTAATGTTTGCATAAGTTGACAAAATTACTTTCACACTGGAAACATATTAAGCAGTCACAAATATTCCCTTAATTTCTGAGGTGTAAAATTCTTAGAATTTGGTTTAATAAAAACACATTTTACCTGTATGGATATATATATGGCTACGTCCTTTCTTGTCAAACTCTCCAGAAACAAGTCCAGAAACATGCAGGAGAATCACAGGCCATCTGTAAAAGTAGAGATTTACATGTTCTGCTTTCTTCCTTAACTCTCACAGTAAACCCTTAAATGAAGAAATATGAAAAATGTCATTAAATTAATATCTTGTATGTTCAAAATATTTGGTCACAATTAATTAAATTCCATGTAAAAATAAGATAGCAATTATTTTAGTTTTCAGCAAAATCACAGTTTAAAGATCAGTATAGCAAGATAGGAATTGTTATAGTTGGTGTAAAACATGGTCAATAACAATTTTATAGTCATATTCAGAACAGGAGACTCACTGAGACCAACTCAAGACATATTTTTATCTTATATAACGAAAATAAGTCTTTCATATAATCTTTTTTAAGTTGAGATAACTTTAAGGCAGTAAGTTGCATTAAATTCACCATTCATTACTCTTATATGTACCTAGAAGAACAGACTAATAATCCTCAAGTTCTTCACATGGACAAATAAAGAAATGCACACAGACCACATGCATACAGCTCATAACTTTCAACAATAAGAGCACTAAAGTGGCTTAAGGTAATCGGTTTCATGATACAATATGATATAATACCTATCTAATATTTAAGTGGTCAACAGATAGCAATTGTTAGGCCTCATAAAAATACTAGAAGACAGCCCTTTTTCGCTCACCTGAGTAAAATTGCAACTTCTATAGTTTTCCATAAATTTGACCTGGTGACCTAGTTTTTAACCCAAGATGACCCATATTCAAACATGTCCAAGATATTATTAAGACAAGCATTTTGACAAGGATTGGTGAACTTCCAATCAAGACTGCGAACCCTAGAAGGTTAACAAGGTTTTTCTATGATTTGACCTGGTGACCTAGTTTTTGACCCCAGATGACCCATGTTCAAACTTATCCAAGATATCATTGAGAGGGACATTCTGACCAGGTCTGATGAAGATTCGCTCAAAAGTGTGACCTCTAGAGCATTTACAACCCCCAGGTGTGGACGCCGGAGTAGACTGACTGATGACTATAGCTCACCGAGCTCATGTGAGCTAAAAAAAATGGTCAATAGTCATATTCTTCGGCTTAATAATATTTACTAGTGTATTTTTTCTCAAGACAAAATGAAATTGATGATTCAATTCTGAAAATGTTTTACCTTCAGTGCACAATGCCCACAGCTGTTCAGTAAATGGTTTGAAGGTCAAAAACTTTGGCTTAGACTTCTCAAACCACAAACCACACAGGATTTTGTTTTCTCTTCTGAATCTAAATAAAACATTTGACTATTAATAATAATTTGATGAAACCAGAAAAATCAAAGAAAATGCTTCCAGAAAGTCATTAAGTTTCAACAGATTCTAAGCAACTAGATTCAAATTATTGAGAACTGATGCAGCAGGATAGACAAGACTATAATTGGAATGTTTAATAGTTTATACAAATCTATTGAGCTTGGTTGTGAAACAAGTTATATTAATATTACAACTCATATTAATCAAGCCCAAGTCCACTTCCAGGACAACACACCAGTGTTAGTCCAAAAGGTTGGATGGTGAAAGTCATGATTGGAACCTGGCGGAACAGGGGCTTGAATTTATGGCCTAGTTAATCGTCTGTATACAAATTCCAGCTTACTCACCTGTATTTGGGAGGTAGTTCATTAAATACAGCATACACTGGCCATACAGCAAATGAAGAAGACCTGAAATAACACGTTTTGCATCTTATTCCACAAATATAGCAAATGTTGATCTTTGGTGTGTTACTGGATCAAATTATGCCATAATTTCCAATATAAATACAGTTGGTTTTCATTTAATTTGATCTTTTAACTGGAACAAGCCAAATTCTGAGACAACTGAGTAACTTCAGTGCATCTAGCATGCATCACCATTCACCAAAATATTTGTTTAAACAGGTTAGAGACATCAGATTTTAACAAGTCCATAATAGTACAAACCAGCCACTTACTTGAAGATGGCAACTCCACCTGTATTTCCCAGAAGACTGATGTTGTTTCTATCTTCCAAAAAACCACCTGGACCTTTACATTTAAATTAAATGAGAATTAAATACATACCATATCAAGCTCCTTCATAATATTCATGCATGTCATTTTTCAGGAAATACTTTTTGTCACAGGTTGACAACTGTTTTGTAATTAGTCAGTAATGCATTTTCATTATAATTATTTTTTTTGGTGTCTCCAATAATCAATGTTGATGATTTAAAACGTTGTATACATTTAAGAAAGTTTTAATATTAAATTCTCAGTGTTGTACAGATTGATTGCTATCAATTTGAGGGATAATTAAGCATTATAAGCATCTTACTAAAAAGTTCCTGATACAATTTTACATCATAAACATCATGAATTGCATCATTTGATCTGTTTCTTTGAAATTGATGATCTAACAGGTGCCATGATCCTGAAAAGTAAAGCATGTAGTAGACCCTACAAGATTTCTCCTACAGTCCATGATTTCTCTAATAGAGTTGTAACTTAACAATTACTGCAGTAATTTAATGAATAAATAATATAACGCCTCTTCAAGTCCAAACTATAGTTTTCATTTTTTAATTTGACACAACTGAGGGATGGGAGTAAAATCCAGTAGACTTGCTAGAGTTTTATTCAAAATAAATCCATTACTTGTGTTACAAATCATAACTTACTTTCAAGTGCTTTAGGAAGTTCATTCTTTAGTGGCAGCTCCACAAAATACTTGTCACATAAAATATCCTGTTCACAGGCTGGGCAAGTAGAAGACGCATCATTTCCAATGTAGAATGTACAGAATTCACAGTAGAAATGTTTTTTAATCATTTCTTCTTCACAAAAGAAATTGTATAACTTCCCAACACTTCTTATATTCTTCTGAGTTTTTCAGGTAAAATAAGTGAAGTAATTTTCAAAATGAAATTTAAAGCAATGGAAGATAAATTAAAACTGACTTTCAGGGAAACAAGCAAAACAGAATGGTCCAAATATGTCATACCAGATAATTGACTAATAGTATCCGTTAAGTCAAACTCGCCCAATATTTTGTCATCAAACTCGACATCTAAATCAATAATATTAAATCCATTTTAATAACATTTATGTAACATCAAAAGTGTAAATTCTTACTCTGACTGTATTTATCAAAAACATTAAATGCATATCTAGTAGTAATCTACTAAGATAGGAAAATGTTCCATTTTACTAACTGCCTTGAAAAATACAGTTCTTTTGAATTAAAATTTAATTGTTCTGTTCTCATGTATTTTTCATCAAATCTTGGAACTTTACTAATTTAGTAATTGAAGTATTATGTATACAAATGTACTTTAAAGTATCTTTTATATTAAGGTAAAACTCTTGTATTACAGAGAATTTTGATAGGGTAAGGACAAAGTTGCGACAGTCTGAAGACACCTCAGACCTTCAAACCACTGATGATGATCAGGCTAGAAAGCGAAGGTGGATATTTTTTTATGATGTAAAATGTTTCAAGCTAAATTCGTACAATAACATAGTAGGGTCAGCTGTTTTGATAAAGATTATTTTTTACGCCGCAATTTTTGTTTTAAAAATGCTAACATTGCAAGTTCTCATAGAATTTAATGGCCAAAATGGAAATAAATGTCCTCACCTTTAAAATGATAATGAAAAAATTATTGACAAACTAGGAACAACATGTCTTGCTTAATAATAGCTTAAAGTTGGTAGATGATTCTGAAAGTTTTGCATTAATAAGTTTATTTACTATTGCTATAAATAGACCAGCAAAAAGACTGTACGATTCATCTGATGAAGATGGTGCATGCAGTGAAGATGACAGAGATAGTAGGCCACCACATTCAAAAGTGACTGGAACACCAAAACAGAATCCAATAACTACTGACAATGTATTTTCACCACCACCCAGTATGGCACCAGAAGCACTAAGAGAAGTCCGGAGTGAAGTGTTGTGGCCAATAACACCTTTATCTGGTCAGTCTCACTCTGAAACACCTTCCCGTAGTCAACCGATCGGGCAAAGTAAGTTAAATTTGTGTTGTAAACATTGTACTGAATTGTATTTACAAAAGCTGGCCTTCAATACACAAAAGCAAACAACAAAAAACAAATCATGATTTTGACTTTAATGCTACTCTCTGTGTTTAAATTCTTTTAATCACTCGTTTCACAGTTTTCAGCCTATCAGTATTATAGTTGAATAGAATGGTGCATACTTATGATTTAATCAAGTTAAAACATTACTAGTATGTTACTTCTCCTCTGTGTTGTGAATGTATGATATGACTGCACTAGTAAGTGATTCAAACGGGTCAATAGGGCTGATCACATACTTTGATAATTAAATAATTGCAATCCTTAGAAAATTACTGATACATTATTGCAGCGATGGTTTTCATTTAGTTTACTTTTGTTATAATTTTACAGATGCAATCTCACGATTGGAGGTGATGTGAGGGAAGCTGTAGAAAGAATATTAAAAGAGGTAATAGTAACCAAGTTGGCCAGAGAATACAACATGAAAGGCCTGAAGGGAAAGAGAAAATTTGCAGGCCTTCAGATGATGACAGTCTTATAAAGTAAGTTGAAGTGATAATTTGTGAAATAATTACAATGGTCCAATTAGGATGTTCACAGTAGATATTCTAGAACTTTGAATAGTTGTAAATATATGTTACATTATTATGTCATAAACTTTGGCACTTAACAAACTGAAAGCTTAGTGAGCAACTGTAGTTCATGTAAAGCCACTAAATTGAGATAGGATTTATTTTTCTTTATTATTCTTGGATGAGAGATTGTCTATTAATAGTAAATTAATCAATGTTTTACGTAAAATGCTTTGATATGAGTTGCAAGTTATAAGTACTTACGGTAGAAAAGGTTTGAATATCACTTCATATTTAGCATATCTTTTTTCTAGATTGTGTGCAAAGAAATGGACCAACAAAGATGGCCACAAGGAAAGATGTGGATGTAGAGGTCTGTAAGTGGTTGGCTGGTGCACATGACCGTGATGGAGGGAGGAAGGCAAGAAATAACAAGGATTCGGAGAGACCACAAACAGAAACTGAGGAAATAGACACTATTTAATTGTAGTAGTATTGTTTCAAGCAGCATGCCTCCAGATTAGTTTAGAATTGTTTTGAATTTTTTTAACAAGTGTGTAAATTATATTTTATCATATTACATGCTGTTCCTAAGAAAAAAATATTTAAGATGGACAAGACTACTTTACATGTGTAATTATATATTGGTCATAATATCAATATTTTTAGAACATTTTCTTTCCTATGAAAATTTATTATAAATCTGAATTTAAATCTAATACAGTATAACATATACAGTTCAATGAAGGTATTTTGTTACAAACTAAAACACATCATTTTGGGGTCATAAATTCATAATATTTAGTAACATAAGGATTCTTGCATATTTTTTTGAAAGAAAATCCAGTTTGATTTTTCCAGATTGTAAGTTTTTGACATAATTTTTTATCTTTATTGAATCATCATCTTCAATCATTTTGAAATCCATGTTTTATCATATAGAATTAAGTCTTCTATGACTGCTTGTTTTTCTAGTCAGAATTGTTTTGCTAGTCATTTTTATTTTACTGTGATTAAACACATTTTTGCACTTGTTTTCTGAAGTCAACCTGATGAATCTTTTGTAATTGCTTGTCTAATCAAATTTAACTATGTCTTATCAGTGTTCATGTTCATAATTATAATATGTACAAGCATTACTTGTACTGATAAAGTGAGAAGTTAGTCATTTTTCAAGAACTATATGCCATGTGAGAAATGCTTAGAACAGAGTAGATTTATATCTGAATATTTGACAAGCACAAAGTGCTCTAAGGGAACTTTTGGCTGTTGTGTCCCATCCAGTTTTTGACTTTTTGTTTATCCTTGTACATATATTGTACTACATATTAGCCGCAACTCGAGAAAACCAAGAAAATGCTTTTGCGAATCAGCAGAGATCCAGATCAGACTTTGCAGGCTGATCTGGATCTATGCTTGTTCCAAAGTCATTAAGTTGCGTTTCACGTGTTGCAGCTCAGTTAATTTTGATTACATATATATAGTATTGAAATGTTATTTTTCTCCAAGGTGCGTAATAATTGATTCTACAATGAAATTGATCTTGCAGTTTATCCAAAGTGCCAAGTAATGCTCAAGTTATATCAAAATTGTTTGTTTGAACTTGTGTTGATCTAAAACTCGTTATTTTTGTCAGGTGACATACTGCCAAATTGTGTTGTGTATAGTATTGAAATGTTGCTACCTTTCTAAGCTGTTTAATAATTTGTTGTACAATGAAATTACATTTGCAATTTGAATGTTTCAAGTTATTTATTGTGGCAAAGTTATTGTCAGGATATACCTTTGATATATACTTTGATATGCATATAAACCTTTTTGTACAATATTTGTTGTAGTTTATGGTATTGTTAAGATGTGCAAGGTACCATTTTTGTCATGTCACATGCTACCAAATAATACTTTATAGTCAATAGTTTCTTTCCATATTCTTGGGGATTTTGTTAAAGACGGAAGCATTTATTCAATATGTGCTTTTAACATGAAGTAAATCTATTTAATTATTTATTCTAGGTAAATGTACAGCAGTCAAAATTCATAAATGTCAACTTGTCATGCAGTGTTCTAGCCATACATGGTCAAGAAGTCAATAATTGTAGAAAAAATAGAGAAGTCAATGTCTTGTAGACATTGTAAACATTTTCCTTTCAAAATACCTGTAGGAAATTTTGACAACAGTTACACATACTTCTCTAGACTTTCTCAAAGAATAAAGATGTAAATAGTTTCTGAAGACTGGCAGTTTAATTATTGTGGAAAATTGAAAATTATGTTCCTCTATTTCATTTATTCATGTATTATCTGATTCGAGTTTTGATAAGTGCAAGGGGAGCATTCTACCCTGTCATTTAATACTAGTCCATGTCAATGTAAGAAATAGGTAAATAATTATAAATTTTGTTAAAGATACTGTTATGTTTTAATTCATATTTGTTTAATCTCAAATAGACTATATAGTACTTAAGGTTCTAGTCAGTGATAAATGTTTTTTTTTTATATTTTTAGTTCTATGTGAATCATTTTAGCTGCTAACTGTAACTGTATGTTAAAAATGATAAGTATATCACATTGGATCTTTTTAAATATCATAGAAACTTTGGTACGAAACATTATTGTCAGATAAAGCTTGTTTTGGCAACTTGCTAATATTTTTTTGTTGAAGGATTTCAAAATAACTTCACAAATGTTATACATCACAAGACACACTTTTACAGACAGAACTGGGTGCGTCACTTCAAGGTCAAGGTCACACCTTAAAGTCAAAGGGTTAAAATGGCATATTTTGTTATATTCTTAAGTATTGTTGCAGGTGGATTTTAAAATAACTTGGCACAGATGTTAAATATCAGATGACACAATGACACAAACATCAAGGTCAAAGGTTAAGAAATTGTTATTTTCTTACACATTTTAAAGAGTTGTGGGTGAATTTTTATGTAACTTTCTTCGGAAGTGGATACCAATTCAATGAATTTACTTGTTTAAAAGTATTTTTTGAATATTGTTAAAGCCATCATTTGCTGAAACAATAGTTAAGTTTCGTTTAACACGCACTTTGTATTTTAATCTTATTTGCTTTTTAAGATACTTAGGGACTATGTAAGGCGGTGTTTAATTGTGCAGGATGTACGTTTGATGTCTGGGAGACCATTTTGGTAGCAAAGATGTTGATTATGAAAGGCAATTATTGTAAATTAAATCATAACTTAAATTCAATAATCATTACTTTTCTTGAGATTTCTTTTATACATTTTTGTACATTTCTTTGCGTGATTATCCATGCTATAATAAAGTTTTACTGGTATATAAGCATGAGTGTTATTTTTTCTTTTATCATGGTTCTTTTTATCTGTAAAAGACTGACCTTTGAGTAAAGGGTTATACCCACAAATACAAGATCTGGGCTAGCATACGGGGTGCCCACATTAATTATAAGGGCTGCCCATTTGGGACCCATATAGGTCCCATACTGTATGCACATGGGATGGCCCATATGGGACCCACCAGGGACCCGGTTGCACTCCCCATCTGGGGCCTATATGGGTTGCCCATATAGGACCCATATGGGTCCCATATAGAATGTTATCTGGGTGATGCATTTTTACATAATTGGTGTTTCCGAGAGGATGGCCCTTCTGAATTCATTAATGAAATTGGCCAACCGGAAAGCTGGATTAGTAAGGCTGGGGTAATGCATAATATGCTAACAGTGCAAGCCTTTCTACCACTTGTCATCTATATGTCTCTGTTATGGCTAAGAAAACTGAATTGCTTTCCAGATGGTGAGGATGTCAGAAAGTAAGAAAATATCTTTAAAGATTTTTAAGAACTTTGTTAGCAGCAGAAGCAACTGAGGATATTGAAAAATTTGTTATGGAATATGGTAAGCCAAATTTACTTTCAAAGAGACATAGATTGTTCATATTATAATGGCAGCATGAATATTAAAGTACTTCGTGTAAGACCCACATTAAAAATCATTATTTGTTGCCTTTATTTTTAATTCAAATGCATCTCTTTAACAAATGATACTTAATGAGTGTTGGTGTATTATGAAATATATGAAACCAGTTTAATAACAAGACCTGTTGGAGGACAGTGCACTCGACTATCAAGCATTTGTCAGAATACAATAAGCTATCTATGTAACAAATTTTGCAGAAAAATATTCATTCTAACAAGTTATTGATTAAACACTATGTCTTTCAATTTTAGTAACAATAACCTTGACCTTGAATGTGTTTTTGTGTGAATTTCATGGCATGTTTACCTTGAAGCACTTGAGCTCCATTAGACTATGATGACCAGCAACAAGACACATTATGAACATTTAATATTCCTTGATCTTTAATGTTATTTCATGTTTTAATCAATATTTTGTTTTACGTTATTTTTTTTGTCCCTTGTATTGCATGCAGCTCAGACACATGAAGAAAAAGAAACAAAATCAAAACAGAAAAAGTCATCCAGTGAATGTAATGTTCAACGAATGATACGAGCAGCAAGAAAAATGCCATTTGCTCTGGTAATTGTACTTCTTCTAAAAATCAAAAGACTTTCCATCATGTTGACACATTAAGGCTGCAGTAATTCAAATGACACTTTCCATTTTTATAGTTTTGTAACCCCAAACCAAACTCATGTATCATTTATGACTTAAGATAAAACAGAATGCATTTTAACAACCACTACTTGTTAAATGAAAAATTAAGCAGAGTATAATGCCATATGCTGGACATAGATTTTAGCTGTTTTAAACTCCATTGTCCAAAAATAATTTTTCTCATCCATTTCTCTTTTACAAATTTAATAAAGACAGAGACTTGAATACTGACATAGAATCTTCCTTCACTGAGGTAAATTTGTTTATCTCTTATTATATTTCAAAACCAAGCTGATATATATAAAGATACCATATTTGTAATTCAAAGTGAACAATGATATTTAATAAATGGATACTATGACACGCTATATACTCATACACCTCATGTTTTGATCTCATCACAGATTGGACTACATTATCAGATCAGGGGTCAGGATTTCCAACTAAACCTGCACTCAAATCTTACACTCTGCACTCCACACTTGATCTAACAATTTTCAAAGAATACTCAGCACTTTGGTACTTTTTAAAATCAGCCAGCTACTATCTACACTCACAGTTTTCTTACATAAGTACTGAGTGTGAAGTGTGAGTATTGTTGGGAATCCAAGCCCTGTTAAATGGAAATAATGAAACATCAATCATTTTTTGTTGATATTTTTTCAGTGATCAGACTAACTATTGACATGTCAGAAACTAAATATGAGTTTATGATATGGAAAGAAAATGAATTGTCTGTCATTTTAAATGTGAGGGACATTTGAAATTCTTTCCATATGATAAATAGTCATTTAATAACTGTCTTTTCCAAATAAAATCTGCATTTCAGACCACAAGTGCAGAAGAGGATGATTGGTAATTTCTTATACATTTTACTGAACATTTGTGGCAAGATATGAACATAAAATTTTGCAATGACAACTCCAGTTCTCCTGAGGTCAATGAATTATTCAGGACCATCATGGCCCCATTATCAAATTTTCACTCATGAATCTGCACTCAAGATCATTAGACTGCTGTGAAATGGTTATGCAGTTGTTGCAGCAAATTTTGTTGTTTTGAGGAATAAGCTTTTTGGCACTTTTCAGTATTAAGTAGTATATTTATGCAAATAGTATTTATCAGAATTACCAATTGAGATAATTCTATTTCCTGATTAATAGAATGCTTAATTTTTATACAGTCATTCATGTTTCTGAGTCATTTTTCAGTTTAAGTATTTCTGTTGAAAATACCGATGACAAACTGGGAGAGGAGGAAGGGGCAGAAAAACTGATTGTTGATGGAGACAATGACATAAGTTAATGAGTTTGTTATGAATCATTTAGTATTAAGTTACGAAGACACAATACCAGAAAACATTATGATCAATTTGCATAGGACAGAAGGAAGAGCATATTGAAAATATTCATTTATGTATAGATACAAAGCCCAACATCTTGTTAAACTGATAAAAGCAAGCTGTTTCCATCCATTTGGAGCATATATTCCATTTCTAGTAGTCATGTTATAATAGGTCTATTCTCTCTTAACAGGATTGTACATGCAAGAACTGTCCATGGAAACGACAATTTCTTCAGTCCAACTCAGGTAATAAAAAATTATATCTGAATTCTTATAGTTGAATATACACTTTTTTCTGTTTTCTCCTTGTACCCAAAAATATTAATATGAATAATTTCTCGAGTAGTCGCCCATTTAATTTGCATCAAAGCGGCGGACCTGCGACCTTTGGGTTAGAGGGTGGATGCTATACCTCCACATAACTATGCCAATTTACCATTAAAGGTTGTATTTCCTCAACGTATAAATGTATGTCAAAGCTGATATTGAGAGTGAGCTGGGTTTTTTCATACAGTCCTTACTTCCAAAAAATACTGTGTGAAATACATTGTAGCATAAGAAAAAGTTTAGGTGATATATCAGTTAAACTTCAATATAGAATTGAATAAAGACCATTGATGGGCATGTGCTTTTTTAGAAAGAAAAGGCCTGTAACATTTTATTTTGTTCTTGCACAGATCCAGTGAAGGGAAAGCCTGGAATTTATAAAGATTTAGAAGTTGCTAAGCTAAATCAGGTATGCTATTACAATAATTATGTAAAATAGAGTTAACATGAGAATCTAGTCAGCTAGTGCATTGATAGTGTGAGGGACTACTAGAGGTCACAGGTTCAATTTTCAGTAGGGGCACATGATCTCCATGATAAAATTGTATTCAATCAATTAATATATATATTCACATGAGGTAGCTAGGCAGATGGTAAGAGGTTAAAAAAGCTTTGGTTGATACAGGAATTTTTTTGGGGGGTTCCAACTCTTAATTTCACACGATCTTTAAAAAAGATCTATGATAAAAACTGATCCACTCATGAAGAGCATGATTAAATTATTTTATATGTTTAGTTTCTCTGGCTCTGCACATCTGATTTAACAAGAGACAGTCTTTTATTTAACACCTCTTTAGACTCTCCCAATCTAAAAATGTTTCATTTTTTAGCTAACAAGTACAGTGATTTCTAAATAAAATTTTATGAAGAATAAAAAAGAACTTTGCCCTCCCTGATTGTTTTGAAAATGGGCCTGAGAAACTAAACATTAATTTAGCCTAAGTACTGGTTACAAGACTTAATGAATGTCCAGGAAAACTTATTAGGTTAATCTGCCTGCCCTCGCATATGACAGAAATGACAGTGTTGTTAAAAACACCAACATAAAGACCTAACATGTTTGAGATAGATGAGTCTTTTATCTTTTCTCATATGTTGTTTTTTTTTTTTGCTGAAGTCCAAACCTCAAATTTGAAATAAACATATTGACTGAATTAATCAAGCGGTAGTCAGTCATCAATATCTTGTAAAAAATGAAAAATGTGTTTGGTCCTGTTTTCGTATATTTAGGTATGTTGCATCGTATAATGTGGTTCTGCTTCTGTCTGTAATTACATAAAAAATTCAACAATTTCAGAGTAGCAATAAGCAATACTACATAAATGACTTCCTTAACTGCATCAAAACCAGACAGAAACTGTCCAACTTGTGACAGAAAAATGTTGACAGTTTCTATTTTGTTTTGATGCTTAAACAATGATATGGTCACGTGGTATTGTTACACTGAATTTGAATATTGAGGCAGTATAAGCCTTTTTATTTTTTTCAGCTGATTGAAATAATGGCTGGAACAGGGGCGTGCATACCAATTAAATCGTATGAAGTCATATTCACATTGGCATCATCCAGAACAGAAATAGCTACCAAACTTATTAGGGCATTTTAACCAAAAGAAGAGCTTGAGGTGGCCAATAAGTTGACCCAGCTAACCAATGGAATGCAAATAACAGATGCCATAATTGGTAAGAATCCATAAATTATTTAAAATCACTTTATTAATCAAGACCCAAGAGACCTAAATGTGAAAAATGAACATTGATTGCTCTTTAAAGCCTATATTTTCTGCAGTCAGCCCCCTTACTTAATTCCACATTAATTTGATGTACAGTGGAACCCTGGAAAACCAAACACCCTCCAGACCAAGCAAGATGTTCTGTTTTATGAGATTTTTGGTTTTTAGTGGGAGTTCGGTTTTGAATGATAATTCTGCAAATAAATTACTTCAAATTGGTTGTTTTGTAGACATTGATATCATTATAACACACAAAGTTTAATTGGTGATAATATGTTTAGGTGTACTTGCATGACATTGTTTTGCAGTGATCAGGTTTCCAGGCTTTATCAAACTGAAATATCCAAGTCTTCATTCAGGACTTAATTTTACTTTAATTTTTAATTTGTCTGTTTTTCGGTTCAATATGACTCTAGTGGTGCAACAGTATACTGGTATACCGGTATATTGCAATGCAGCGTCGGTCGATGTGTACTGTGGTACGGAACCACCATACCACGATAATTTCCTTAGTATTTGATCACGTATGTTAAGCACTGCCTTGTAAATGTGTACTGTATAAGTGAATATTCAAACACCTGTCACATGTCATTCATGGAAAACATGGAAGATTTTGAATTAGTAAAGAACGAAAAGGCAAAAAGTAGAGTTTGGGATAAGCGTGTTTTTAACAGTTTGTTGGGCATTCAACCTACTGAAATTCAAAATACACATATGTTTTATAATGTTTTCATGACAATCTATGTATTGCAATATGTTTTGCAATATGGGGTGGCTGTATCGCAATATGGGTTTGACCGTATCGTTGCACCCCTATATGACTCATTGCCTGAAAGCTACTTGGGCTATTCCAACTTACATTCATGCATAAGTGGTGCGTGCTTGATGTTGATTGTATCATTTCTCAGTCCAGATGTGTCTTATGTTTTGCTGCATGTGTCTTGAGAATAAAAAAAGAACTACCAAAAGTTATGTAAGGTTGTTTGAGGAAGGCCATGATGAATGTCCTTACTTATGAAAAAAGGTTTGTAATACCACCATTACTTTTCTTTTGTTAATGCTCAAGGGTGGCTGTTCTTGTTTTCTGAAATGGCTTCCTTATTTTACAAGAATTTTTTATGTAGTTTCATTTTAACATATGTGTCATTACATTTTACCATTGAATGTAAGGGGTAAACTGCATTTCATAAATTACATGTTATGTATTGCTCCCAGTTAGACATGCTGTTACACTGTCTCAGGTACAGTTCAGTATGTTTCAGTCCATACCATTACCATTCTGTCAAACCCTAGTGACTTTGGCAATGTAAATTTATGCTTTGCATTTTTGGGTTGTTCACCAACACTATTCGACCTTGTTTAGATGTATATGACAATGGGATTTTGGGCTCAAATGTCATATCTGTTTGAAAATGAGTAAATACCACATTCAGTTAGTGTGATGTTTGTAGAACATAATTCAAAAATTTTCTCAAGTTTATGTGAGGCACTTAATAAATCAATGTCAGTTCAGATTAGATTTCAGACCTGAATTTCATCAAGTTTGGTTACATCTTTTTCACAAGAATGTGTTTTTCCTCAGATTTTTTCAAAAAAAGGGGATGCATCTTATGCACCCCTGCATCTTTTTTAGAGTCAAAAGTGGTACACAATTACAGTGCACTGTGTTCTCACTTGTTTTAATAATCCATCCCCCATTTATTACTATTTTTTTATCATTTCATGCATACACTTATATATGCTAGAAAGTTTAGTAGAACTATGTGAGTAATCACATTTCCTTGTACTTTAGAATATGATGCACTACATGGAATACATTCTGGTATATCATCTCTGGTGAGAAGCCAAGAATGGGTTAAATGAGAATGTCCAATTCTGCATATAGTAAATATCACCTCTTCCCAACGAATGGATCTGTAAGAGAGGTGCCATTCACCTAGGTTTGACTGAGTGAAGTTTGTTGTTAATGTCAGCATCCCATTGCGATTGCCAGGAAGACCGGATGAGGTTAAATTAGATTTAAAATCAGTCTAAGGAATGTTAACATTTGAAATTGGTAATTTCAGGACAGATTTAGCAAGTGCATCAGCCCTATCATTACCTTTAATACTCATGTGACCTGGGATCCAGCAAAATACAAATTCTATGGATGTACTGAGGCAAGAGATTCACTCAAGTGTATCACTGGTACTTTCCAAGTTCATATTGTGTTAAGTTTGTAAGGTAGACAATGAGTCTGAGAAAATTAGGAAATGATTTTGATTTGATTCTTCAGCGAGATTGAGGGCAAGATCAATGGCTTTCATTTCATCTGAAAAAATAGATGACTTGTCTGGAAGACAGCATTTTTAATTTCATTTCCAGATACTGCTGCAGCTGCAACAATATCCCCATCTTTAGAGCCATCAGTATAAATTGACTGATGTGTATGATAATGCTCTTTGAGTTCATGATATTTAGCTTGGAAAGTGTTTTTGTCTGTATTCGACTTTTTGTCATATGTGAGGTTGAAGCGAAACTCTGCTGACATAAGGGTCCAGGGTGGAGTATTTGGAACTTTGTACTCTGCAATGGATTCCATATCCAGATCCTCAACAAACTGAGACAT
The DNA here is from genome assembly GCA_008271625.1 of Lutraria rhynchaena. NCBI lineage: Eukaryota > Metazoa > Mollusca > Bivalvia > Venerida > Mactridae > Lutraria > Lutraria rhynchaena. The sequence goes on along the minus strand of VIBL01000149.1, from coordinate 957,168 downwards.
ACGAACACCAAGGGGTGGAATTACATTTGGTCTCTGTTCAAACAGATTTTTAAATAAAGGGTTAAAAATAATACGATGTGTAGGGTTAAAAGGATTAGATTTGAGTTTTAAAATATACTGAGCAGTAAGTTTTTGCCGTATAAAATAAAGGGAATGTTCGTTTGCCTCAACATAGAGGCTGTTTACAGGGAAAGTTCTAAATGCCCCAAGACTAGTCTTAGACCTTGATTATGTAAAGAATCTAGGAGTTTTAAGTAAGATTTCCTGGCTGATCAATATACAATGGATCCATAGTCCAGTTTTGAACGAACAAGAGATCTATATAGATGTAAAAGAACTTTTCAGTCAGCTCCCCAATCAGAGTGAGCGACAACTTTCATAAGGTTAAGAGCCTTCTGGCACTTCTTTTTAAGTGCTTTAATATCAGGAGGTTTGGAGTAAAATATCACTCTGAGAAATCTAAATTCTGGGACAGCCTCAACTGGTGTGTTGTCCAGATGAAGGCTTGGTTCTGGATGTAAGGCACGAAGATTGCAAAAATGCATACATCTGGTTTAGGATTTTGAGAACTTAAAGCCATTTTCATCAGACCAAGTTTTAAGTTTATTAAGACATTGTTGTAGCTGTCTTTCAATTATGTTCATGTTTCTAGATTTAAAACATATAATAAAATCATCTACGTAGAGGGAGCAGTCTACCCCAGGATTAATAGCTTTAACTATGCTATTGATTTTGATACTGAATAAAGTGACCGACAGGATACAGCCCTGCGGTACACTATTTTTTGTCCATGTGGATCTGACAGACTGTTGCCAACACAGACTCGAAAAAGCTGCAATAAAAAATGGAAGGCGGCCTCTGAGACTAAACCCATGAAGATCTTTTAATATGCCATATTTCCATGCACTTCAAGGTCCAAGAATACAGCCACTGCATGCTGTTTGTTTATAAAACCTCTCTCAGAAGTTTCGAGTCACACAAGGTGGTCAACTGTACCACGTTGGCGACGGAAACCACTCTGTACATTGACATTCCTTTATATATCTATATTATGGCCAGCAATGATTAATTACATAAGCCAAAGGCTCTTTATCCAGGATGGCACCTGCCGTACATAGGCAAACTTGAGAGAGCTAGAGAGAGAGGTGAGAGTAAACATACTAAATACTCTTTGAGTTTCATACCTTCAGTCAACTTAAGACTTTTCACAATGTATGAATATCCATGTACATGTATTCAACACAACAGAGGGGATACTTCAAGAGCTTATGCTCACATTTGATGAAACCTTCAAGTCAGTGTAGAATACATATCCAATTTTCTAACTAGCTACTTGATGAACTCTCCAACACCCACATAAAAATTGTGCCAGCTATATCAATCTCAAAGGTCAACTAACAAATAAGGTTTTTATTGTTAATTCATATTGCAGTATCTTCTTGCATGTGATTTTGTAGCCATTTAAGGTTTAACTGTTGTAAGTGAATGCAAAATCTAATTTTAAGATTGTCTTTCTCTATTTGTCTTTGAAGTTTGAATCTGTTCACATGAGATGTACTTTTTGATATTTTTGTCTCTGGGGTTTAACATGGTAACAACAACAAGCTCATTCAGCTTAAATGGTGGAGGAACATCCCGGGAACAAGCTTGAGTAGAACCATAGACCTTCTGTAAGCAAATCGGACAGCTTCCTTACATGTGAAATTTGGACCTATGCGGGATTACTTGCAAAGGTAGCCATGTTTGAGGTTACTCGATAAAAGGAGCCATGTTTGGCATCACTTGAAACAAGAGGGCCAAGATGGCACTTTTTCGCTCATCTTAGTAAAGATTGCAACTTCTATGGTTTTCCTATAATTTGACCTGGTGACCTAGTTTATAACCTGAGTTGACCCATGTTCAATTTTGTTCATGATATTATTAATACAAACATTCTGACAAAGTTTGAGGAAGATCCCATCAAAACTGTGACCTCTAGAAGGTTAACAAGACTTTCCAGTGATTTGACCTGGAGACCTAGATTTTGCCCCCAGATGACCCATGCTCAATCCTGTCCAAGATATCATCAAGACAACCATTTTCACAAGGATTGGTGAACCTCCAATCAGAACTGTGACCCCTAGAGCATTAACAAGGTTTTTCTATTTTTTTGACCTGGTGGCCTAGATTTTAATCACAGATGACCCACGTTCGAACCCAGATATCATTAAGACAAGCATTGTGAAAAGGTTTGGTGAACCTCCAATCAAAACTGCGACCTCTAGAGTGCTAACAAAGTTTTTTCCTTGATTTGACCTGGTGAACTTGCTTTTGACCCCAAATGACCCATGTTCAAACCTGACTAAGATATCATTAAGACAAGCATTTTGACAAGGTTTGTTGAACCTCCAATCAAAACTATGACCTATACAGGGTTAAAAAGGTTTCCCAATGATTTGACCTGGTGACCTAGTTTTTGACCCAATGCTCAATCCTGTCCAAGTTATCATCAAGACAACCATTTTCACAAGGATTGGTGAACCTCCAATCAGAACTGTGACCCCTAGAGTGTTAACAAGGTTTTGCAATGATTTGACCTGGTGACCTAGTTTTTTTACCCCAGATGACCCATGTTCAACCTTGTCCAAGATTAAAACAAACCGCATGACAAAGTTTGATAAAGATTCAATCAAAATTGCAACCTCTAGAGCATTAACTAGGTTTTCTTGCGCTCTGACCTAGTTACCTAGTTGTTAACTAGAGATGACCAATATTCGCACAATTTTACAAGATCATTAATACAAACATTCTAACAATGTTTCATGAAGATTCAATCAAAACTTGTCCGAGATATCATTGAGACAAACGTTCTGACCAGGTCTGATGAAGATTCGCTCAAAAGTGTGATCACTAAACATTAACAACCCCCAGGTGTGGATGCCAGACGCCGGAGTAGACTGACTGATCACTATAGCTCACCAAGCACTACGTGCTCAGGTAAAACATACTTTTTGCCATTGGAAACGTTACTGAATATTGTTCATCGAAACGACCCAAAAAAAACCCTGCTGTTCTTGAATTATTAAAGTTTTCGTTATAGCTAAATATATTTTAAAGCTGCAGGACATTTTTTCATGAAATATTTTTTTACAGCAGGCCGTCAACTGACTTTTTGTGTTAATATAGGAAACAAGAGGACCAAGATGGCCCTTTTTCGCTCACATGAGTAAACAATGCAACTTTTATGGTTTTCCTGTGATTTGACCTGTTGACCTAGTTTTTAACCTGAATTGACCCATGTGCAAACCACTTCATGATATCATGATAACAAACATTCTAACACAGTTAAACAAAGATCCAATTAAAACTGCAACCTCTAGAAGGTTAACAAGGTTTTCCAGCGATTTGACCTGGTGACCTAGTTTTTTATCCTAGGTGACCCATGATCGAACATAATCAAGATACCATTAAGACAATCATTTTCAACAAACAAGGTTTGGTGAACCTCCAATCAAAACTGACCTATAGAGGGTTAACAAGGTTCTCCAAAGATTTGACCTGGTGACCTAGTTTTTGACCCCAGATAATCCATGTTCGAACTTACCCAAGGCATCAATGAGACAATTATTTTGAAAAGGTTTGGTGAAGATCCAATCAAAACTGCAAACCCTAGCGCGTTAACAAGGTTTTTTCTATGATTTGACCTGGTGACCTAGTTTTTGAGCTCAGATGACCCATGTTCTATCTTAATCAAGATATCATTAGGACAAGCATTTTGACAAGGTTTGGTGAAGATCCTATTATATCTTTGACCCCTAGAGTGTTAACTATGTTTTTCTAGGATTTGACCTGGTGACCTAGTTTTTGACCCCAGATAACCCATGTTCAAACTTGTCCAAGATATCATTTAAACAAACCTTCTGGCAAAGTTTGATGAAGATTCAATCAAAATTGCAACCTCTAGAGCATTAACAAAGTTTTCAGGTGTGCTGACCTAGTGACCTAGTTTTTTAACCAGAAATGACCAATATTCGCCTAATTTTACAAAATTATTAATACAAACATTCTGACAAAGTTTCATGAAGATCGAATCAAATCTCTGATTTCTAGAGTATTCACAAATTTTCCATTCTATTTGACCTGGTGTCCTAGTTTTTGACCCCAGATGACCCATGTTTTAAGTTGTCCAAGATATCATTGAAACAAACATTCTGACTAGGTCTGATGAAGATTTGCTCAAAAGTGTGACCACTAGAGCATTAACAACCCCCAGGTGTGGACAACGGACGACAGAGTAGACTGACTGATCACTATAGCTCACCGAGCACTATGTGCTCAGGTGAGCCAAAAAATACAGGAAAAAATATAGGACTTTTTGCTTCAAAATATAGGAGGATTGGGCGTTGTTTTTAAATATAGGAAATATAAGATAAAAAAGACAGTATCAAGAGGTTTGTTAGTGACCATTAACAATAATTCAGGTTTGTGCTTTCTTCCAATAAATTATAAAAAGAAATCAACAATCACAGAAACAATTTCTTTTTTACACAATCTGCATGGTAAATATTTTTAACATTAAATTTACAGTAACAAAACTGTAGCTATTGAACTACAGCATGGTCATGGGGATTTATTTAAGCACAGTAATGTACATCACTTCACTGATAAGGTTAAACCTTAGCATAATATTTGCAATATTAGATATATTTTAACAATGTACAGTCAAACCTGTGAACAAAGGCCACCTTAAACTGAGGCCTTTATTGACAGATTGCCTTTATTCAGGTCAGTTTGTTCTAAATAATCATTGATAGTTTTTCAAAGAAAAGCAATTAGTGGTCTTTATTCAGAGGTGGCTGTAAACACAGGTTTGACTGTAAATGTGCCATTTTAGATAAAATTTAAATCATTCTTCATAACCAGTTTATATACAAAAAATAAGTATACCTCAAGAAATTTTAGTGTAAAGCTCATCAATGTTAAACATGTGTCCATAGTGTTTTAATAATAAAGAGAAATAACTATGCCTACAGTATGTAATTTCTTTTATTAGAGACGAAAAAAATAAGTAATGTAAACAGTAAATAATTGTCTCATATTTGCTAATATATTGGTGTTTCCTTTGTTATGAAGGACAACATTAATGTATCGGACATTACTAGAAGTGTGGTAACAATTATATAATAACCATGGCATTTGCTGCTAGATTACTTGCAATGAAAGTTCATTTATTTATTGGCAATGATTGTTTCAGTAAAAATTGCATACATAAAGTGCAAAATTTTATGTCAATTTTGTATCACAAAAATATGATTATCCAAAAAAATTGTTATTGTACAATTAAAAACATTTCAACATATTTCAACATCATAAAACAATAAAAAACAATAGGCACTTCAAAAATTCAAGAAAATTCAAACATTTAAGACACATTTTAAGCATTTGTTTTGCTTTCAAAGAACTTTTTAATTTGTGATGTACATTACAATATGCAAAATGACAAAAGACTTCAAATATTCTTATCAGCTTGCTTAAATGATGGATGAATGTTGGGGAATGGAAATTATACAATATATACGACATAACTACTTTGAGGAAATGAAACAGGCCATTTAGTACTTTAATATATAGTATTGAAATTACAACAATAGCTGGCGGGCAAAAATTGACTAGACCTTTTCCAAGTCATTGCTCAGGATGATAAACATCCTTCCAAATTAACTGGTTTTAAGAGGACTTAAATAATCCGAAATTGCCAAATGGCAATATGTAAGAGTCTGCTAAGAACTTATTAATATCCTGAAAAGGTTGTCCATTACTTTTTTCAGGGAATGACTTTGACATTTTGAATGGGCCCAGGGTCATAAGAAAAAGAGAGATGTGTTGAATGCCTGACATAAACCAAAGAGTGACCTTGACCTTTGAGTTATGGGTGTGGGTCTTGCACATGGCACACCATCTCATTATGGTGAACAATTATGTCAAGTTATATTAAAACCCATTGGTTCATGAAGAAGTTATGGTCCAGGCAAAGTCAGATATAACAAAACCTCATGGAGAACAATTATGCCATATTGTTTTAAAATCCATCAATGCTGAAAGTAGTTACAGTCTGGACAAGGTAAAACATGCCAAGTTTTGCCCTTTAAAACCCTAAGTGTGACCTTGACCTCTAAAATATGGTCTCATGCATCATACAACTTCTTATCATACTGAACAATTGTTCGAGGTAATCTTAAAATTCATATATGCATAGGGAAATTATGGTCCCAGGTAAAACATGCAAATAGTCCTTTTAATCCTAAGTGTGCCTTGACCTTTGAAATATGGACCTGGGTCTTGAACATGACACACTGTCTCACCATGGTGAACAATTGTGTCAAGTTATTTCAAAATCTACTGATGCATGAAGAAGTGATGGTCCAGACAGTCAGATATAACAAAACCTGCCAATTTTAGGCCTTTAAACCCCAAAGTTTGTCCTTGACCTCTGAAATACTGTCAATTATCTTGTGCATCACACCAGGTCTCATCATGGTGAAAATTATGCCTAGTCGTTTTAAAATTCATTGATGCTTAGGGTAGTTATGGTCTGGAAAAAACAACTAACACACAGACCCATGCATGGATGCACTGACGCTCATGCACAGAACCGCCATTTTGACAACTATGTCGAGCTCATTGTGAGCAAGCTTGACAAAAAAATATAGGAAGTTTTTAAAAAATACAGGAAAATATAGGAAATATAAGATGTATTGAAATATAAAGGAAAACCTCAAAAATATAGAAAAATACAGGAATATAGGAATCAGTTGACGGCCTGTTACAGGTATGACTCTATAAAATACCTAACTAATGAAATTGTACCCTATTTCATGAAAGAGCAATGAAATATTATACAAATCCATGTATGAAAAATAATTATAACATTGTTTCTCTCATGTTAGTAGAATACTAACTGACTTGCATAAAAATAATTTTAATACTATAAATATGTAGAAAAATGTCCTACAACTTTAATCAAAATTTTGAAGTAGTAGTTGATGATTTTTCATTGCATGGCAGATTAATTTTCAAAAGGATAATGCTGCAGACAGCAAAATAGCCAAAGGGGATTGTTGTATGAGACCTTGTATTCTTGGCTCTTGTATTCAACTAGGTGAAGAAAGTGTGGGCGAGAAGGTTTGGCAGGATGACGAGAGTCTTCACTGGTGTGGATGCATTCTGTGCTCATCAGACACGGTTGTGAGATGATGCCAATGAAGAATTGCAAGACAACACTGCTATCATCCAGGTGGAATGACCTCAGGTCTACAACCCCTGGAAGTGTCGATCCATGAACCGATGAAGGGTGGTATCCTTCAGCAGAAATGGACCAAGTGGTATGCGGACAGCCAACATATATACACGCCCAATGGCAGAATTCGAAATCCTGAGGTAGATGAGATCCGTAAATGGATGGTCCATGCCTGTGATGAAATGGACATCATTGATAAAGCCTTCAAGAAATGTTGCACAGCAAAACCTCATTATCTCAAGGAGTCATTTGTATAGACTAACTAAATGCTCGTGATAAGCCCAGTGCTCGTAATAAGTTTTGTGTCATGCCTGAACTAGCTATTTACATAATATTATGAAATGCTTAAGTAAATTGAAGTCAGAGAAAATGTATGTATATCATAAAAGGGATAAACATAGAAATGAGCATCCTGCAGTTTCTAGAAAAGGATGCCTCAGTAGTAGAAATGGAAATACAGAAATTTATCCCTAGTGAGTTTGGATCTGCAGAAATAAAAACTGCAGACATTATTCTTTCCATTTTTTTGGCCATAACGCAGATTTTTTTACCGCAAAAATAACCCGCTATGCAGTATTTTATTGTTACAATGTGTGAAAATCAACTGCTTGATTGAAGTTTGTTCATTACTGTGTAACTTGCACTTGTCGGCACGTAAATATCATTGTATTCAGTGCAAACTTGATACAACATGACTCTACGCAAGATAATCAAAGTAATTAACACTAACAGTTAAGTCATGTGACCATCATTTTTACTTGAGAATTTGAGATAAAGATGCTCATAATAAGCATGGAAAATTATATACAACTAAGTACAAAATTGAACTTTAAAGACTCCTTGAGACAAGTTGGTAATTTGTGATAGCAATGCTCTTAATATTGATTTATTGTATATCTAACAACCCTGATGGTAATGAATCTATAAGAACCAGGGATCTGATCTCTACATGAGAACAATGATGATGACGATTATGATGATGAAAAAGACTGTATAACAATGCATATTACACTGATATAGGGCTGTCATGATACACATACCTCACGATACAAAACCTATTGCAATACTAACTTCTTGAAACAATACGCACTGTGATACGAAACCAGGGGATTATTGAAGTCTACACCTTCGATTTAAATGAAGCGGGAGGCTTTTCTAACCGCAGCTTCACATTATTTTGACCATACTGTTTATATTGTAAATGAAACCAGAACATGTGCTGTGAATGGTTACACGCATGGTGTAGCTATATATAGCAGTATATATAAAGCGAATAAATCGATACCAGTCACAGTTGCCTAGTATATGAATATTCATATCATCGCTATAAATAGATCTAATAACAACTTGAAAATGATTTCAAAAGTAAGTTTAAAAGTATACAATTATTGCTATTTTTAGCGCAGAGTTGAGTACTGAATAAAAGGTCTTACAAACAATGCACCATACCCGTACCATACATTTGAAACTTCGTACTGTGGATCGACCGCAAGGTGCCATTCTACGCAACAACATAACAGACAATGAATTTGATAAGTTTGATGCATCTGATGACAAAGGAGAATTTGAAGACCTTGATGAAGGAGACCATCCACTTTCCAATACAGTGCAACCTCTCAAAAGCAACACCCTTTGGGAGACGCAAAATTATGCCGTTGTTGAGAGGTTGCCACTCCAGAGAGGTTAAATAAATAGTCAAGTCAAACAGTGGGGGAAAAGCATGCTGTTGTTGAAGGGAGGTTGTCACTCAAGAGAGGGCTGCTCTGGAGGGGTTGCACGGTATATGTAGAAAATAGACAATCCTTTTGAGCACTACACACATTTTGAAAGTACTATCAGAATTTCAAATTTTCACACAAAAAACAAATTCACAGTCAAAATTCCTTTCGCATCGATTTATTTTTGCTACCCTATGGCAGCTAACAATTTAGTTGCCTTATACCTCAAATTACATAAATATCACATTTTTGTAATATTTATGAAGCAAACAAAGTTTTTACCTCAGTCATACAGGTGTCTATTGTAATAGAAATTAAAGAAAATATTTAAAATTGAAAAAGAAACAGACATCTTAGAATAAGAAATACTCAAATGCCCAAACAAAACAAGACCTATCACTGAATTGTGATTAAATACCCCAGCAAAAATTAGTGGACAAAGTGCAAGCGAGCATTTTCACTGTACATGCAAATAGTTGACGAGAATATTAAGTTTGTGTATTGGCATATTCAGGCAATGGTATAAATTTGTATTGCATAGTAGTAAATTAAACAGAGTATAAAGTTTTATTTTCTGATATAATACAGTATCCAACCACAATGTATACAGAAAATTTGAAAGTGTGCACAAGAAATGTAAAAGAAATATTCACAACAAGATTCTATATCATTTGGGGACAGACCGTGCAACTGACCAATCAACCAACCGACCAACCAGCTGAACAACAACCAGGGCAATTCAAGTATACCATTTGTGGAGTAATAAAAACTCCATACCCTTTATTTGTATGAAATAGTTACCTATTTAGTTACAATTTATTGTTTAAACATACAATATATTACAACAGTTTATGTTTTTACAAGATATTTTAAAAAAATTAGAGGCTGATAGAAAAAAAGAAAGGATGTGAGACGGTAAAAGTCTGAGCCAGATCTGTCAGTAACCACATTTAGTGGTATGCTGCAAGTAGCATGTAACAAGTGTGATGGAGATTTGGTCCTACAGAAATGGCTGTCAATAATGAACCATGTAGATCTATGTCCATGAAGGTCATGGGGACTATTTTCCATGATGTGAACACAGAGATATTGGACTATGACAGTGGATGGAAGAAGGTACCAGACCAAGTTTAAATTACTGAAAAAGGAGACAACTGTGGAAAGATCTGAATTGACAAGCAACTCATGTGCCTACCTATACGGAGTTTAATTGTACAGGAAGCTTTTCTGACTGAGAGGTCAGAGGACATGGTAGAGAATGTGTAACTGGGTTAGCCCAGTGGATGCAAGATATGAAATATACAGGAAAAGAAGGCAAGGTTTCACACACAATAAAGTTTATGCATTATTAATTCAATTTAAAAATACATGTGGTAATGTTTCAGGATGATAAATGTAACTGAAATATAACAACTAACTTGCAAACATAAAATGAAAGATCCATATTTATTTCAAAATTATTCCACTTTATTAATTTACTGTTTGAAGGACGAGGTAAACTGAGTGACTGCATGAGTCATGTGTAAAACAGCACATGGTTACAGGTTAGATGTCATCAGTTTAGAACAGGATGGTAATGTGCATACAAAAATGAAAATTCTGGGAACCTTTGATGTTTATATAGATTTATCATTTATATTCAAGTTTTTTATTATTTTATAAAAGTTTTAGTTGTTTCTATATTTTTATTATTTATCTATTTTATTTATTTATTTATTTTATCTTACTTTATTATGTATTTATTTGCCATTTATTTATATTATATTATTTTATTTATTTATTATTTTATTAATCTTATTATGTATTTATTTTATTATTTATTTATTTACAATATTCACAATTATATTTATCTTCATTGTATTTCATTACAAATGGATGCCAAAATATTAGGAAGGTGTTGAATACAAAGTTCAGGACAGATGGGATACAAAAACCCAGATTTCCAACCAAGGAGGAAAGGATGGACAGAAAGGAAAAAAAGAAGAAAACAGATTCTGTTACAAGGCAACAGCTGAATATCTCATTCCATGAACTGTATTTTCCACATTTTTAGGAACTAGATTACATTGATAACATGTAAACCTTCACATATACATGTATAAATTTATACTATTTGGTATGTGACACTGGTAGAAAAAAACTTGACTATTACAATTCTTAGAAATAACAGTCATTGACAATTACACATGATATATGTAGAACAGTACCCAAAGATACACACACATATTATTTTGGAAAATCAACATATCTAACATAAGTAATTTAGAATAATTTATGTTTAATAAGTACATGTTAGATATTGATACTGTTGTTAAATACATAAACCTTATGATACAATACACCCTTTATTCAGATTCAAATGGAAGAAAAATCACTTATAGTTTGTTCTACATTATACATAAATTCACTTGGACTTTATAACAGAAGGATTCGTGTCAGAACTCAAATCTGTTTGAATTAACCAGTACACACACAAGCATCATGGATGAGTACTACAAAGGAGTGCCATTCCTATCTCAGGTATCGAGTAATGGTCTGTTTGAATTTTTCAATATACAGAATTCAAAGGTTAAAATTAAATTCAATCTACAGTCTAGACTGTCTATAGTGACCCTCCTTGAGAGAATCAATGTGTGATCATTTACTTTTGTATATTATTTACATAAGAGAATAAGTTAAAATACAATAAAATACAAAAATTTAAAACATGTATAAAAAGATTCACATGATAAAATTAAAAGTTATATAAAATCATTTTAAAAATCAATAAATTTCTAAAATGTTAAAAAGTTAAGAGTATAAAAGTAGTCTCCCTTGGAAAAAGTAACTGTTGTTCAAAATCTGATTTATGTGTTCAGGAGACAAAATCACTGTTGTTGGTCAGATCAGACAGACCATCAATATATACAGACTGCTTTTATAGCAAAAACAGCTGGGTGACACGAAAAAGAGTCACTATGGACAGAATGTCACTGTATACAACGAGTCACTATAACAGTCCAGACTGTAGTTAATCCGGTAGCAGTAAAAACATCTGAATATCTTCCTAATCATTTCTTGCGTTTTTCTTGCAGACACCTGACCAATAAGATATGCTGTCAAACAACATGATGAGCCCACTTCTGAACAAAACAAACATGTTTCATCAACAAACTTGTGACTAAATATATACATCTTGATTCAATTTCTCTCCACAATGGCTTTCTCTCAATACACTGAATATAATCTTTTGTTGCACATCATAGCTTAACTATATACACCAACAATTGGGCTATGAACTTTGTCAGTACCCAAATACCTGGTTTATCATTAAGCCTAGTGCTTTCATGATATGTATTGTCATCAATTTATATTAGATGACCATCACAGGTAAATAGTAATAGAACAAATACATACATCTTGATTCAATTTCTCTCCACAATGGCTTTCTCTCAATACACTGAATATAATCTTTTGTTGCACATCATAGCTTAACTATATACACCAACAATTGGGCTATGAACTTTGCCAGTACCCAAATACCTGGTTTATCATTAAGCCTAGTGCTTTCATGATATGCATTGTCATCAATGTATATTAGATGACCATCACAGGTAAATAGTAATAGAACAAATACATGCCATTTAGTGTTCAAAATGGCATTCTAATAACGCACAAGTTCTATTTCTGTTTTGTGAAATATCATCAGAAGCTATTTCACTTTCTTTTGCCCAATTTTTGCAACTTTGTGCTCTATGTTTTTTTCTGTATTAGTCACATGGTTCAGTGGTTCTTTTCAGACATTGGTAACAGGTGCCTGGCTGATTTTATTCTGTACTGTACTTGTATAATTATATGAGAAGGTAAGCAGCACTTCCTTTTCATATGTACTATCCTTGTGCTTTATATGGTACTGTATCCATTCATCTAATGTAAGTTTTTTACAAAGACACTGTCCTGCCATTACAAATTCAAAGTAATTATGTTGAGTTTTGTTTCAGTTTTTTATACTAAATGAATGTCTATAATAAAAATTAATCACTGAGAGACACTCCATATATAACTATGTAAACTGTTTTTGTTATGGCCAAAAATTCAATCAATTTGCTAGTCCCTCTGTATGGTTATATATCTTAAAAAGTAAATTTGGAAAAAAATATACAACGAAATTCTAGTTAATATCTTAAAAGTGATAGAAATGACTGCTTTATTTCTAGACTCAAATCTAGTCTTTCTGAAAGGCAAACTTTTAGCAAGTCCAATAACTTCAGTGAGTACCAGACCAGATGTCTGGCAGTCAGACACGATCTACAGTATTTATCACTTCTTTATAATATTTTCAGTCAGACAAATTTTCATTTGGTCAGACAGAAATTCTATTTTTGTCTGACCAAATGAGAAGCCTGCAAATCCATGTTCCACCTGTATTTCAATGTTTCATTTCCAAATATACAAATGTGTGTGTCTCCTGGGTAAAAAACAGATAATAAAACTACTTTTTTTAGCACAAAATCCTGATAAATGTACTATTGTCAGGGTAAACTTGCTCATGAGTGACTGTATTTTGAATAAATCAATTTTCAGTAAATGCCAACATCTTGCCAACCATGTGACATTCAAGTAACAATCCTTCTGATTGGTTGTTAACAACATTTTCAAATGATTGCTGAAGTGGTTTCCCTTGATTACTGGCTCCCATATTACTGGCTACCATATTTTAGCACAAATCTTTATTCCGAAAAGGTCAACATACTAATCTATCAAGTTTGTGGGAGAATCATGTGAAGCGATTTAATTACTATATTCAAGCAAGTGGAATTACAAAAGATGAAAGAAAAAAGGCATTGCTATTACAGCTTGGGGGAGAAGAAGCTTCTATGGAAAATACAAGCAACTATCAACAAACCATCGATGCTTTGTCAGCGTACTTGAGATCAGAGATCAAGTCATAGAGACATGCTCATCAAAGAACTTGAAATTCAAATTTCTAAAAGAAGAAAATTTGGACCTGGACAAAGTCCGAACAATTGCAAGGTCATCAGAACTGGCCTCCTTGCATGCAGACAAGATAGAGATGTCGGGAAATGGTGGATTGAACCAATATCAACAACCAGTAGCTTAATCTACTGGGCATGATGAAATCAATCAATTAAAACCATAATGGAAACCTGCCAGGAAGAAAAATGTGCAGTATCAGCCATGGACGAGATCAGTACCACAACCAGCCAGGTTCAAGACCTGCTACCACTGTGGAACAAATGGACACAGAAGTCATGAATGTATATAATCAAGGAATGTTGTTTGCCGAAAATGACAAAGAAAAGGTCATTATGGGAATATGTGCAAATCAGGGATGAAAGCCGTGCGAGCTGTAAATGAAGAGCGCTCAGATTACAAGAAATGTGATGAATATGAACACAGGATAAATCACCACATATTAATGTTGACATTGAATGATTTAAGTGTTCATATTTAATTGATTCTGGATCAAGCCTAAATTGCTTGGATAGTGCTTCATATGAGAAAATAGATCAAAATGTACAAGATTTTCCAATGTACAATCACAAATATATGCATATGCTCAGCCAAAGCCAATAAAGGTAGTTAAATTGCAGAATTTAATGAGAAAATTAATGAGAAAAGTGTAAAATTAAACTTCCACATTATAGATCGGGTATGCACACGACTGTTGGGACATAAAAGTGCAGTAGAGCTACGACTACTGAAGTTCTTTGTGAATAACCTGGAATCTAATGAAAGAAATGTGATTAAGATCATTTCAGAATAGGAAAAAAAATTTCAGTGAGTCGGAAAGTTGGAAGATTTTCAACTCCAAATACACATAAACAGAGATGTTAAAGCCTATAGCCCAACCAAATTGGCGCATTCCATTTAAAATGCGTGAACAAGTGAATAAAAAGATCAAAGAGCTCTTAGCAACCTAACTAGAGCGTTGTTCAATTCTGAGACACCCGTAAAGTACTGTCACAATCAAGGAACAAACATAACAGCAGACAAGGCTAATTTTGAGGAAATTTTGAGAAATAAGGGAAAGTAACTCCAAATTGACGAGCAAATAGGCTATCAAACTTAGGCAAGATATCAAGCCTGTGTACAACCTTCCCAAGTTTTGTGCTGTTAGGATTAGAATTGTATGAATTATGGTGAACAAGGCCAATTTTTCAAAATTTTAACAATTAAAGGGCAACAACTCTAAATTGCCTGAACCAAATTGGCTGGTTATTGAACTTGGTCTTTGCATTATGCCAATACACACTGTAACTAAGTTTCATAAATGTAGGCAAAAAACTCAAAATATTGAGCAGACATCACAGTGGACGCCGCCCACCTGCACACCCGCCCACTGTAGGTGGAACCAAAAATCGTCCTGTTTTTCAAACGGGCACATAAAAAGACAGTACTTGATCACAAGCATAACTGAGTTGTTTCCAGACTTGATGAATTGAAAATGTTTGTAAAAATAACGTCTTTTTCAGACAGTAATGCTATATTACATTGAGAAAATTGGATTTGATTGAAGTCCAAAAGCTCCAAAAAGTTTTGTAACAAGTTTATCAAGAGCTAGCCACAGCTGTGGCCCTGTGGTTAACATGCTGTACATGTAACCTGGCAATCATTCAAGTTCATGTTTTATTGATCTTTTTGTATAGAGGCAGAACATAATTTATCATCTTTTTATTGGTCAAATTGTTCTGTTAAGGCCTAGACAAAAAAGGTTTGTTTCCAGTTACGTAATATTTACTTGTGTAATAAGGAAAACAAAATATAAGAACAAAGGTAATGAAAATAAATCAATATACAAAAAGAATATTGAATTTGTTTTGTGTGACAATTTGAATACTGAAGATACTTATGAAATGCATTTAGTCCTGGAAAGGACTATTACCAGCCCTGAAAAGGACTTAT
This sequence comes from Lutraria rhynchaena, assembly GCA_008271625.1. Classification (NCBI taxonomy): domain Eukaryota; kingdom Metazoa; phylum Mollusca; class Bivalvia; order Venerida; family Mactridae; genus Lutraria; species Lutraria rhynchaena. The sequence goes on along the minus strand of VIBL01000149.1, from coordinate 941,268 downwards.
CTATTTTCCACATAGATCAGTAAATAGAGTAGTCCTTGTCAAAACCTGCAAACTTTGCAACATCATCTGATGCATCAAACATATACATTCATTCTCTATTAGGTTTGTATCAGTTACAGCTGTCACAATCAGTGATCAGGAAAGGCATGCGCCATGCACCATAGTCACATTAAACTTTAAAATGTCACATTGCCTTTTGCAACTGATGCGCCCGTGGCACATTCACGTATTCGATCCTTTCGTGTATGAAATGAAGTGAGTATGATGTAAATACTGCTACTCTGTGTAATTTGACATTTAATGCATTTCTTTCCTTTAGCAAAGCAAGCACCTAATTATAGACGCTCTGAGTCATCTGACGTTTTAAGCTAGCTTTTTCTTCATGCAACAAGCACCTAGCAGATAGACACTTATAAATAGTTATGAAAACTGTTTTAATTGCTACTCAGATATCGCCACATGAAAATATCACATTGGTTTTCCAAATATCACACTGATTTTCTTTCCCAATCACTGCACAATAAGCATATGTATCGCGATACTAACCTCATGATACATTACATACAGCGAAACGGAACTGGGGAATTAATGAGGATGGCAAAGACAAAAAATTTGAAGATGTTCAAATTAATGCTCTATATTTAACTGTTCTGTATGTATAACATGACATAATGGAAAAATAACTGAAAACAGACACTGGCAAACACAGTTGCTTCTTTATGAGTAGTTTTGATACTATTATTGATTTAATACCTGAACCTGAAGAACTTCCACATCTTTGATTTAAATCAAAAGGGAGGCTTTTCTAACTGCGGTCTCTCCATATTTTCAGCCATATTGTTCATATTGAAAACGAAACCAGATCATGTGCTTTGGTTACACATGGTGTAGCTATTCACAGTATAAGTAAAGTAAATAAATTGATACCAGTAAAGGCTGCACAGTATATGAATATTTATTTAAGCACTGTAAATAGATCTAATAACAATTTGACAATTTCGAACGTAAGCTTAAAAGTATGCAATTATCACTATTTTAAGCACAGTGTATGGGATAAAGTCTGTAAAAGTGTACAGGATAAAGTACGTAAAAATCATGTACCGTACCTGTACCGTACATTTAAGACTTCAAACCATGGACATATTGTGAGGCCTAATTTAAAAAAAATGTTTGTACGGTCCCAACCGACTCCCCAAAAATGACCCAACCCTAAATATTATTTTGCATTAAGCAAAAAAATTGTTTTCCATCGTAAAACGCACTTTCTACAACCCCAGTACAAATACAATTTCTAATTGTGGCCTGAAGTGCCATTCTGCACTAACCACGTATCGCAGTGAATCAATCATGAATCGCCCTAGTATCAGTGTAATATGCATTTTCAATACATCAGATTCCTGCTCTGTGAGAAATCCTCGTACAGTACGACATCTTCAGAGAATTACAAGTAGGGCAGGGGCCTTACTAAAATTTGTGGAAAAATTGACACGGTATTTTTGCTAAAGGGGAAGAAAAACTTGATGTAAACTGAATTTTAGGGGATAACTATGATTTTAAAGATTTTTTCCTGAGCAGAAGACCCCTATAAATGGCCCCTGCTATAGAAGGAAAACCCCTAGGTTGTTAGATATAAAATGTTTCATGAAGGCTTTATCAATGATTGGCTCCAACAACGCAACTGCAGATCTCATCTGGTTTGTGATCTCAAATTCTGCGTCTCGGCATGCATGTATGTTAACTCAGGGCTCTCAATCTCCCAAATTTGGGGCCGGAATTCAGAATAGGGCATGGAAAATTTTGAAATCTCAACCGGTCCAGGCCTGCAGATGCTCCCCCCACAATTAAATCCCCACCAGTTTCTGACAACCGCAAAATATTTGTTCATAGTTACACTACACTAAACATTATAAACGAAACAAAAAAAAATCGGAATTTAAATTTCAACCAGATACTACTATAATAGAATCACGTACTTGATTGAAAAAACTAATATCAAACGAAGTCCCATTTACCAATTTACGTGTTTTTTTCCAGACACGATTAAAAATATCAATCCACAATTTTTTAATCCTTTGATGTCATCAACAATGGCATATCACACGCAATAAATGATGTATTTTTAATAACATGACTTCTAACCAAAGGAGCTATTAAAGTTGGCTCCCTTTTGATGTAACTAATTTTTTTTTGTTTTCTGTTACCACTTCTAAAACAATTCACTGCCTGTGATTAAACCGAGACAACACTACATTTAATAGTAACGACAGTATTTAATTCACGTACTGAACAACGTTTGAAGACTTTAAATACGATAAGTTTTGTGACATTTTGCACATACTTAGCGATTTCAGACCAAAATTTTTTAATTAATTTTCACTACTGAAATCGTTCTGGGAACTTCAAATTCGGCCTGGACCGGCAAATTTTTGTTTTTTCAGCACCCTGCTCTGGATTATACTTTTTTCCCTATTTTTGGCAAAAACTCCCCCACCTGAGGAAAAAAAATTAAGGAGGTTATGTTATATTAATTAGGCTTTTGAAATTCCCCCTTGAACTGAAAATGACGCAAAATTCCCCCCCAGAGCGCCGGCCCCAGTCCCCTAAAAGAGAGAGAGATAGAGAGCCCTGTAATTGTTTGCATACTACTCAGTCCATTCCTGTTGAAAGATACCCTTCATCAGTTTATGGATGGACACCTCTAGAGGTTGTAAAGCCAAGGTCACTCCCCCTGAGATGACAGCAAGTGCCACCTCACAATCCTCCGAGACACCATCTTCACAACCAGAGTCCAATGAACAGTGAATGCATCTTAAGACCAGCAAAGACTGTCGTCATCCCACCTGGTCTTCTCCCCCACACATTCTTGACCTAGTCTAGTACAAGTCTCAGCCCGGTCGCCCAGCCTCTCGCTTGAAAACAATCCCCTTTTAGTGATTTCACTGCCTTGTGCAGCGTTATCCTTTTAAAAGTGACATATAATCATCTCAGTGCAACAAGGATGTATCTGATGCTTTTTTTTAAATTGACTTTTTAATAGAAAAAGATTTAATATACTTAAATACATATAACAATATTGAACTTTTAGTATTAATTTGCCCAAAGAGTGTATCTCAAATTGTTTATATTGTTCAGTGCAACAAAGTCGTACCTTATGATTCAACCTTGTCGCAGTTTACTAAACACATACAAGAGGGCCACGATGGCCCTGCATCACTCACCAGAATAAATGTAAATTAACTTGTTACTAACAAGACGGCCAAGATGGCCCTTTTTGCTCACCCGAGTAAAGTTTGCAACTTCTATGGTTTTCCTATGATTTGACCTGGTGACCTAGTTTTTAATCGAGTTGACCTATGTTCAAACCTGTTCATGATATCATTAATACAAACATTCTGATAGAGAGGAAGATCCAATCAAAACTGTGGCCACTAGAGGGTTAACAAGGTATTCCAGTGATTTGACCTGGTGACCTAGTTTTTTACCTCAATAGATCTATGTTCAAACCAAGGTATCATTAAGGCAACCATTTTGACAAGGTTTGGTGAAGATCCAAACAAAATTGTGACCCCTTGAGTGTTAACAAGGTTTTCTTATAATTTGACCTGGTGACCTAGTTTTTGTCCCCAGATGACCCATATTCAGGCTTAACCAAGATATCATTAAAACTAACATTTTCACAAGGTTTGGTGAGGATAAAATTAAAACAATGACCCCTAGAGCTTTTACAAGGTTTCCAAATGATTTGACCTGACCAAGTTTTTGACCACAGATGACCCATGTTTGAACTTAACCAAAATATCATTAAAACAATCAGTTTGAAAATCAGTTTGGTAAACCTCTAATCAAACCCAGATGACCCATATTCAAACTTGTCCAAGATATCATTAAAACAAACCTTCTGACAAAGTTTGATGAAGATTCAATCAAAATTGCAACCTCTAGAGCATTAACAAGGTTTTCTGGTCCGCTGACCTAGTGACCTAGTTTTTGACCGGATATGACCCATCTTTGCATAATTTTGCAAGATCATTAATACAAAGATTCTGACAAAGTTGCATGAAGATCCAATCAAATCTGTGATTTCTAGAGTGTTAACAAAATTTTCATTTTTGACCCAGTGACCTAGTTTTTGACCCCAGATGACCCATGTTTGTACTTGTCCAAATTATCATTGAGAAAAACATTCTGACCAGATCTGATGAAGATTCATTTGGACGTGTCACCACTAGAGCACTAACAACCCCCAGGTGTGGATGCTGGATGCCGGAGTAGACTGACTGATCACTATAGCTCACTGAGCACTATGTACTCAGGTGAGCTAAAAAGGTAATAAAGCTACACTTGTGGGTAAATAATGGGGAACAATAATAAACTTGATAAAGGACCATCAAAGATATTACAAAGGAATGTTCATGATGACTGAAGGATGCCACACACCAAATTTGGTGATGATCCAACCACTGGTTCATGAAAACAATTCATTTTAATGTATTTCTATTTTTAGCTCTAGCAGTCCCTAATTAGGCCAAACATTTTTATAACGGCAAATCTGATAGAACTCTATCTAAGGATGCTTGAACCCAAGTTTGGTAATAATCCATCCATAGAATCATGAGAAAAAGACATTTTAAGGTATTTCTATATTTAGCCCTAGTAGCCCCTAAAAGGAATTGACCAAATTTTTCTTGCAAACTTGACAGAGGACCATCTAAGGAAGCTACAAGCCAAGTTGTAGGATGATCCAGCCATTGGTTCATGAGAAGATGTTTAAAGGTATTTCTATTTTAGCTCTAGTGGCCCCTAATAGGGGCCAACCAATTCCATTTTAGCAAATCAGATAGAATACAATCTAAGGATGCTAAAAACCAAGTTTGGTAATAATCCATCCATAGAATCATGAGAAAAAGACATTTTAAGGTATTTCTATATTTAGCCCTAGTAGCCCCTAAAAGGAATTGACCAAATTTTTCTTGCAAACTTGACAGAGGACCATCTAAGGAAGCTACAAGCCAAGTTGTAGGATGATCCAGCCATTGGTTCATGAGAAGATGTTTAAAGGTATTTCTATTTTAGCTCTAGCGGCCCCTAATAGGGGCCAACCAATTCCATTTTAGCAAATCAGATAGAATACAATCTAAGGATGCTAAAAACCAAGTTTGGTAATAATCCATCCATAGAATCATGAGAAAGTCATTTTAAGGTATTTGTATTTTTAGCTTTAGCGGCCCTTAAAAGGGGCCAACCAAATTTATTTGAGTAAACTTGAAAGAAGACCATATAAGGATGCTACAAACCAAGTTTGGTAATGATCCATTATTAATTTATGATTAAAGGCTTTTCTGTTTTTAGCTCTAGTGACCCCTAAAAGGGGCCAACTGGTGTAATATGAGCAAATTGCAGTTAGAACCTCAAAAGGCTTCAACACAGCAAATTTGAAGTAAATCCGACTGGTAGTTTCTGAGGAGAAGACCATTGTTGACACCAGACAACGGACGCCAGAGTATCCACCCACCCATCCTAACAGCTCACTCTGAACCTTTGGTTCTGGTGAGCTAACAAAAGCAGGGGTGTAGAAATGAGTCAGACACCAGAAAAATCTACCGGATATTTCAGCATTCCTGTCAGCTACTTTTCCCTAAACAGCAGACACAATATTGCATTGAACCCTGAAACTCCATTCCACTTTTAGTAGTTTACCAGCTACATGAAAGCACTTCTACACCCATGCTAAAGTACTCTGTTTGGTGCAACAAAGTTGTATCTCAATTCATATCACAAAAATGGCATATAAAAAGAATATTCTGTTCTATATTCTAAGAAAGATGGCAGGAAAATTATAAAGATTTATGAGAAATGTAATAATATCTAACATATGAAGACATCATAATTTATTATTATCTAAGATTTAATTTGTTTGCATGTTTTTTTTTCAACAATTTATTGACATTTTTCAATGAAACAAGTAAATAAATTAATTTAAAATATGTCTATAAATTTATGAAATAAACAATAACAGAAGGGCCAAGATTGTCCTTTTTCGCTCACCTGAGAAAAGATTTCAACATCTATGGTTTTCCTGTGATTTGACCTGGTGACCTAGTTTTTAAACTCAGTTGACCCATGTTCAAACTTCTTCATGATATTATTAATGCAAACATTCTGACAAGGTTTGACAATCAAAACTGCAACTTCTAGAGGGTTAACAAGGTTTTTCTATGATTTGACTTGATGACCTAGTTATTAACCCCAGATGACCCACGTTCAAACCTGTTCAAGTTATCATTGAGACAATCATTTTGACAAGGTTTTGTGTACCTCTAATCAAAAGTGTGATCCCTAGAGTGTTAATAAGGTTTTTCAATGATTTGACCTGGTGACCTAGTTTTTGACTCAAGATGACCCATGTTCAGACTTAACTAAGATATAAATAGGACAATTATTTTGACAATGATTGGTGAACCTCCAATCTAAACAGTGACCTCTAGAGGGTTAACAATGTTTTTCTATAATTTGACCTGGGGATCTAGTTTTTGACCCAACAAGACCCATGTTCAAACGTAATCAAGATATTAAGACAAGCATTTTGACAAAGTTTGGTGAAGATCCAATTGTAACTGTGACCCCTAGAGCGTTAACAAGGTAAAACATTCTGACCAGGTCTGATGAAGATTCGCTCAAAAGTGTGACCACTACTGGAGCATTAACAACCCCCAGGTGTGGACGACAGACGCCGGAGTAGACAGACTGATCACTATAGTCCACCGAGCACTATGTGCTCAGGTGAGCTAAAAAAAAAATAAAATTTGAATGTATTTTTTATGAAAAAAAATTTAAGTGTATATGATAGTTCTACTAAATTTTAACAGAAAATTTATAACGTTGTCAGTTTGTAGAGCAACTTAAGATATGCATTTTTATGTTGAAACCATTAATACTTACTATAATCATTTTTTTCTTGATAAGTACATTAAAGTAGAAGTACACCTTGATATCAAGTAGAGATATAAGTTAAATAGCCAATCAACAAGTCACTATTTTTCTATATTTTAAACTGGAATGCATGATTTTTATATTGACTTACTGTAGATGAATTAAAGGTGTTAATCACAGTACTATATGGATTTTTATGACAATAAAAAAAACTAATTTCAATTTATATATTTAAGTTACTAGTTGCCTTCTTATTTTGTGCCATAAACAGAATTGATGGTATCTATGATTAATCTAAAGTAAAAGTGGTCAAATTAAAGAGATAAAAAAAATTTTCTTGAACAATTTGAATCTTGTTGTTTTTTTTTTGTATAAATACAATTATCATGTTGTTAATTCACATATTAAACAAGATAAAACCTTGCTGCACCAAATAAATGGAAATAAGACTTTTTCTTCAACAACCTTGTTGTGCTGAGGTGAAAATATTGTCACAATCTACTGTGCAGGATAGCATTAGGAGAAGCATTAAGTATTTTAAATAAATCATAGAAAAAACACGATAAGTTGATCAATGTCACAGCAGAGTATATTTTTTGTTATCGTTAAAATATTATGTGATATAGTTTCATGTTCATTATTTCAAAAATGAGAAATTAAGTAAATAAACAATTATTTAAGATTTTGTTAAAAATGACACAAGTTACAGTTATAACAAGTACAAGTTAGACCAAAGGAGTAGAATTGTCAATTTGGGATTGAAACTATACCACACTGTAATTCACAGAAATAAGTAGTGATATTTGAAGATAATAAGATATCAATAGTCACTGTATAATTACTTCCTCCTGATCTAAACTTCTATGATGTATAGACATCAATTATGTACATTAATGATTAGCCATTACCTAGAAATATCACCACTTCAAGAATGGAAAAGCAATAACAACAACTTACTTGAAATTGTCCGCCAGTGTGTTGATTAAACTTCAAACCTCAGCTGTTCACAGCACAATAGAATCTTCTAAAACATCATGTTGTTTCATTAAAGAAATATCACCACACAAAATGAATTAGTCCTTTATCTCAACTCAAGTCAATAAACAGATAAAAAGTGTCTAAACTGTATGGTATCACTTTATTAGCATTAAATCTCCATGTCGCGCCATTCGCAGGGTCAAAGTCAAATTCTGGCGTCAGTTGAACACAAAATAGAACACAGAAGTCTTGGTGCACGTCAAACGGTGATTTCTTAGAGTTAGTTGACATCAATTATCCAAATTACGAATGTTTCAACGCACTTTAGAGTTTCTTAACACAAGTTTCCACACAGCGTTTTGCAAGCGCAGTTCAAGAGTCACATCGTACGCTTTTCTTGAGGTACAAATGAGCGGGCTTTTAAGTTTCCGGTCCAAAACGGAAACAAGTAGAAAGCGCGACGTGAACGGGAACCAGTAGGTTATCAGTTGTTGAGCTGGTTTCCGCTGACTGACTGTACAGGGACCTTTTATTTCACTGCAACATGGAACGGGAACCAGTTGGTTGTGGGCAGGTTTCCAAAAGTGCTCGGATCGCCGTTCAGCCAAGTATAAAAGCTATGAGTAGACAATTGAATAAAGGTTTCATAGAGATTTTGTTTCTGGTTTCATTTCTTATCAAGAGTTTGCAACACATTCTATATTTACGACGATATTAAACTAGTTCCTTTGGTGTACTCAATCTCTATCCAGAGTTGTCGTTCGTTATCTGCCCCACGTAAGTGGATAATCGCTACAAGTACACTTTATAAATCCACACACCATAGCAGTTACGATGTAGAGGCGGAAGTCAATGAGTGGAGACTATTGAATATATCAATAATAACAAGTGAAAGAGAATACCAAATCATATTAAAACTTTGGTTTAAATAAAAAAAAATCAATTTTTACTTATTTCATTTGTAATATAGACTGTTTTATCTCATTTATATAGAACCCTTCAAAATATTTTTTTTGCGCAACGAGAGCACTAAATCTATGAAACGACAGAAATCGACGTTATTGCACTTCATTGAAGTCAAACGACTAGAATGTCCCATAGAAAATTATATATACATTGTCTTATTGTACACCATTGAAGTTAGGTGACTAAAATGTTTCATATTGGGCCTATGTACATAGTCTTATTGTACGCCATTGAAGTCAGGTGACTAGAATGTCTTATTGAGGGTCTATATACGTTGTCATTCTGCACACCATTGGAGTCAGGTGTATGTGTAGTTTTATTCATTGTCCACTAGCAGTCAGTATGTGGTTTATGCACTGGCTAAATACGAGGGAGTTGGTGGGGAACTTGATTGTCGTAGCTACATTTGTCAAAACAACTCCACTTGTCGATATTATAGGTGTTTAGTTACAAGTGACCTGTCTGTAAACTTTTTGCATTTAGTCTGACAACTCCACTTGTCGATATTATAGGTGTTTAGTTACAAGTAACCTGTCTGTAAACTTTTTGCATTTAGTCTGATTTTGTTATGCCCTCACCTGACCCAGATAGATACATATATTCCAAGTTGTCCAAGATATCACTGAGACGAACATTCAGACCAGGTCTGATGAAGATTCACTCAAACGTATAACATTTAGAGTGTTAACAACTCCCGTACTGGCTACGAACTAGAATAAATTACAGAATGCTTGGTGTAAATCCACTACAACACAAAATGAATACAACAAATTGCACTTTTTGTAAAACACACCGAGAGACTATAGTTCATCTTTTTTGGGAATGTCCTACGGGAAAAGCCTTAATAGATTTTGTAAAAATAAACCTTGATGTAATGACTTTTGATTCAAACACGTTAAGTAGTAACTTTTTTATATTTGGTTCATGATAAAGTTCCAAATAATAATAAATATACAATACTTTTTCTTGAAATGAATATGAACTCTACACGGGGAATGGACGCCTCATCTGCTATTTTTACTGTCACTTTGTTTACAGGCAATTATTAGTTTTAACATCGATGATTAGCACATAATTAGATCTGGATTTTTCAGTATCTGCAAATACTTGATCTTTACCATTTTACTCATGTGAATGATGAATTCACGTTCTGTGATGCATCTGATTATAATGGATATAAAGCGGTACAAATCATATTAAGATGAAAGAACCAAAGATAAAGTTACTGATCAGAAGTTGTTAAGATAACCATAATTTACTACACGTGAACACATATCAAACACGTAACTGTAATATTCCATCATTCAACTGATTAAAGTTCATAAGTACACTAACATCACGCTACCGACATCATGTTTACCTTATGCATCATGTACTGTCCGTAAGTGATATTTATACATTAAATATGAGGTGACAAAAAATTAATAAAACATGATAAACTCTTTTATCTCTAAAGCTGTGTTGTGTGGAATCGTTTCATAGAACTGAACAGTGAGTTATTGTGATTACAATGTAACATACAAGCTTGTAATTTATATGATTTATGTACTCACAATTCAAAATTTAATCTTGGGCATTGGACAGTTTATGTTCTCACAATGCAAAATTTAATCTTGTGCTTTGGACAGTTTATGTACTTACAATGCAACATACAAACTTGTACATCATATAATGTATGTACTCGCAATGTAAAATTTAATCTTGAATAGGACAGTTTATGTACCCAGAATGTAAAATTTAATCTTGTTAATTGGACAGTTTATGTACTCACAATGCAAAATTTAATCTTGTTAATTGGACAGTTTATGTACCCAGATTGTAAAATTTAATCTTGTGAACAGGACAGTTTATGTACTCAGAATGTAAAATTTAATCTTGTTAATTGGACAGTTTATGTACTCACAATGCAAAATTTAAACTTGTGAATTGGACAGTTTATGTACTCAGAATGTAAAATTTTATCTTGTTAATTGGACAGTTTATGTACCCAGAATGTAAAATTTAATCTTGTTAATTGGACAGTTTATGTACTCAGAATGTAAAATTTAATCTTGTGAATTGAACAGTTTATGTACTCAGAATGTAACATCTCAGTGATTTATATACTTTATGTACTCACATTGCAACATATAAACTTTTGAGTTAGACAGCTATGTACTCATAACGTAAAATGAAAACTTGTGCGTCAAATAATTTATGTGCTCATAATGTAGCATATAAATTTGTGAGTCATATGATATATATACCCATATGTATAGGTTAACTTGTGAGTTATATAATTCAAATACTCATTATGTAACATATAAACGTGTGCGTTAAACAATTTATGTACTCGTAACATGTAACATATAAACTTGTGAGTTGTATAATTCATAATTTCATGATGTAACTTATAAATTTGTTTTCCATCATTGAGATTGGAACATCAAAAAAGTTCGGTTAGAGACAAATACTTACGAAATTCTATAAATTGAATGATATTACGCATTACGCGAATATGTATTAAGGAGGAATTTGTGTACTACACGTGTCTTTATGAAAGTATTAGTGTGGATATTGTGTACTACACGTGTCTATATGCAAATATTAGTGAGGATATTGTGTACTACACGTGTCTATATGCAAATATTAGTGAGGATATTGTGTACTACACGTGTCTATATGCAAATATTAGTGAGGATATTGTGTACTACACGTGTCTATATGCAAATATTAGTGAGGATATTGTGTACTACACGTGTCTATATGCAAATATTAGTGAGGATATTGTGTACTACACGTGTCTATATGCAAATATTAGTGAGGATATTGTGTACTACACGTGTCTATATGCAAATATTAGTGAGGATATTGTGTACTACACGTGTCTATATGCAAATATTAGTGAGGATTTTGTGTACTACACGTGTCTATATGCAAATATTAGTGAGGATATTGTGTACTACACGTGTCTATATGCAAATATTAGTGAGGATTTTGTGTACTACACGTGTCTATATGCAAATATTAGTGAGGATGTTGTGTATTACACGTGTCTATATGCAAATATTAGTGAGGATAATGTGTTCTGTATGTTTGGAATCTTGACATTTAATGACAAGATTTATTTTATTGCCGGTGGCTTCGCGTCCCATAATAGGTATAACTTACATTGTTTTGATAAAATTACATGCAGAGCTTCATATACAAAATATATGTATTAATTTTTATACTTTTAATTTAGTGCTTTCGTCTAGAAGTAACTACATGTACCTTTGGTTAGTTTACGATCAGATCTATATTAATAATAAATGTACAATATAGTAACAAAAGTGCTTATTTTGAATAATAACATAATAATCTTAAAATGTTTAATCAATGTACAAAGTACAATCTTAAAATGTTTAATCAATGTACAAACTACAATGTGTAGATTATATATTTTAATAACATATAGTTTTGTGGTACCTACACAGATATTTGGATATCAATAAGTTTACCATGCTGTATTTCTTGTTATCCTTTCCAGCTGAAATCCATTCAGGATTAGCATCAAACTAAAATCACAATAACCTTTGTACAGAATCAACAACGATTTACAGATACTTAAACCAGTTTCAACTCCTTGTAACAGGCCGTCCTTACAACACGAGTGTCTATATCAGTGATAAAGTGGTCCATTGTTTACGTCTTGGCTTTAGATAGCAAAGTAAGGGCGATTAACTTTTTCAAAATTTGTTTAATTTTACTGATAGTGTGCTGATAACGCAACACATTTGTACGACCAACCCTCACCAGCGCGTCGTGCCTCATTCACTTCAAATTTTTCCTTTGGAACGGACTGCTGTATTTCTGTGTTTAGCCTCGCTTTATGTAATGTGAACCTCTCATTGATATTTCATTTTCATTGAATCGAAACAAACTTTCCTAGAACTAGTATTGTTTGAGATAGAAATCTAGTTGATCGCAAAACTCAAAGATTTAATAATTTGCACAATGATTAAATCTTTCAGGATCGTTTTATGTGGTCTTTTTTTGTATGTGTTTCTTATGAAAGTGTCACCGACGAAAGCACAACTAGACCCCAGCAGTATCATGAGTATAATTAACAGCATGTCTACGACGGACAAATTGCTTACATTTGCGGACATCCTAAGTCGTCACCCAAAGACGTACAAGGATGTTGAGGACACGTTGGTAGCCGCATTGACTATAATAGGATATGATCGACCACCTGGTCATTTAATGAATCCTGTTTTATCCTGGGCACTACACCACCTACCTGATCTACTAAAAAACGAAGAATTTCTTGGTATCATGAAGATTTTCATAAATGAGTTAAACAATCACACAGCAACTGAAGATTGGCGTTTAAATTCTGGAAATGATATCATAGATCGTGACTTTTATGTGAATAAATTATTCTCAGTTCTAGACTACTATGGAATGGCGTTGGATATTCTTCAATTTAGAAGTGTAAGGAATTTCTTCCCATATAATACAACAGACAGACAATTGGACAAACAATGCTATTCAGACACCATGGACTTCATTGATAGATTGTTTCATGGAGATGAATGGGCATTTAACAGTAAGTCAGTATATTCTATAAAACAGTAAGTGTGTATATCCTATAAAACATTAAGTCTGTATATTCTATAAAACAGTAATGTCTGTATATTCTATAAAACAATAAGTGAGTATATTCTATAACAGTTTGCACCTTTACTATAGCACAAATGACCAGTATAAAGGTGACTGTTACAGGAGTGGATTAATTCGTGTTTTTGTATCCGAAAAATAATATAGCATCTCTTCGGCATCCAAACAAGCTACTTTTAAAAAACGATTAAAAGTAGAAGATCTTACCATCAATTAATGCAAAAACATAAGTCTTGTTTTTCATTGGAATGCCATAGATAATGGCTGCTTCGAGATATTATTCTGGGACAGAAAATGTTGCGAAAATATATAATGACTCATATACGCATAATTATGTAACAGCTTTTCAATAATTTATCTATTATGAATTCACCTTCCCTTAATTGTTTTTAATTGATTGGAAATAGATACGAAACCCTAATATAATTTGTGATGGTACTTTCTAAAACTAACTTGTATATACAACTGACACTGTCCATTGCTCATGAATCTGAGACAGGTGACCTGACAATCGTCAAGCCACATTTGTGTAGTAGATGACTAATGTCGTTATATCTGTTTTTAGATAAATGTAAACGAACTAATTTTATCGAATCCATTATCTTTTAAAATGAATTGAATTGTGCCGAACTCAAGTAATAGAGAATTATTAAAACCTGTAACGCATTAAAAATATATTTTTAGAATTGATTCAAAAAATGTTGTTTACAAAACTCGATAGAAATTATAAAATGAATTGAACTGTTACAATTACAAATAATTTCCACACAACATTATAGTTGTTAATGTCACACACAGTTAATGAGAAATATCAAGTTATGCACTAATGTTAACATATAGCCAGTACCAAACTGAAATATAAGCTTCTTTGTTGTTTAGAACTTATAAACAGGATCAGATCGTAGTAACGACATACGCATAGAGTATACATCTTAAATATTGTCAGAACAGGAACAAAATAAAATAAAATAAAAAAACGTATGACACAACCATAATCTATATTACACTATATTTGCACAGCTGAGAAGCCAGTTACGATACATTTTCACTGCCTAGACACTAGATATTATATATAAACTACGCCAAGACGCTAGACATCATACATGTGCTTCATTAAGATACTAAGCATCATACATGTGCTTCATTAAGATACTAAACATCATATAAGTGCTTCATTAAGACACTAAACATCATATATGTGCTTCATTAAGACACTAAACATCATACATGTGCTTCATTAAGATACTAAACATCATATAAGTGCTTCATTAAGACACTAAACATCATATAAGTGCTTCATCAAGACACTAGACACCATATATGTGCTTCATTAAGACACTAAACATCATACAGGTGCTTCATTAAGACACTAAACATCATACATGTGCTTCATTAAGACACTAAACATCATACTTTTGCTTCATTAAGACACTTAACATCATACTTTTGCTTCATTTAGACACTAAACATCATATATGTGCTTCATTAAGACACTAGACATCATACATGTGCTTCATTAAAACACTAAACATCATAACATGTTTTCACATAGGACATTTCGGTGTTGGTTTGAATGTATAGCTTACAATAAGTTTTAAGTTTAAAACCAATGGAACATATTTTAGTCATTTTACTGTACTTTACGGGGTAATCGTGCAGACATTATGACGAAATCGTTACGCCATGTATTTCTGAACATAAAAATGTGTTAAATATTTGTGTAGCTAGCATTATCCGTAGCCTAATTCAGAACAGAGGATTGCTAAATATCGTACGATTTAAACAAAAGGTAACCTATGTTTGTCATTGAGTTATTCGTGTCACCCCTATCAGTATGTTATCAGTCGGGTTAAGGGCAGACGAGTTCAATATGTTGCAACGTTTGCACACGAAATTTTAGTTGTTGTGCTTGCTTCACTACAAGTACGGTAAAATTCGAATGTGTTCTTGTCATATCCAATATGGTATTAATACGCCAGAGTCAAGTTAAAACAGAGTTCTACTGTTTTGCAATCTGAATGTTTAGTAAATAGTTTTACTCTGTAGCTAGATTTATGTACATGATACATATATATTTCAAGATTGAGTTATTTCGTAAGATATGGACAAATTTTCTATAAATCAGATGGTTAAAAATGAATGTCACAGAATTTGAGCTGTAAAGCAGACAGGCCCTCCTGACCTACATTTGCGCGTTTTGAATTGACTGACAATGAGCTTATCCTAAATCCCTGTGTACGTGGTAACAGGGCTATTTTACACGAAGAACGATTTCGTTAATATATGATGATGCAATGTTGAGTCATCAGATGGGTTAAATGAGAAAAAAACGCAAAAAAGGTATTGTAAAACATGAGGACTCATCTTTTATGTGATCGCTGTATCATACAACACCAGTACACATTGGTCTACACATCATAAATCAAAGCACTGGAAGCACTGATGTTGTTCGGAAGTACAAAGTAATCAGAAGTCGTATTTCCTTGTAGGGTGAGGGCAATAGCGTCTTTTTCAGGAAACTTTTGGTGGTATAATGATCACGTGATTAACAGTTGCAAAATTAATGAGCCAGCAATTATCAATTATATCGATTATTCAATATATTGTCTTAAACTGAACCCATACTTATTTCAAATCAAATCAGCATGTTTAAGACATTGTATTTTTTATTATTTACATAAGTCTCAAATATATGAACACAATATTATAATTAAACATTGAGAGTACTGTCAAAGCGTAAGTTAAAAGTGTGAAGAATCAAGGTAATAGTTTTTGTGGCATGCATGTAAAAAATAAGTAGTCAAAAATCGGCTACGGTAGATTATCGTTCTTGGTCACTGCACTTTCTCTCGTCTATGTCGATATATTAAGTACCAGCTCAACCTTTCAATACTTCAATAGGAAAAGGGAGGTAATTATTAAAGGGAAGAATTATCAATAGTCTCTGTTCGTGTTTGAAGCTTCAATAGCTTATCAGGTATGCTCTCGTCAATCATAATATAAATACAAAAGGGGAGATAATTTATGAATGGGTAAGTAATAGTTGAGAGTCTTGGTCAGTACTGTTCCTCTCATTTATCGCAATCAATATATTAAGTTTCATCTCAATACTCTCACTGCTTCATAGATCACATGCTCAAGACAAGTATAATATCAACAGGAAAGGGAAGAAAATGGGGCAAAATAAAACTATAGTTCTGTGTGACTGCACGTCCTACCCATATGTGAAGAATCATGTCAATGCCTTCAATAGTTTTTGAGATATGCTCTAGACTCTAGACAAGCATAATTTCAGCATAAATACCGTTAATACGGAGATAATTAAACTAGAAGTCGCCGAATGGCAATATGTCGGACGGACTAACACTCGGACGCACACACGGACGGACGCACATACACGGAACCGCCATTTTGACAGTTATGTCGAGCTCATCGCAAGCGGGCTCGACAAAAATGAAGCAAATAGAGTTACAGTTATTGGTCACTAAAGTTTTACCATTGTGTTTAGTATAAACTAAATCCCAAAAGTACTTGTGATGGACAGGCGCCAAATTTATATCCCTCCATCTAAAGCAACACAAAATGCAACTATATTTTTTTATCTAAGTGTACTGTTTATAAAAACCAATAAAACCATGAGAGCATTTTGAAGCTGATATATCATTACATACAAAGTTTGTCTGTGTGCACTGATTATGAAATTTGTCACTCTCATTATCTGGGTCCGAATTGTTCGGATTGTCCTGAATTGAAACACACTGTTACACAGACCGTAACATTTGCCTAGTACCCCCAGCTGATTTTCTTTGTTTATTTTTGAAATTTTCTTTATTGTCCTTTATGTTTTTCAATCAAATTGGCGACAGCGTTTGTCCGATCTATTCTACCAGCCGCCGATAGGCATATCAGCAGTGCTATTTTTAGTAACAAATTGTTATCGCCGATTTCTCCTATAGTTTATGAATGAAACTATTTTTGACCGAACTTCCGCAGCGTAAAATTGGTAGTACGTAAAAGGGATAACCAGAAGTATGTTGTTGGTTGCATTGGGGTTTAACGCCGTTTTTCAACATTTTTTTCAGTTATATACGGCTAGTACATATTGATCGCTGTATCAGAAAACACTAGTACACTTTGATCTATATATCATAAAACACTAGTACATATTGATCGCTGTATCATAAAACACTAGTACACATTGATCTATATATCATAAAACACCAGTACTTATTGATAGTTGTATCATAAAACACTAGTACACATTGATCGCTGTATTATAAAACACTAATACACATTATAGTAACATAGTAGAATAACATTATGGAAAATTAAACAAATATCGGTTAATGTTACAATATTTACATAACGATAACAGATGAAAGATTTTCTGGTTCTAATCTGACTGAATCAATATCCTGCAAGATAACGTGTGTTAGGTCGTAATCTGTATTCAGTGAATATGTTAAAATGGGTGTATACATGTACCTGTTCTTGACATGATATTTACAATTATAGGTTAATTTATCCTCGATAAAACACCTCAAATCAATAGTAAGGCACATATCGACTGCAAAAAAGGTCAAATTCAAACCTAAGATCTTGCTAGTTAAACCGCATAAATTGTACTATAATTTATGATAAACGCGGACTAAATTTAACTGTTCAGAATGACACATTTTCAAAGTACAAGCATATGATGTAAAATAATGCCCAAGTTTCTCTTTTTAAGCAAAATATCAGTTAGTAAAGTAACAACACGGAAATACATCTATATTTTACAAGTTCGATAATGAGAACATTATGATTTATCTGCGGTTAGATTTTATAAAAATATACGTGTATAAATACAAAAATAGTAACTGAATGTAACATAGTAACGGACTGTAACATAGTAACTGAATGTAACATAGTAACTGAATGTAACATAGTAACGGACTGTAACATAGTAACTGACTGTAACATAGTAACTGAATGTAACATAGTAACGGACTGTAACATAGTAACTGAATGTAACATAGTAACTGACTGTAACATAGTAACTGAATGTAACATAGTAACTGAATGTGACATAGTAACTGAATGTAACATAGTAACTGAATGTAACATAGTAACTGACTGTAACACATAGTAACTGACTGTAACATAGTAACTGAATGTAACATAGTAATTGAATGTAACATAGTAACGGACTGTAACATAGTAACTGAATGTAACATAGTAACGGACTGTAACATAGTAACTGAATGTAACATAGTAACTGAATGTAACATAGTAACTGACTGTAACATAGTAACTGACTGAGCGTATACAGTCAAAGTTGATATTACCTATAGCAATCATTTATAAGTTTTCAAATAATTAGGTCTGAAATCATTGCCCCTACCCTAAACAGGATTGTATAAGTAGTTACACGGGCGTGTACGAAAAAATTTGTGGTTTTTAGTGTTATGTAACGGATATATCGATCAGACATGTATCAAATCATATTCTAAGTGTGAGAAAGTTCCAGAAAAAATTGTGAATCGAAGTCACATAGGAAAAATAAACCGTATGAACACACGAAAAACTTTGATTGTACGTGAAATCGTAATATGTCCTTTAATGTGTTGTACTGTACAACAGTATTCATCTGATTGTTTGCATTATATGATTTCTGTTTTCCACAGTGTTTGATGCAGTAGGTAAACCAACGACTGGAATACGTCGAGGTGTTCTTTACTTTATTGGTACATATGACCAGTGCCTGAATGTACAAGCAGATATACCAATTAATGCGTCACTTGGTGAGAACAAAGCAGAGAAAGAGGTTACATATCAGGGACGATACTGTCGTGCAACATTTATACCACCACGATCTCTCGTTCAGAGTATTGCAGGGAAACATGTGAACGTAGGTTTCAGATCAATTAGCACTACTTTCAATTTAAAGTTGAAGACAAATGTACGCAGTTTATTGCAACATTTATAGTAATTAGCTGTATGAATGTACAAGGATTTAAAGCTACTGAACGATATAGTGCTGGTTGGTATTTTTTGAAATGATAAATTATTCTCAAAAAAGACAGTCAACGTTTGATCATTGTGATGACCTGTGTTATATAATTCATTCATAAGGTGTATTACATGTTATATTTTTGTTTGATAATGTTAATTCATTCATTACTATGTTTTGACTGACATTTCCGTAGAACTACTACAGCAATTATTGGTAAGTTACAATCGGATGGTAAAATACCAACAGTGTTATATGTTCGTAACAGCAAAGTTGAAAATCCTGTTAGAATGTTGGTTAATACTGAAAGATCGTATTAAGTGACATCTTCATAAACTAAATAAATGTAGAATTTCAATTATCATATCGTTTTAGAAAACATACGGAGTACCTTTGACTTTGTCGTTAGGTATGTGTTTACCACATTCTTGTCACGGCGAGGATATTGAGGGACTTCTTCATCTTGGTGAGTTCAACAAAGGTCTAAAAATAATAAAATCATGTAAGCAAACTGTAAGCAAAACTGTTCAATTGTTCAAGAATTCTCTAAAATATTAGATTCGCTAAAAATTAAGAAAGTACATGCAAACTTACTTTAATTTATTAACAGAAGGGCAGACTGTAAACACTGTGAGATCCAGAAGGACATAGTGTAAACATTGTGAGATCCGGAAAGTTAGAGTGTAAACATTGTGAGATCCAGACGGTTATAGTGTAAACATTGTGAGATCTTGGAGGACAGAGTGTTAATATTGTGAAATACAGAAGGTTAGAGTGTAAACATTGTGAAATACAGAAAGTTAGAGTGTAAACATTGTGAGATCCTGAAGATAAAAGTGTAAACATTGTGAAATACAGAAGGTAAAAGTGTAAACATTGTGAGATCCAGAAGATAAAAGTGTAAACATTGTGAGATCCAGAAGTTAAGAGTGTAAACATTGTGAAATCCAGAAGGTAAAAGTGTAAACATTGTGAAATCCAGAAGGTAAGAGTGTAAACAGTGTGAAATCCAGAGGGTTATAGTGTCAACATTGTGAGATCCAGGAGGTAAGAGTGTAAGCATTGTGAGATATAGAGCATTGAAGTGTCCATATTTTGAGATCCTGAAGGGCTGAGTTTTAGCATTGTGATATCCAGATGTGTATGGTGTAGAGTTTGTGGGTTTTAGGGTAGTAAAAATTAGAAAAGAGGGTTTAGGACATGTTATGATCATTCCTATGTTTGTGTTATGTACTAATTGTGTAATGGGAGTGTTGTTAATATTTAAGAACAAACCCATAGCCAGAATCAGTTAAAATGAATTGTTAAACAAGCAATGAAGTTACAAGTAAATGTTTTTAAATATACTGAATATGCAGACAATATATATTCAAAATATGTATAAATGTGAAAGTAAAATGTTTTTGTCATATTTTAGGACTGCTTGGATCATTGTTCAATATTTCTGTTGATAAATTTGTCTGTCTGGAACCAAAAGAATTCAAAGAGGATACAGACTCACATATTGTTATGTAAGATTATATATTTGTTAATTTTCTCCATATTGTACCTGATAGTTTTTAATGTAATAGCATGCTTTCCTAGTAGTAATAACAACAAGAAGGGCAAGTGTGGTAAACTAATAACACACTGTGTTTACAAGATAAAAACATAGGTCACAAAATAACACCTGTGTCACAAAATAACATCTGGGTCACAAAATAACATCTGGGTCACAAAATAACACCTGGGTCAAAAAATAACACATGGGTCACAAAATAACATCTGGGTCACAAAATTACAAATAGATCACAAAATAACACCTGGGTCACAAATTAACACACAGATCACAGAATCAGACATAGGTCACAATATAACACATAGGTCACAAAATGACATATAGGTCACAAAATCAGAAATAGGCAACAATATAACACATAGGTCACAAAATGACACATAGGTCACAAAATAACACATAGGTCACAAAATATCACATAGGTCACAAAATAACACATAGGTCACAATAAAACACATAGGTCACAATAAAACACATAGGTCACAAAATAACCCTTAGGTAACAAAATGACACATAGGTCACTAAATAACTCATAGGTCACAATATAACACATATGTCACAAAATGACACATAGGTCATAAAATAACACATAGGTAACAAAACAACACATAGATCATTAAATAACACATATGTCACAATATGACACATAGATCACAAAATGACACATAGGTCATAAAATAATGCATAGGTAACAAAATGACATATTGGTCACTAAATAACACATAGGTCACAAAATCAGACATAAGTCACAATATAACACATAGGTCAACAAATACTATTAGATCACAAAACAACACAGTGGTCACAAAATAACACTTAGGACACAAAATGATACATAGGTCACAAAAACATATAGCTCATGAAATAACACTTAGGCCACAAAAAACATATAGGTTACAAAAACCACATAGGTCACAAAAAGCATATAGGTGAAAAAATAACACTTTGGTCACAAAATGACACTTAGGTTAAAGATCAACAATATGTTATGATTTTATTGCAAACTATATTATTGTATATATCTGAGAATACAAATTTAAATTAATTATTTATATGTAATATATTTATTGTTACTGATAAGAGAGCAAAATATTAACAATAATTGTCTCATTTTTATTATGTAAAGCTTTATATAGAATGGCTGATCTGTTCTGTTGTAGTGGTATACTTGGTGGAATTATGGTTCTTATGATTGTATCATCAATGATTGACTTACTGTGTCTGAAATCTCAAACTGTGCATTCTGGTACAAAAAAAATGTATGTTCTATCAGACCTGCACACCTACGATAATAATGGCCTCACTGACATCACAGAAAATGAAATAGAAGATAAAAACAAGACATTTAATGCAAATGGTGTAGCAGTTATAACAAGTAATGGATTGACAAAAAACAATCCAAAAACAAGCAATGGCAGACAGCATGAGACATCCATTGACAGTGATTTAACAGAGAATATACTAGATACGACACAACCTGAAGCAGAAGAAAGTATGTTGCTCATTCTATCTTTAAGTTTTGAAAGGTGAAAAAGTTTGTTAATAGCAATCAATTATTCTTAATATTGGTTGATCAATTTCTCCTTGTCTAATGAGGAAACTATCATGAGTAAAATACAGCATCCATACATCAACTATTGTGCCATCCTATTTGTTAAACATGTTTAAGCACAAAAAATTGTCTGTTTCTAGTAGCATGCTATTTAAAAATAGGGTAATTAGGAAAATTTTGCTTTTGATTATTCTTGAGAGGATGTACTTTTCTTTGGGCCTAATAAAAATTCTAGGGTCACAGGGAAAAATTAATATAGATTTGGTAACCAGAAACAAACAATTGTCATGCCTTATACATGTATCTTACTGTTTTGAATGTTATTCTTAGTGCACTTTGTGTTAAAATCATAGAATATGATGTTATGATATAATGTATGTTTTGAGTATAACAGTGTATTTCAGTTTCATCAGCATTTAGTGTAGATAGAAGTTAATGTGGTCAGTGTTTAGTGTAGAAAAGGATTATTGTAGTCAGTTGCACATGAAGTAAGTTGTAAGTGAATCAAAGTGTCAATGAATGTAGCATGATACTTGTGTAGTAAGTTCGTTGCATGTAAGGTGTTACTGTACATACTTGTTTGTAGAACCAAAGGTGAGATTAAGTGTAGCGACATGTAAGTGTAGTGACATTTAAGAGTATTGACATTTAAGAGTATTGAAATTTAAGAGTATTGAGATTTAAGTGTAGTGACATTTAAGTGTAGTGACATTTAAGAGTATTGACTTGTAAGTGTAGTGACATTTAAGTGTAGTGACATTTAAGAGAATTGACTCGTAAGTGTAGTGACATTTAAGTGTATTGAGATGTAAGTGTAGTGACATTTAAGAGTATTGAGATGTAAGTGTAGTGACATTTAAGTGTATTGAGATGTAAGTGTAGTGACATTTAAGTGTATTGAGATGTAAGTGTATTGAGATGTAAGTGTAGTGACATGTAAGTGTAGTGACATGTAAGTGTAGTGACATTTAAGTGTATTGAGATGTAAGTGTAGGGAGCTGTAAGTGTAGTGACATGTAAGTGTAGTGACATGTAAGTGTAGTGACATGTAAGTGTAGTGACATGTAAGTGTAGTGAGATGTCCTGTCTTAGTGTAGTCTGATGGTAGTGTTGTCACATGTAAGTGATGTCCTGTGTTAGTGTTGTCTGGTGTTAGTGTTGTCATGTGTAAATGATGTCCGGTGTTAGTGTAGTCTGGTGTTATTGATGTCCAGTGTTAGTGTAGTCTGGTGTTAGTCTTGTGTAAGTGATGTCATTAGTAAGTGATGTTATGTGTAAGTGATGTAACGTGTAAGAGATGTCCTGTGTTAGTGTAGACTGGTGTTAGTCTTGTGTAAGTGATGTCATTAGTAAGTGATGTTATGTGTAAGTGATGTAACGTGTAAGAGATGTCCTGTGTTAGTGTAGACTGGTGTTAGTCTTGTGTAAGTGATGTCATTAGTAAGTGATGTTATGTGTAAGTGATGTAACGTGTAAGAGATGTCCTGTGTTAGTGTAGACTGGTGTTAGTCTTGTGTAAGTGATGTCATTAGTAAGTGATGTTATGTGTAAGTGATGTAACGTGTAAGAGATGTCCTGTGTTAGTGTAGTCTGGTGTTAGTCTTGTGTAAGTGATGTCATTAGTAAGTGATGTTATGTGTAAGTGATGTAACGTGTAAGAGATGTCCTGTGTTAGTGTAGTCTGGTGTTATCGTCGTCACGTGTATGTGATGTCTTGTGTTAGTGTTGTCAGGTGTTAGTGTTGTCACGTGTAAGTGATGTCCGATGTTAGTGTAATCTGGTGTCTGTGTAGTCATGTGTAAGTGATGTCCTTTTTTAGTTTAGTCTAGTGTTAGTGTTGTTATGTGTTATTGTAGTCTGATATTTTTGTTGTTTGGTGTGGGTGTAGTCCTGTGTTGGTACAGTCACATGTTAGTGTTGTCATATGTTAGTATAGTATGTTTCAGTGTAGTTCTGGGTTAATGTAGTCATGCATTGATGTAGTTATCTTTTAGTTTAGTAATGTGTTAGTGTAGTCATGTATTAAAGTAGTCATAAGTTAGTGTAGTAATGTGATATTGCAGTCTTGTGTTAATGTAGTCATGTGTTAGCATAGTTCTGTGTTAATGTAGTCATGTGTTAATGCAATCATGTTTTGGTGTAGTTATGTGTTAGTGATATCCTTGTTTGATGTAGTGAGGATTTGTTGTATTCTGTATTAGTGTTTAAAGACCTTAGAGTAGTGTTGTTTTAATTATTGGTGTTTAGTGTAAACTTGTATTATTCAAATGGTTTGAGTATTGTCTGTATTGAGTGAATTACACATTAATTTTTACAACTGATGATATTCTAGAACTGTCTTCAAAGATCCTGCGATCCTTTTCAATCTTCACAAACATCCCAGCAGTTCTAAGTACTGATACAAAGGATAATGATATTCCATGTTTGTACGGATTACGAGTATTATCCATCATGCTGATTGTGCTTGGCAATACCTTCCTATATGTATCACAGTCTGTGGCAGAAGTACCAGTGGCTGGTAGGTAATTCATTATTTGGTATCATTGAGACATAGCTATTTAGTACTCTATTTTATTTAGAGTTGTGGAATGGCAAATGCCTAAAACACAGTCTCATGTTGTTAATTCCGAAATTGGATTTCTAACTTGTCAATGATTGGGGTAACAGTGATATTATAGTATGGAAAACATAAGCTAAGTTCCTCATTGCTCTCAGGTCTAGTTTTTCATTGTTGCTAGGAATAATAATATCATACAGAGTAATGTAAATTTTTGTTTATGAATAATTATCATTTTTGCATATTGGTGATATGTGTTAAACTATTAATTAGTATTTATAAATGTGTATTGTGTACAAGACAAAATGAATTTACATCATCGATTTCACTGGAATTCTGTAAGCTTTGCAATACAGGAAAAGTACTTGCATTTTAAAACAAGATATTCAGTGATACAAATACATGTATAACAAATCTATCTACAGTGGACATGATGGATTCTTTCAATTTAATGAAGCGATGGACAATGCAGCTAGTAATGTCAGCATCCCTTGCTACAGATACATTTTTTATGATAAGGTACAGATATATCATAAATGTTTTATAAAATATGCAAACATTATAAATGTTTTATAAGATATAGATATGTTATAAATATTTTATAAGATATGGATACATTATAAATACATTATAAATGTTTTATAAGATATGGAAACATTATAAATGTTTTATAACATATGGATGCATTATAAATGTTTTATAACATATGGATGCATTATAAATGTTTTATAACATATGGGTACATTATAAATGTTTTATAACATATGGATACATTATAAATGTTTTATAACATATGGATACATTATAAATGTTTTATAACATATGGATACATTATAAATGTTTTATAAGATATGGATACATTATAAAAATTCTATAAGATATGGATACATTATAGATTTTACAATAATTTCTCATTTGAATATGTATTTTTGCATAAATATGTATAACTGCAACTCAAAACAATTTTCATTTAATGATCTATGCTCTATGCAATGCCAGTATGAACTTAGGTTTGGTCAATGTTGTCAATGACAAAGTTGGGCTGACTATTCTTACATCACTGAATGCAAAGCTGTCTTATTATTCATAAACCAGCTGAAAATCGATGCACCAACATCTTTTTGCCCACTAGTTTCCGAACACAAAATTTCTTCTTTCATACACAACAATACCATTGGTGATATGACAATAGCTATTTTATCTATTAAATCCGAATGTTCAATCACTTTTAATATTCAGTTTGATTACCCCAGTCTCTGGTATAATTAGACTTTCATAGCTATTATAGCTTTCTAAGGCATTTTTGAATTTGTTTTTTTTTATAATATAACTGGGACTGGAAACTACTATATTATTGTTATACATACATTAATTTAGGCATTTAATTAGGATATGATATCTATGAAGTGTGAAAAATGATACTTCTGTGAAGCGCAGTACTACCTGTAAGTAGCAGGCACACGTTTTTTATCTCCAATGAAGAGCTATCAAGGGTGGATAAATCATGCTTCTGAAAAGGCCTATTTACTTGATATAGTAACACTTCATAGTTTAATACTTTTAATAGTTACAACAGAATTTTCTCTCTCTGAAATATTGGCTTTAAATCTGATACTGTAATTATAAAATAGCATGAAAATAGGATTGTTAACAGTGGATTGTTATTACAGTGCATAGTTATTACAGTGAATGGTTATTTCAGTGAATTGTTATTTCAGTGAATTGTTATTTCAGTGGATGTCTCATTACATATTGGTATCTGGCAAAAGATGAAGCATACATCCAAAAAGATAGTGGAAGAAACCTGAAAACATGGTTAAAATTCTATGCAGGCAAATATTGGAAGTAAGAACAATCATTTGATCAGTTATGAAGCCTTCTACAAAAGTAACATTATCCAATAAATCACAATTCAATATAAAAAAGTTTTACAAGTGAGAAGTGAATTATATACAACAACTATACAACATTTCTTCAATGGAATGACATAAATTCATAAATATAAATTATACATACATATCTGTTCCATATACATTATATATGTGTTAAATATACGTCATATATGTGTTATATATGCATCATATATGTGTTATAATACATCATATATGTGTTATACACATCATATATATGTTATATATGCATCATTTTACTGATAAATATTTGTTGTATTTTAATTATACATATTTTTATTAAGAATGACACCACCGTACATGTTAGTGATGGCTTCATTCGTTTACTTGTACTCCTACCTTGGACAAGGACCAATGTGGCCAGAGAATATTGCTGTAGCTGATAAATGTCGTGCAGATTGGTGGAAACATTTGCTATATATCAGTAACCTTGTTGGTGTGAATGGTGTACCAGCGGAAGAACAGGTATCAAATTCATTTGACTGTCATTGTTTTCTTTACAGAGAGTTAGGACCAGTTGACTTAGGTTAATTAGTATAATGGTATGTGTACAGACAACAAATTTGCAATTTTGAACGCTTGGTGCGACACATGTTCTCAGAGATAAAGACATTTTGATTTTAAGGCTATTCATCTTCAAATGCTGATTTGAGTGATGCATAAGTAGATACATCGAATAGTGTTGTTAACAGACTGAAAGCAGTAACTCATGATAGAGTAAAATTCACAACAGATTGAAAGTTAGTCATGATACATCGAATAGTGCTGTTAACAGACTGAAAGCAGCAAGTCATGATACATCAAATAGTGTTGTTAACAGACTGAAAGCAGTAAGTCATGATAGAGTAGAATTCACAACACATTGAAAGTTAGTCATGATACATCAAATAGTATCGTTAACACACTGAAAGCAGCAAGTCATGATGCATCGAATAGTGTTGTTAACAGACTGAAAGCAGCAAGTCATGATACATCGAATAGCGTTGTTAACACACTGAAAGCAGTAAGTCATGATACATCGAATAGTGTTTAAAACAGACTGAAAACAGTAAGTCAATGTAAATCAAGTAGTGTTTAAAACAGACTGAAAACAGTAAGTCAATGTAAATCAAGTAGTGTTTAAAACAGACTGAAAACAAAAAGTCAATGTAAATCAAGTAGTGTTTAAAACAGACTGAAAACAGTAAGTTAATGTAAATCAAGTAGTGTTTAAAACAGACTGAAAACGATAAGTCAATGTAAATCAAGTAGTGTTTAAAACAGACTGAAAACAGTAAGTCAATGTAAATCAAGTAGTGTTTAAAACAGACTGAAAACAGTAAGTTAATGTAAATCAAGTAGTGTTTAAAACAGACTGAAAACGATAAGTCAATATAAATCAAGTAGTGTTTAAAACAGACTGAAAACAGTAAGTCAATGTAAATCAAGTAGTGTTTAAAACAGACTGAAAACAATAAGTTATGTTGTGGAGAGTAGTGTTCAGGACAGATTGAAAGTAGTAAGTCATGACACATTGATTGTTGTTTAATATTTTGTCTTTTGTGAGCAGTTACATTATACACATGTTTATACTCACGTTTATACATGTATTTAATATGTTTTTTTTATTAATTCATTATTAGTGTATGACCTGGTCATGGTACATAGCTGTTAACATGCAATTTTACCTGATTTCACCAGTTCTTCTTTCATTAATGACATTGTAAGTATGTTATTATATTAATTGTTTATAGTATTATTAATTTCACATTTGTTTTGCTCCAGGAAATATGCTGAGAATTACTGTTTAATTTCTGTTTAATTTAAACATATCATACACATTTTCTTATAATGATTATTAACTAGTTTATCTCTTACACTTCTGTATCTGGTACATCTGTATGTCTGGTACCATAAATATCTGGCACACTTGTATATCTGTTACCTCTGTGTAACTGGTGTGCCTAATATATCTGTTACACCTGTATAACAGGTACACCTGCATAACTGTTACACCTGTATATCTGTTACACCTGTATAACTGTTACACCTGTATAACTGTTACACCTCTATAACTGTTCCACCTGTATAACTAGTACACCTGTATAACTGTCACACCTGTATAAATGATACACCTGTATAACTAGTACACCTGTATAACTGTCACACCTGTATAAATGATACACCTGTATAACTGGTGCACCAGTATAACTGTTACACCTGTATAAATGATACACCTGTGTAACTGGTACGCCTGTATAACTGGTACACCTGCATAATAGGTACACCTGTAAATCTGGTACACCTGTATAACTGGTACACCTGCATAATAGGTACTCCTGTAAATCTGTTACACCTGTATATCTGGTACACCTGTATAACTGGTACACTTGTATGTCTGTTATATTTGTATCAAAAGAATCAGAAGTGTGATCTTCCATTTCTAACATCACATCAGTATGATTTATATCAACATATAAATTTAATTACACTTCAAAGAACAGCATGATAGATCATTTATTATTGAATTACAACTTTTTCAGTTCATCAACAATGGGTTTGGTGGTTACAGGAATTTTATGCGTAGCTGGTATTATATCTGCTGGTGTGAAGGAAGCGGAGTATGGTGGAGAAATACTCACGTAAGGAATAATCTTATTGAAGTTATGAAGTGTCCATATTGTATTTTAAATACATGTAGTATTATAATTATGAACGTAGATATAGTGAAACAGAATATTTTGAAATATCATATATATCGATGACACTATTTTCCCAATGCTGCCCTTGTGTATTTCAATGCAATGTTCTACATTATATTGTTGCTAATCCCTTATTTGTACATAATGCTGATTACATGAATGTAAAATTATTGCAAGCCTCTACTTCATGAAACAAACATTTAAATGATGTGTTTTGTTTGTTCATGTTGATACGTTGCCATCAATATCCATGAATTCCTGGTGTGACTTGATGAAAATCAGTGTGACATTTATTTGTGTAATATAGTTAGAAATTGTTGACTTTATGATGGCAAAGGACTGTTGCATTAATACCCAGTTCAGTCCTCTGTCTGTCTTATTAAATCAAAGAATACTGCAGTCATGTACATGACCAGTTTACCAAACCAGAGATCCAGGGTTGTATGCCACTTTCATATCATGTGTGCAACAAAGATGTAGACTAAGAATATTTGATCTGAAATCTTAAGTAAAATTGTCTTCCAAATTATGTCCAGTCCTGTGTTCTGACCCATGATCCCAAACTTTGTATAATTATGTTATATGCTCCACAAAATTATGCCATATATTTATTTGTGTTTTCTGAATTGAAATATTGAAATTATATACATTCATGTCCCTTGTTTATACAAATGTTATATAGATACAAGGTATATAGGAATAATGTCAGCTTTTTCTTTTTCATTTACAAAGGAGTCGTACAGATGGTGGAGCTTATTGGAATAATGTTTTCATTAAGCCATGGTGTAGAGTGTCAACTTATTGCGTTGGAATTTTTCTTGGTTTTTTACTACAGAAGCTGCCTGAAAAGAAAATGAACAAGGTTTGCCAATATATTACAACAAAAACAGTTTGAGCAATATGTACTACTATAGTACAACACAAACAATTTGAGCAATATGTACTACTATAGTACAACGCAAAACAACTGAGCAATGTGTACTATAATAGTACAACACAAACAAACTGTGCAATGTATACAACTACAGTACAACACAAACAATTTGAGCAATGTGTACTACAATAGTGCAACAAAAACAAACTGAGCAATGTGCACTACTATAGTACAACACAAACAAACTGAGCAATGTGTACTACAATAGTACAACACAAACAAATTCAGCAATGTGTACTACTATAGTACAACACAAACAAACTCAGCAATGCATACTTCTTTAATACAACACAAACAAACTGAGTAATGTGTACTACAATAGTACAACACAAACAAACTGAGCAATGTGTACTACTATAGTAAAACACACTCAAACTGAGCATTGTGTACTACTATAGTACAACACAAACAAACTGAGCAATGTGTACTACAATAGTACAACACAAATAAACTGAGCAATGTGTACTACTATAGTACAACACAAACAAACTGAGCAATGTGTGCTACTATAATACAACACAAACAAACTGAGCAATGTGTACTACTATTGTACAACACAAACAAACTGAACAATGTGTACTACTATAGTAAAACACACTCAAACTGAGTAAGCTGTATCAATATAGTACAACATAACTAGAAATATTACTAATCGATGCACAAATGTATACTTTATTGTTGGCACATAAATTGTTTCTGGCTTATATATTACAGTTAGAGTCTTGTTTGGTCTGGATAAGTTCTATGAATATATCAATGGATTAATTTCTAGATATTTGTATATTCCAGTTTCTGGGTTTATTGTGTTGGGTTGTGTCTGTCAGTGTTGGATTATTGATCATTTATATACCCTACACAAAGTTTGTGGATGATTTAGAACCATGGACAAATGCTCAACAAGCTGTGTATGAATCATTAGGACGTCCTATATGGGCACTATGTATGGCATGGATTGTTTATGCTTGTCATTCCAATCTTGGAGGTATGCATTATCTTTGTTTATATTCAGATAAAAACATGCACATACTTGTGTCTACATTAGGAATGTTACATGAAGGTACTTCATTATACCCAACCACGGATACTCATGGCTGTTGGAATATTGATATAATTTAATTATTTTAGCCAATATGGTCATTGGTGTGAAATAAACTTACTGTATTTATGGAC
Organism: Lutraria rhynchaena; assembly: GCA_008271625.1. Classification (NCBI taxonomy): domain Eukaryota; kingdom Metazoa; phylum Mollusca; class Bivalvia; order Venerida; family Mactridae; genus Lutraria; species Lutraria rhynchaena. Next base: position 909,402 of record VIBL01000149.1, on the reverse strand, counting down.
TATGTCCCATTTACTTTGTTATGTAGGTCATTGCTTTTTGTTGTGCTGCAATTTAAAGAAATCATCTGCAATATGTTCGAGACTGTTCGTTATCATGTCCTCTTATTTTTTTCTTCTTATAAATCATTTTACTATTGTCTGCAATATTTACATTGTCTTATCAATGTACGATACTGCAAGTTAGCCTCCTAGCTGGCCTCTGCCAAGATATCTGCCCAGCAACCTCAGTTTTACAATGGTTACTGGAAACAAATTTCGAGAAATGCACGTTACCGCTAGACTCCACACAGAATGATGTCAAATCACATTTACGGTCTGCAGTACAACATATTCAGGCGGTTCAGAGGGAGTCCCTATCATGCTCACAACTATTGGTATTTAAAGAATGTCAGAGAGATTTCTGGTGGCTAGTGACAAGACTAACGATGCTAATCTGCGTAAACGATTTTTAAATAATAAAAATGAAAAATACCATTTTCTACAGATTTTTGAAATTTCGTGTATCATAGATAATTAAGCGTGACTTGACAGATATGGTTCTGTCTGATATTAAATGATGCTCATTCATTTATCAGTATTAGCCAGACTGTCATCTGATGTGAAACGAGCCCAACCTTATACTTACCCTCGGTTTAAAGTACTCAAATGATTAAAAGGCAGCAAAAAATATGAATTAAACACGATAAACCAACAGTAAATCTATGTACAGATGTGATTGTTCTCGTCCTCTCTAACAACACATATATCATCAAAGTTCACTTCCATTATTCAGAATAGGAAGAAATTAGGATCCTAAACTTTATTATGCGTAACACGATTTTATTATGTCCCCGCTTAAAAAGTGGGGAACATACTGTGATGGGGTGGTCCAGGTAATTTGATCAAAAGTCAAGGTAACAATGACAGTGTAAAATCCTTGTCTGATCAATAACTTGAGAAATGTAACGTATTTTTGGTCTGAGCGGGCTTTTTTATTAAATAATACATGTATATGACAACAGTAACAAATAAAAATGATGAACTGTACTATGATATAATTTTCCTCAAGCTTCATTGCTTCTAATTGAAATAAATGATTAGTATATTTACAAAAATAAAATACTACATGAACTCTTGATTATAAATGATCAGTGGGCCATGTAATAATCAATATACAACAATCACAGGTTTGATGGTCTAATGACTAATTTAAATCACTTCGCACTATACTTACGTTTAACAATTCCAGCCTGTGTCAATTTAATGCACGTTAATGCTTAAGTCTGACAATTCTGAGTCTTACACTGCAACTTAGTCCCGAGACATTAACTGCTTCATAGGGTATATACTTGGGATGGCCAAATCACTCTCAGGTCTGAGTATATACTGCAATTTAGAAAGTGTTCAACCTCCCAAATTAAATGGCAATTCAAATAATATCCAATTCTGAGCAACACTACAGCTTAGAATAATGTCCTTATTTCATGTAAACTCTACAGGTTAAGTAGCTGCTACATTATTATTTTACGTCTAAACACCACAGAGGCTCCTCACAGACTCGCCAAAATTATACAATCACCGGCTTTTTATATATATACCTATTGCTGCATCTTACAATCAACGTGATTGGCGAATGATTAACAAAGTCGTTGATTGGCTAATGTCTAACGAAATTGCTAATTGACAAATGAAACCAAAATGTGAATTATCATTGTCACCATCAATTAATTAAAGGATCTAAGCTATTTTCTTTACAGAAGAAATAAGCCTTGGTTTATGTTTTCTCACTTGGCCTTTATGAAATGTGCGAAAGTATGTTAATATGCCACTGTAACAGGAAAATGAAGCAAGTGCATTAGTGTCTTATAGACGCACGAGGGTTGTTCGATATGCAATGTGTATTGTACGATATTTCAAAAGCATTCGACTCAAATAGTGAAATGAACATTACATCCTTTCAAAGTATTCTCCATATAAATTCAATCTCTGAATCCATTTCTGAAATGCGTCACGGTACGCTGATTTAGATATACTTCTGAGACATTGACTGATGACTGAGCCAAAAGCCTGACGGGACTTGTATCGACGCCCAGATAAGAGCTTTTTAAGTTTTGAAAAAAAAATGTCACATGGGGCTAGATCTGGAGAGTATGGTGGAAGTGGCAAGACGGTTACCTCCAACTTCAAACATTGCTTCACAAGCTCAGATGTATGTGATGGACCATTATCATGTAGTAGACAAGCATGCCTAAATCCTGACACAGGGCGTTGTTTCTCATAATATTTCTTGAGCTTTTTTAGTATAACATCTTAGTAATACCGACCTGTAAAACTTTTGCCATTCGGCACCGGAATTTGTTCGGCTATACCATCACAAGAGAAGGATATGCAATAAAGCACCTTCTTTGTGCTCATGGTCCTTTCGGCAACTACAGGCCTTCTACCCTGTTTGGTGAGCCATAGTTTGTTTCCAATTTTTCTTACTGGTTCGAAATAGTGAACACATGTTTCGTCACCAGTAACAATGTTTGCAAATTGTCTTTGATTGAAAAATTGCTTAGCGGTTTGTATTAGTATTCTTTTTTGGTCATTTGTCAATATATGGGGTATCCATCTTGCAAAAATCTTCCCTACTTTTAAAATACGTGTCAAAATGAAATGCACCCGCATTAGCGATATGCTAACATCTATAACAATATCACGAATCGTGTACCTGCCATCACTTTCAATCATTTCCCTGACTTTTGAGACATTTGTCTTGCCTGTTACAGTCACAGGTCGGCCCGATTTTGCTTCTTCTTTGACGGACTCATCCTTTCTTTTTCCACCAACGAACTTTCTCATATGATACCTTATTACACCCATAAACTTCCCACAACTCAGTAAAATCGAATTTACGGAAGACCGAGTTTTGTGTGAACGTTTATATAAGCTCTATTTCTTCAATATTCTCAACCCGTTTTTACAACAGTGGTCAACGACTGGCTCTATTGAAATGATTATAAGTTTAAAACTGCGAAGAGCTGAAGGTTCGAGCTTGTACCACTGGAAAGGTATTGAATAGAGCTACTCAGGCGTATCAAAATCCATGAAATCGTGCAAAGCGTAATGGCACTGTGGTTCAATACACAATATATCGAACAACCCTCGTATGCTTGTGCAAGACATGATAAAAGGTCAATATTTCAAATGAGATCACATTTCGTCACTAGCAGGTAGATGAATAGGCTTCCATTATTCAAGAGATGTATTCATTTACTAAAAATTCATAAATAATCCCCCATCGAGTAAAATAGTATAACCCCATCAGCTACATTGAGTTTTCCCTGAAAACATGCATGCGGCCTTTTTAAAAATATTGTTCAACATATAATGGCGGAAGATTCTGTTTATTGCACTATTTATCAGATTTTAGTCTACAGCCTTTTTAAACAAGACCAGCACGGTGATAACAATGCCTAACAGCCCTGTCACACCTGACAGAAAATTCCACCGATTGTGTACCAAATTAATTTTGGTGCATTTGTGTGTGTTCAATGCTTTTCGTCGACATTTGTTGCTGTTCGCTATCCTCCCAAAAACAAATTTGTGCATGCACAAATTTCGTCAACGAATGCTGCGATCTTTATTTTTGGAATGTGTTCGGTTGAGGTTCGCACGGAGATCGGTAGGCGTGCATTTGATCTTCGGTCCTGTCGTTCTGGTGTCGGTAATATATCGCGACGAATCCTTCTTCGGACAATTTGTCGTGTTCATAACGAATTACTACCACTTTCATTCCGTTGATGGCGCATGAACATACTGATCTGACTGAAAAGGCCAACGAACCGCCAACGATTCGTGCTAATCCAAAAAGATGCTACTCCGAAAATGACAACTTGAGGACAGTGGCGGGACGTTTAAATCGATTTTCCTACCATGTCTTCCGCGACTGAAGAGCAACATTACCTCTGACCAACGTTCCAACGGAGTTTCCCTATATGACTCGTGTGTTTTGCAGATGCTGGTCTGTACAAATCGATAGGTATCTACAATTAACATTGAAATTAAAATTAGTAATTACTACAAGTTAATCAATGGATTTGTCATACCTCCAAATTGAACTGAGACAGCAGCTGATAGAAACCCTCCAATACCAAAATGAAATATTTGTTGTGGAAATCAAAAGAAGATAAAGGGGCTAAAAAAAGAAAAGAAAATGAAAGTACTGGATCCCCATAGATAGAAAGAATGATAAACTTTGGACACTCTTAAACTCCATTAACACCTCCTCTAGATGTTAGGTCAATGTGAAGTTGACTTCGGTTTCATGATTTTGGCTGCAGCTGCCATCTGCTGAGATGTAACCGAGACTGCAGAGGAGGACCTGAGTCATCGGATGGTGAAAGCGTTCCCTCCCTACTGGCAGACTTACTGGAATCCTAGTCTTTCTATTGTATTATCGATGTTCTGCAGTACTCCTGTAGTAATCCTGTAGTAGTAGTAGATATTTTAGCTGTGAAGTCAACTGGAACACTGATTATAAGCAGTGAACATTCTGGGGCAAAGCTGACAAAATCTAGTTCGCTGAGAGATTTTGTGTACATTCGGGATATTCGATTACATGTCGCATGTTAATCGTTAGGGGTTCATTGAACAATTGCTTTAATCGGAGGGTACGTGGCTCATTCGTTATTGTCGTTACTCAAACAGCAGAGATTTGTTGGGGTTTCAGAACCAAATTCGGCATATTCGGGAGAACTAATGCTGGCTATTCGACATAATTGGTGCGATTTCGTTTTGTGTTCGATGTATTGACGGTGCAAAATCTGTGGAACCAAAGTTCACCGAATAAAAATTGATAATGAATGGTATAATGACATTTTCATGAAATGGATTCACCGTAAATATGTTGCAACCCGTGGGGACTACATTGAGAAGAGTAATCATTCTCTTGAATTCAGTAACGTCTGAAGTGGTTCAACGTCGCCTAAAGTCGTAAAAAAATGTGCTTCCAGATGACGGTCAGTGACGGTTTTATTATTTCATGTGTGTTATTGATATTTACTGTACATTTTTGATATTTAAGTATTCATGAAATAAAACATTCACATTTTATTTGATGTGGTTTCTTATATTTATATCCTTCGTATCTAGCTGTAGCCAAAGTCCGTGAACTTCTAGGACAGCCCTCGTAGATCTGGTATATTGTATTAGTGACCTGTATATACCTATACATATATATTGTATTAGTGACACATTTATACCTATACATTGTACATGTATTTAAATTGGGTAGTGGTAGTTCATTTAGTAAAAATCTTGATTTATGAGGTGATGTCTCCGTCGATATGATGCTGCCATACAAAAGTCATTTCACAGATCAGTAACTCAGAACCATACTTAGTTTTATACATTTATTTGTACTTTGTTTGTACAATTGTACAGATATTTATTTTATTTTGTTGTTTAAATGTCATGTGCAATACATTTTCGGATTCTTTTCTGGTCAACTATTTTACTGAGAGTATTAGGGGGACTCTGTGGTGGAGTTGTTATGGTCTCCGACTAGAAATCACAAGCCCCTCACTGCTGTCAGTTTAAATCGCACCCAGGACCAGAAAAAATCGCAAGTGAGAGATCCGTTCAGCAACAAATGGAAGGTCGTTGGTTTAACCCATGTGTACCTATTGAGTCTTCCTTCATCACCGAATGACCCTGGCTCTTGGTGCGACGTTTAACCCCAGGAGAAATATATAGCAACAAATGACACAGTTATATCATATTAATGTACAGTACCATTTTACATTCATTACAGGTCCATTATCTGACTTTCTGTCCTGGAGAGGTTTTGTTCCACTATCACGTCTTACATATCTTGTTTTCCTCATTCATCCGGTACTTATGGTTCTTGTTGTGTATTCAAGAAGAACACTTATTCACCTGGATGATTTTGAAATGGTAAGTTTACTTGTTTCATCCTTTAGGATGTAGTGCTTACTGTTTTTTTTCTACTTTTGATTCAGAATGTAGATCATAAAGACGTAGAAATAAAAGTCTGTGTACATATAAACAGACTATAAATCATTAAGACTTATAAGAAATATAAATATATGAGTATATAGAGATAAATGCCTATGTATATAAAGAGATATAAGTTAGTGCATATGCAGTTTTTGTCTATGTTTTTATGTGACATATTGTCACTGGGGTCAAACGCCGTTTTTCCAACAATTATACACAGCGATCAGGTCACCTAACCAGTTTTCCTGGATTGAATACAAACCAGTTCTAACTTACCCTTCCACAAGGAACCGGCAACTTCTCCACATATTGAGAAAAATTGACATTTTTGTAAAATTTTCAAAGAAGGGTATGACCGACTGCGACCGGGATTCGAACCGGGTTACAAGTCCAGTGCACTAACCACTGGACCACGGCCGTGGCCACTGCATGTACAGGGATAAATGTATGTGTATATATATGAATAAATGTCTGTGTATATATAAAGATATATCTTTGTACATATACAGGGATAAATGTCTGTGTGTACATGTAGAGAGATAAATGTTGTGTATATATAGATAAATTTCCATGTATATAGAGATAAATGTCTGTGTATATAGAGATAAATGTCTGTGTATATATAGATAAATGTCTGTCTATATAGAGATAAATGTCTGTGTATATATAGATAAATGTCTGTGTATATAGAGATAAATGTCTGTGTATATATAGATAAATGTCTGTGTATATAGAGATAAATTTCTGAGTATATAGAGATAAATGTCTGTGTATATAGAGATAAATGTCTGAGTATATAGAGATAAATGTCTGTGTATATAGAGATAAATGTCTGAGTATATAGAGATAAATGTCTGTGTATATAGAGATAAATGTCTGTATATATAGAGATAAATGTCTGTGTATATAGAGATAAATGTCTGTGTATATAGAAATAAATAAAACAATACATATGTAGTTATATTTACTCTATCTGCCTTTCATTAACAGGCATACTTATTACATGTACTCAGGCTGCTCACTAGACATAAACAATTAAGGGTAAAAAATGACCCGTGGTCAATATAATTTGAAGAGTCGACAAAATTTCCTACTAATGTAACAATAAATTTGACACTTTGGAACAAATTTTCAAGGGTCAGAAGCTTTATTTTGCTAATTCCAAGAGTTAAAATGCCATCCATTTTAAGGATCTAATGACAGCCCTGTGTACACATTATAGAAAAAGAAAATAATTATTTCTGAAACAGTTTAAGTTTTATTCCAACATGACATATCCAGGAAAAGTCAAACGTTTTAACACAATAATTTTAACTCACCATATTGCAGAATGGTGTATGGCCAGTTAGTATGGCCGAAAGTCAAATACATGAACAGCTTTCAGAACACTTAGTTCAAACCAATTTTAGTTAAAACTGTTTAAATTATAAACCACTCTAGTATTATGAGGCTTAAGAGTTCATAACACCAAAAAGATCATTGATTAGTAACATGCTAAATGTCTAAAAAACTTCACTGAACTGCCACTATTTAAGTTTTAACACCAACAAATAGCAGTTTCAATCTTTTTCAAACAACCCTAACATTGTCTTTCTTAATATGTGATATGACCTGTAACAATGAAACCAGAGATTTTCGGTTCATGGCACGATCTATCCACCTAAATTTTTCGAGTAGAAATTTGTAACAATCCTCTCAAATAAAAAATGATTATTTATGTATGCAGCTATAGTTTTCTATCTATTAAGTTTTTTTTTGGAAAATCATAACATTGGTTATTCTTATGTGGAGCGATCGATGGGTGGATGGATGATAACAGGCCGGACATTTGTATCACAATTAGTTGTTAAGCTGGTCCCCGTTCCAACGGGAACCAGTTAATTTAGGGGTAAGCCTAAAGTAGCCTCCCTTATCTGGAACAATCTAAACAATTATCTTTTTGCCGGAAGTTTTGGAATATTTGAGCCTGAAATTAGAATTCAAACTAAAGTTAAAAAACAGTTGTAAAAGTCGATTGTTGTTCTTATTATCTCCGATTGTTATCGATAGTTCAAATCAAAGTCAACTATTGGCTATTGTGCCCTTTGATATTGTGATTATTCGATACTATCGACTATCGTTACACCTCTCTATTAAATATTGGGTCAAAATTCTTGAAATAACAGATGGCAGTCTTGCAAAGAAATGTATTCTGATGCATTATAATGATATACATGGCCTTCAAAATTGGGCAACATATGTAAGAGAATCTTTGGAAAACACAGATTGAATAACATTTGGTATCGTCTAAAATTTATTTTTTACTTACTAATATTTGCTTCCTATACAGGCCGTCATAAGAAAGTAACCATCATAAAAACTCTTCTATTTTGGCCTAATTTACTGACCTTGAATTTTTAATGGTATACAGCAATTTTATAGTCAATAATGGATAACAATAAACCATGTCATGGAATGTTTCAGCTATTTCCAGAAATAAATTCATCTCGATTACTTGCGCTTTGTCTATTTTACACCAACATCACTTATTGGTTACTTTCTTATGACGGCCAGTATAGATTAAATGTTATTTCAGAACTGGCATGCACCTATGATTACTTTCCTTTAAACAACTTCCAAGATATAAAGAATATTTAGATTTTCTAAATACATGTATTAGATATGCAGATGTAAACTTTCGATTATCTGAAATATATGCTTGATTGTTGAAAATTATTCCTGAACCAGATGCTAGCTGGTCGTATACACGAACATGCATTTGTATATGTATTTCATGATCATGTATTGCATGACACAGATGCCTTGTAGCAAATAAAGTGACTAATTGATTGATCAGTTGTAAGTTGTAATGTGCCATGTTGTAGGTTGTACTGTGTTATATTGTAGGTTGCACTGTGTTATGTTGTGGATTATACTGTATGTTATGTTGTAGGTTGTACTGTGTTATGTTGTAGGTTGTACTGAGTCATTATGTAGGTTGTATTGTGTTATGTTGTGGATTATACTGTATGTTATATTGTAGGTTGTACTGTGTTATATTGTAGGTTGTACTGTGTTATATTGTAGGTTGTACTGTGTTATATTGTAGGTTGTACTGTGTTATGTTGTAGGTTGTACTGTGTTATGTTGTAGGTTGTACTGTGTTATGTTGTAGGTTGTACTGTGTTATATTGTAGGTTGTACTGTGTTATATTGTAGGTTGTACTGTGTTATGTTGTAGGTTGTACTGTGTTATGTTGTAGGTTGTACTGTGTTATGTTGTAGGTTGTACTGTGTTATATTGTAGGTTGTACTGTGTTATATTGTAGGTTGTACTGTGTTATGTTGTAGGTTGTACTGTGTTATATTGTAGGTCGTACTGTGTTATGTTGTAGGTTGTACTGTGTTATATTGTAGGTTGTACTGTGTTATATTGTAGGTTGTACTGTGTTATATTGTAGGTTGTACTGTGTTATGTTGTAGGTTGTACTGTGTTATGTTGTAGGTTGTACTGTGTTATGTTGTAGGTTGTACTGTGTTATATTGTAGGTTGTACTGTGTTATATTGTAGGTTGTACTGTGTTATATTGTAGGTTGTACTGTGTTATGTTGTAGGTTGTACTGTGTTATGTTGTAGGTTGTACTGTGTTATGTTGTAGATTGTACTGTGTTATGTTGTGGATTATACTGTACTGTGTTATGTTGTAGGTTGTACTGTGTTATGTTGTAGGTTGTACTGTGTTATGTTGTAGGTTGTACTGTGTTATGTTGTAGATTGTACTGTGTTATGTTGTGGATTATACTGTATGTTATGTTGTAGGTTGTACTGTGTTGTGTTGTAGGTTGTACTGTGTTATGTTGTAGGTTGTACTGTGTTATGTTGTAGATTGTACTGTGTTATGTTGTGGATTATACTGTATGTTATGTTGTAGGTTATACTGTGTTATGTTGTAGGTTGTACTGAGTCATTATGTAGGTTGTACTGTGTCCTGCTATTAAATATTTTCTTGAATCCTACATTCCATCTTACTGCTTAAAACGTTTAGGTTTCACTTTAACATAAATTCATTATATTTTTATTTTGTTTCAGGCATATCAATTTATTGGGCACATTGTTGTGAACTACACAGCTGCATTATTTGCCTGTCTGGCATTTGATTTACCATTTAGAAACATCAAGCGTATATTTCAATGGAAACAATTAAATGAACCTTTTTAACCAGTATATTTACCATCTATTTATATAGTTTTAGCTCTTGACACTCTTTTCAAGTCAGCTTTAGTAAATTTAGCCCCTTTTTGGGATGAAATCTGTTTCTTTGAAACATTGTGTCACTATATGTTAAAGTAAATGTCACTATATATTGTAATACATATTACTTTGTATTATAGTGTATGTTGTGAAGTATCGTAACTTTTGTAGCTATGTATCATAGCTATGTGTAAAAGTTGCTATGTGTCGTATGTTGTGTTTCTTTTATGTCATTATGTATCATTGTGCGTGTTGCTACATATTTCATGAAATGTGTGTTGCTATGTATTGAAATATGTGTTGCTAAAGTTGATTTTTAGAGCACGTAGGGCTCGGTGAGCTATAGTGATCAGTCAGGCTACTCCAGCGTCCGGCGTCCACACCTGGGAAATGTTAATGCTCTAGTGGTCACACTTTTGAGCGAATCTTCATCAGACCAGATCAGAACGTTTGTTTTAATAATATCTTGGACAAGTGCGAACATGGGTCATCTGGGGTAAAAAATTAGGTCACGAGGTCAAATCTTTCTGATTGGTTTTGGAAAACCTTGTAAACCCTCTATAGGTCACATTTTGGTTGGAGGTTCACCAAACCTTGTCAAGATGATTATCTTAATGATATCTTGGTTAAGTTCATGGGTTATCTGGGGCCAAATACTAGGTCACCAGGTCAAATCATAGAAAAACCTTGTTAACACTCTAGGGCCCAGACTGTTTGTATTTATGATATCATGAGCAGGTTTGAACATGAGTTTACTCAGGTTAAAAAACTAGGTCACCAGGTCGAGTCACTGGTAAGCCATACATGTTGTAATCTTTACTCAGGTGAGCGAAAAAGGGCCATCTTGGCCCTCTTGTTTATGTTCATAATGTATGATTTATGTCTGGTTTATTATCACTATAAATATAGGACGTTCAATGTGTTATTTTGTATCTTAACATTTACTGGTATATCTGACCTTAAATCTAATCACGAACAAGTTTGTAGTTAACACGTTTTAATTGAACAAATCTAATTGATACCATGTTTTATTCTGTTACGTGTTGTTTCAAAATGTCACAGACATTAAGAATACAGTTATCAATCTGTTGAGGTGCATCAGAACATGGTTGTATAGAGTGAACCTGGCAATTTTATTCTCATCCCCTATGGAATGAGACTCTGGCCAACCATGGTCCACTACAAGTCAACCTATGGTTGTATAACCTATGGTTGAACCATAGTTGAACCATGGTTTAACATTTCAACAAATGAACCATTGCCGACCAGGGTCATACCCGGGTTTGAACAAACCATCGTTAATCACAACCATAGTCATACCATGATCACTCAACCATGGTCAATATGGCCATGCTTAACCGTGGTTGGTGACCAAAATGGATCGTCATGAATCATGTTCAACCATGGTTGCATTTGGTTTATATGACCATGGTGAACCATATTTGACCACTGGTCAGCCGTTTGGTTGCTTTTTAGCATGAAAAAGAGTTCATTTCCTCGGCGAGAATTGAAGTGTTCATGAAAAGAACGTGAACAGCAAATGGGACCAACATGAACTGAATTAAAGCACTGAGAATACTGTCAGAAGAGAAAGTTAAAACGTTTGAAGTATCAAGTCAATTCCTTCACTAGTTTGGTATGCATGTAAAAATAAGAGAAGTTCGGGTAAGATGTTTTGGTCAATGCACTTCCTCTAATTGGTCTCTGTCAATGAAGTATGAATTACGAACTCAACATTCGATACTTTGTGCGTTATGTTCAGGAGAAGTATCGCATCAATAAGAAAAGGGGGGTAATTAATAAAAGAACAAGGAATAATTACGACTCTTGGTTACTGCACCAACCAATAGCCTCTATTCATGTGGAAGCTTCAATAGTTTATGAGACATGCATTAGAAAAGAATAATATAAACACAAAAGGGGATATAATGTAAAAATGGGTAAGTAATAGTTGTGATTCTTAAATAGAACTGTTCCTCTTATTTACCTCAGTCAATGTATTATATTTCATTTCAATACTTCATGGATTTGCTCCAGACATGTACTTGTATAATTTGAACAGAAAAAGGAAGAAAATGGGACAAAATATAGTTATGGTTCTTTGTCTCTGCACGTCCTACCCATGTGTGAAGAATGTAGATAACGAAAAATGAGCCAATTTGGAGCTACGGTTCATGGTCACTAAAGTTTTATCATTTTGTAAAGTATAAACTCAATTCCTCAAGTACTTTCTGAGTTATGACGGACAGATGCCGAATCTATATACCACCGTCTTTGACGGGAGACACAATAGCCATTTGAGACTCTAAAAATAGGAGAAATACCATGGTGATCTCTACAAACTACTCATATCTAGAGCAACACAAAAAATATATAGATAATATATAAAAATATATTTTTTATTTCAGTGTTTAAGAACTAACAAAATCATGTAAGCATTTTGAAGCTAATACAGAATTGCATCCAAAGATTGACTGTGTGAGTTGGTTATGAAATTTGGCACTCTCATTATCTGGGTCCGATTGGGTCTGAATTAAAACAGCAATCACAGTATCTGGCTCAACTTGAATTGGAAGTTTCTAGCGCTGTTCGAATGGAAAACTCTCAACTCGAGTCGCTACCCGAGTTCTAACTGAAAACACCCTAACTGAACCTGTGGTGTCAACTATTCATTTACATAGTCGGATTATTTCTACAAACTCATATGTCATTTTTCCCATTTCGAAAAAATCGCACTTGAAAGTTTTGAACTGCAAAAACTTTAAATGAGTTACGGGTATGTGTAATTAGGATTAACCCTATTTAGGATAGATCTACAAGCAGGTAAGAATGATGATTGTAAAGAGCGCATCGAGACGAAATAAATGATAGTTACGGGGTTGTAGAAATAAGCCGACATGTTCCGGCTGACACAGGACAGCATCTTAAAACATTTATATTCTAGTGACGTTCTTTACATTATAATGTTTTAGTATTATCCTACATATTTTACCTATACTTTCACTATAACAACACACTCAGGAGTTGTTGATAAAAGCAATCTTAATTTATATTTACGAATCGCCACTAATTAATACAGTAACCTATTATTATATTTCATTAACCGGGTAAAATAGACAAATTTAATCATTATCAAGTTTGATGCAGTTTTATTTATATCAACAACTATTCATGATTAAATTGTGTCTTTTCCTGTGCTTGTTCTTTATGCAACTGGAAATTTATCTAAAACATAAAATACACAACAATAAGCTCAGATTATGTGTAAATGTCATTTATTTAGTATATAATAAATGACGGAAAAACATATAAAAAAGATCATTATAAAAAGACTAAAATTATTTTGGCTGGGGTAATTGCACTATATCCATTTATTGCAAATAATCTTATAATTTTGATGAGAAGGGTGTCATTATCCCAGCCATGACATAAACATTTTAACATAAATTAACATTTACATAAAGTAGGTGGTGTATAAAAAGTTTATCATAAATAAACATTTACATAAAGAAAGTGGTGCCTAACAAGGCCTTAAAACCAAACTAAGTAGCATATGGTTGATATTTCAAGAATAAAATATGAACGTAACTAATATTGGTCGGTAGGTTGGGTGGCGGTGGTTAAACTCTTTTACAGCATAGGTAAATTTTTGTCTTCATCAATCCGCGCTTGAAATATAATCTGATTAGACAAAAGGCCCTTTAATTGTATCGTTGTAACAGCCATATAGCAAGTTTTATATCGCGGGAGAATTTGGGAATAGCCAATTAGCTAAATTGTTGCTAAGATTATCTCCCGTTGTAGTAACAATAGTTTGTATATAAGACATTTTACACTCCTTATAAAATGTTATTGCTGTGTACTTAGCAAAAACATCAAAAACAGTTTCTTCTTAAATTTAATTAATATCTCTGTCAATTATCATAAAAAAAACACTTTAATTTCATCTGCATTTGTAGACTGGGAGGGAGTGCGTTGAGCTTTTATAACTGTAAATGTTTATCATGATTGAAAGTACTGTTGATTCTTTGACCTGAAAGAACAATTGAAACATTTAAAGCTTAAACTTAACTTTTGAGATTAGTCTGTTATATTGGCAGTTACATATCAGCCAATCCAGGAATTTCAGGTCCTTTGTGTTTACAAATGTCAAAAAATGATGTCATTATATCGAAGTGATATTTTAACACAGGTAAACTCAGTGTCTTGACAATATGGTCAAGAATTTTCATACCTGAATTTTCTCACCGGCACATAGATATCGGCTCTTGAAATTATCGACCTGATTTGCTTGTAACGGAAGTTATTATTGCACATGATATTATTTCCATTTGCACAACCAAGTTTATTACTTGATTTATCGAATGACACAAATGCATTTGGAATATGTGTATATTTACCAATAATGTGAGTAGATTACAATCAGTGAATGTATGTATATATTTTCAAGCCGAAATTGTGCTGAAATACCTGTATTATATGTATTCATTTTTTTATTACAATTGATATTTCGATCTCTCTGTATGAACCAGTAATACAGACAGATGTTTTGTAAATGCTTACAAGGACACGTTCATGCATGGCCTATAGAAAAAAGCCAAGAGCATATAGGTTTTGACAATCTATTTGAACTATCGAACGATTAACCGTCAACAGAACAGTACTACAAGTAACGAAAGTTAAACTTATTTTCATCTAAAACAAACCAATGATACATGTTGGATTCGATTGTAATTTAAATCGATGGAATTTACCATAAACATGTTTATTTGAGACAGTGGGTACCTACATGTGACAGAACACGTTACAGCACCAAGTTAGAGATGAAATTTGAGACATTTCACCACATTGTGTGATTTTTCTTTAACTTCCATTACATTTCGGCTTACAGACTGAAACATAATTGAACTAAATAGTGCAAAGCATCCGTTTGCCCTTATCTACAGTAACATGCGTAATTCATTATATGCAGATAAAATCAACGTCATATGTCCGGCATTATCAAATTAGTGTCAATGAAAGGGATACGTTTCTGTGTTTCAAGCACTTACCTTTTTTCTAGCCATCCGCACGCTTTTCAAATCAATATGTTCAAGAATATGGCGGAAAACATATGACGTAATAGTGACGTAAACGATGCATCCATAAAGTTTACCTTGCGTTATATCTAAAAATTACGCTCACAAAGTCGTCGGTTTTGTTACATAACGGACGTTATATAACACGGAAGTTATAATTTCACCGTTTATTGGTCAGTTTTAACAAGAAAGGATGATATTCAACAAATGATTTTTTGCATGTTTTACGTCATACTAGAGCCTTCATTACGATGTCATACCGAATGTAGTGAAGTGCTAGAACATGTGTAGCGTACGGTAACAGAGATTTTCACCTTTCGCTATTTTTTCTTACAGCAAACATAAAAGTCGTATTATGTTTTATGCAAGGATTTTTCTCATATTGATGAAGAATAATTATCTTGTCGTCAAAAGGGAGCATTTGTCATAACAAAATAATTCAAACTGTATCCGTAATAAGATAATACTTTATAGTCACGGAAGTTAATTTGCGACACTAGCTGAACCGGTGTAGAATTGCAAAACTGTTCGCCATTTTGTAAAACTACCCCGCGATCAGAAGTTTCACCATATGATCATAAGATGGCATAATGTTTTTTCTGTATATCTACGATCTTATGTCTTACCAGCACTCTTCTGTTTAACGATATAATCAAGCGACAGTAGAAAATCACATTTTGGTCAGTATTTCTTCCGTCTAAAGAGATCAACTTAAATATAAAGTCAGTGCAAAATGGTTACAATTTGAGGAAAAAGGTTTGATTGTGTGGATGGTGTTCTTGCACTATGGATTTTTTTTTATTTATGTTGCATAGACAAGCAAAACCGTTACTGGACCTGAAATTACTTAATTTGTTGAAAAAGATGAAACTGGTGAAAGATATTGCTGTAAATAAAAATCAACTTAAAGTCTAAAGTTCTATAATTTCTAATAGATGCCAGTTTTTAGTGAAACCATTTTATTACTGCTAGTTTTACATCAATCAAAGCACAACTAGAAACATCCACCACTACTTACAATGTTGTCATTGACTGCATGCTTTGTCATGTTTCCTGACTCTAAAATAAGTACTGTACAAGACATATCATACGAATATTCTACTGTTAGTGCTAATCATGAGTGTGGATGTTTGTCTGGAAATAATAAGAACAGAAAAGTTGAAAAGATGGCATACAATGCGAAGCGACATTTTGTATCATATCTTAACCGGTTTAACATATCACCGCTCAAATAGTGCAGTTCAATTTTTACCTTTTCACTACTAGACACACGACAATTCGAAACAATATTATTAAAATGCCACTTCGCTTCGTTGGTGCATTAAGAAAAAAGCGACATTTTGCAAAATGTCGTTTCGCATTGTCGAATGTCGTTTCGCATTGTCTAATGTCGTTTCGCATTGTCGAATGTCGTTTCGCATTGTCGAATGTCGTTTCGCATTGTCGACATTGTTGAGTGTCGTTTCGCATTGCGGAGCATCGTGTGACATTGTCTAATGTCTTTTGGCATTGTCGAGCATCGTAGGACATTGTCGAGCGTCGTATGACATTGTCGAGTGTCGCAGTCAGCAGAAATATAGACCTCTAAAGTCGACAATGCGAACAGAAAGTGTTACAATGCGGAATGACATCGCGGCGTTGCGATACGACTCTCGACCATGTAAAGTGACATTTGAATATTATCCCGCTCTTTGAGCCGTAAGAAAATGCGATATTTCATTTGGCGTTGTTTAGTGTCTCTTCGCATTGTCGACCGTTGTATTGCATTGTCGCGATGTTACTTCGCATTGTCGTGTGTTGACCTTAAACGCGACGGCGACAATATAAATGGCACGGTCAGGATTCCGTACAAGAGCGAATTTACAGAGCTGATTTAAATTTTATATGCGAAGCGCACATCTTCCGCAGCGCTTTTAAATTTTTAAACGTCACGATATGGTAAAATATATGGTACAATATGGCCGCTTGTACACTATACGCTACGAAAATGGAAATGATTAAGTCAAATATTGGCATTTTGACATTAGATACAGAGAATTTAAAGTTCAGTATTAAGAATTATTGTTATTTCTATCGATTAGAGTAAGTTCTACCAGTTACTAATGTTTTTTTTTACCGTAATTCGTGTTTCCGCAGATAAAAACGCAGTTCTTTGTGAGGCTGAGAGGATGGATCTTCCGAATTCGTTTATGAATCGGCCAACCGGAAAGCCGAATGAGTAAAGCTAACTTGAAGTAAGCATAAGAAAAATAAAACACATTCGGAAACTACATACCTGGTGTACCAATCTTGTCTTAAATTTAATTGGATCACTTCATTTTGGTTTTCGTCAAAATTTAACCGGAAGTGATTATCTCGCTATGAACTATGGGTTAATGAATGGAATGTAGTAGCGTACGAATATATGATGATTCATTCACAAATATTTTCCCACACGACTTTAATTTGGCCAATCCAAATGCAAGTACTCGTTTGATATGTACGTTGTTGCTATTTGTAGTTAAAAAGAACAAAGCGGTAATACATAGAATTTGTTATTTTACTCAAGTAGGCAGAAAAGACGGACAAAACAAAGTTCAAAAATCGAATATAACACAAGGATAAACTACAGAATGAAGAAATGTTACGAAGTATTGCTCGTAAAATTATCGTGAATTATTTTTCGCGGCACACTTGTTTTTACAGGTGTAAACTAGGGGAATCCGAACAATTTACGTCCACAAAAGTCGTCTGCCTCAGAATGATGGCATTACATTACCTGTCAAAGGACAGTGGCTGTGTCAGCAGTGAGGCAAAATTATCTACAAAAGCAGGATAAGGTTAAACTGTTTCCCGGTCCATGTTGAAATGCGCAATTCATAAAACCAAAATTGTAAATACAATAATTGGGAGGAAAATTTATTGTGGAGCGGGAGATACTGATGGACAGCTGAACTTCTGTTTAAGTTCGACCTGTTTGTGTATTGTAAGACAGGGTCGATAAGTTTTTACACATATTGTGATAATATATGCTTACTTTGCAAATAATTCAACAAATGTCTTCATTTGTATTTAATGCCCTGTCAGATTATTTTAGGTACACCAGTTCTGTGTGTTATATTCCGCCTATAACACAAATACATGTATATGTATCATTAATTTGTAAAACACACCACAAATAGGTAATACTGACTTCTGACAGGAAAAAGTAAACTGAATTTCTTTTCTACTTCACAATGAAGAGTCATGCAAATTGTAATGTGAGGTACAAACATAACATCGTATGTAGCTTGTTTACAGTGGTACAAACATAACATTGTACATGTAGATTGTATTACTAGTATGTGGTACAAACGTAACATTGTACATGTAGATTGTATTATGTGGTACAAACATAACATTGTACATGTAGATTGTATTATGTGGTACAAACGTAACATTGTACATGTAGATTGTATTATGTGGTACACACGTATTACTTGATAAAGTTTGTACTGTTTGGTACAAATGCAACACTGTACTACGTACATATACGCAGTTGAAATTTCCAAATTCTAAGGTAAAATGTCACAAAATCTATCCGTTGTTGCGTTAATGTATCATGAGTACTGTTTAATATTCATGAGTGTAAAATTTATACAGTGAGGAGCAAAATAACTAGATTTACCAAACTTTAGTCTGATAATTGGTTTGATTTTAACTGGTTGGTGCAAAGACACAATCTTAACAGTTGGACTCATTTCATATTGTTTATTGTTTCAGTGTACGAATGTTTATAACATACTGGTTAACATGATAACAAATACATGTACATATATTGTCATAAATTCCTCACAACTCAATAACTGGATCGTGCTTATGGAAGTTAGTAGTATGGTATTAATAATCACAAAATTCATGCTGTGCCGAAGTTAGTCAACCAGTAATACCGAAATATTCTGATAATATAGATAAAATATATATGTACATATTGGCGAGTGTTAAGTTTTCAATAAGGATAGTTTAGAACAAATATAGAAAATAATGATGGATACGATGATCATACAACTAAACCTTTGTCATACGTAGAATATGGTCGCGTTATGTCCGAAGTTTATTTTTTACGCGTATTTGCAATTTAGCGACAATCTGGAAATAATCTGTTGTTAACACTTCATGGGGTCGCCCTCTAAGCCCCGTGTAGTCATGCGAATGTTTGTATTATGTTGAAATTTAGAGCTGTATGTTTGCAACACTGTCACAACTTGATATCAAACTTGTATTTATTGTTCAATTGGGTAACAGTTACTAATTCTTCTAAGTCGGTAAGATCCGATAGAGAATACAAAACACGTGTTCACACAGTTGTACTGGTAAATGTAAAATTTGGTAAGGACGATCAGATAACAATAAACGACAATTAGCGGGTAGTTTAAATCCGATGATTACTTACGAAAGGACAAACAGTTGGACATAACAACAATTGCATGAAGCTTGTGTTAACACTAAATTGTGACAAGTTGCTACAAACGTGTAACTATTGTAACTTGGTATCACATATTGGAATACCCAGCAGCCAGTACAGAGGTATGTGTTCTTTTTTTGGATTATTTTCGTTTTATATAGATAAAATGTAATTTTTGTGGTTTGATGTTTAATGTATTTAAACTACACCAAAAGAGCATATGCAAAACATTACGATATGAAAATTCCCCAAAAGACCATATGTAAAACACACAACTAAAATATCGAAGTATCGCAGGAAACAAAGGATTTCACGGTGAATTAAATAGCATCCACGTCTTAATATTCATCAAATAAAATCCTCCTTTTTGTAGAAATACACTCGTTTCTGAACAATTTAAGCTATTGTTTTTGAGTGAAATATTCGAAATATTGTTTACCGCGCAGGAGCCTACAAACTGGTTTCGAGCTTCATACATTAAAAAGCATGTCAATTATAAAACGTGATAACCCGACAAAAGCATGGCGGATGATGTGCCCCGTTGGAGACCCTTTTCAGTTTTTTGTCCGCCATTTTTTATCATTCTCCTTTCTGATTGGCTTAGAGCAGGCGGTGTAATGGAAGAAATGGTCAAATCTAGTTAATAGTATATGTCGCCGTCCGTGAACGGCCACAATGATATGATAGTATAACGATTCGCACATTTTTTCAATTTGCCTTATCACGAATCGCTCATTTTTATAACATTTTGACTTTTTTGAGGCCGGTCATATTTACACGTACAAAGTATTAAAGTTATTTATCTCCCAAATATTGCAGAATGGGGGCCAATTTGACTTTTTTGGGGGCCGATCTGACTGCATAAATAAAACAATAGGGACGATTTGACTTTTTTGGGACCTATTTCACTTGCTTCCATTCCAAAACATTTATTTTACAACAAACAATGTTTGTAAATCCATAATTGACGAATAAAAATGTGTAATATGAGTATTAACATGACAAATATGATATATATTGATGAATTAGTGTTATCTTCTGTATGAATATATAAGAGATAGTTTCATGTGCGCAATATTTGCATGTTAAAAAGACGGTGTCTAGATTGATGTATGCGATGATAAATTAGTGGATATTTTCGTTGGAACAAACGCAGATTATGTGAACAAAAATGCAATGAATTGACTGAATTACTATTTAGACTTGATTAATTTGTTCCTATGTTTGTTTATGTTTTTGCATAATCCAATTGTAATAAATCTTGTGACGTGAAGAAAACAAGCACAACCCAAGTTTGATTTGACAATAGGGAAACAATCTTATCTTAAATATTAAAGGGAGGCTAATATAAATTGCAGTAAAACGGAAAAGTATTGTTCAAAAGCAACCCTATATTTCCTGGCTCCATTTTAGCCAGCCATCAAAAACTGAGTTTTAGATATTTGGCCAGTTGAGCTTTGACGGTACAAGTCGATCAAGATGCCATATTTGCGGGGATGTTATTTTAGTCTGTAGTAGGGGATGTGGGAGAAGATTTGGAGTGTCTGATCTGTTCATGTTTAATCTTATATTACAGATACATACATAAAACAGAAACATGTTTTGTTGTAGAGGTAGCACCTGTGTAGAAGAGGAGATAAAAAAGACGAAAGGTAATATTTATACGTATATACATTTGTACATATTATAATGTATAGATATATACATACATTTTTTTTGTACAGATCGCTAGGTAGTTATGTATAAACAATTAATTATTAGCAATAATGTGATTATAAATTTAGTTATTGTTTTTTCCACATGGGAGCTTTTAATCAGTCAAAGAGAATTCTAACTGGTCATTTTAAGAAAGCCATTTTTAAACTTGATACATATTTATACAGTTTTACTAAAATCAGTGTCAACTATAGGTAGAACTTTTGGACAAATTAGTGCTACCAGTTTTAAATTATGTCTGTGAGGTATGGGGATTTCACACTGCTAGTAATATTGAATGTGTACATATGCAAAACTGTAAAAAAATTTTGGGACCAAAGGAGTGATTATAATATCCGAAGAAAATAAGTACATAGAACATTTACATAAACTTTTGGACCGGTATATTTATCAAAACAATGTTTGAAAGACAATTTCAAACAGAAGTTAAATGCAAATATAAATATATCATCTGGAGCCTTTTTATTTCGTAATCTAATGAGAAATAGCACTTAAAAACATATTTACAAGTTATTAAAAACGAGAGCTTAAAAATGCATTAAGTAGACTATGCATGTCTTCTCCTCACCTTGGTATTGAAACTGGCAGGTGACATAAACCCGTAGGCATTCCAGTACATAAAAGAAAATGTAATGGACGTCAAAAATTAGACGATGAATATCATTTTGTTTTTAAATGAAACCAATTCTGTGAATTAAGCCAAAAATAATAAATAATAAATTAATAGAATAGACATTGTATGAACAAATTTAGTGAATTATTGAATACTGAACGCAAAATTACATAATCCAATTTAGTGTTATTTACTTACAAATCTTTTAGATTGGAAAATGTCTTCATAATTTTGCATAATTATATACAATGTTATACAGCGCTAGCCTTTTTTTATATATTTATTGGTGCATATATATGTACTATTACGCGTCTTTAATTCATTTCATTGAAGCTTAGACCGACACAATCTGTTTATATGTTGTAGTGTTTGTTGTTCTGTTTTGTATGTTGTGGTTATATGTCACTAAAACATAGAATTATTAAATATAATTATTTTTATTTTGTTCATTGGCAATCTCGGCATTACAATATGCCTTTGGCCATTTTACGTGTTAGACATAAGACATATGGCCAAGACTCAGATGACATGGAATATGTACATGTAGACATAATATTATACAATTTTCACTTCAAATCAATTCATATCAATGGAGCTAATAGATTATACAGTAAAATAAGAATTGTCAAATAAGAATCATTAAGAAGCAGCCATTAAAGCAAGTTTTTCATGTATATATTTCATTGCGAAATAAATAAATTTAGCTACATGTTTAATTGTTTTCTTACTGTTAGAGGAAAGTATTTTTCTAAACAAACCCAAGACTGGGCCAAACAGATTTTATGTTATGCTCATTTCGTAATGTTAAATATTGAGGGCAAGTGCAAAGAAAATGATAATTCTGACTCAATTACTTGTTGATTGCACATTTTGCAGAAACGATTTGGACGAGGAACGCAAAACAATCTGCCCGTTTCGATTTCAAGCAAATATGCCTAAGACGAAATTTAGATAATCCAATTCTATAAGAATCATTAGTTATGTAGTCTAGGTAGTCCTCATATTTGAATTCATTTTTAATTATACTGTAATAATACAATTTAGGTTGATTACTTATTGTTGCCAACCATGTTTGAATATACTGATCGCGGAGTCGCTGTTTTAGGATAATTTGAATGAACATTTTCTGCATCCCATAAAAATTGAATCCAAGATTATTAATAACATATCTAGCATTGTTACACCAGAGTTTTTAAGCACAATATTATTAGTGGAATTATACGATATATTTAATTGTTCATGATATAGTCTGTGTATAGCAGATTAATTAGACGATTTTAGTTTCAGCCAGAATTTAGCAGAGCGTTGCTTAGCTAGAACTGATAGTGGTAATCTTTCTTGTTCCCCTAAGACTGCCGCATTTGAGGTTAAATAAATGCATTCTCTTTTCCTGTTATGATTGTATATGGATGTTGTATTTTAATTGTCTTTGCCTTCTCCGCGTTTTGTACATAATTTATGTTTGTATATATGTTTGTATACATGTTTGCTGATACGTTGTATATTCTCCTCGCACTGTCC
This sequence comes from Lutraria rhynchaena, assembly GCA_008271625.1. Lineage (NCBI taxonomy): Eukaryota > Metazoa > Mollusca > Bivalvia > Venerida > Mactridae > Lutraria > Lutraria rhynchaena. The sequence goes on along the minus strand of VIBL01000149.1, from coordinate 885,838 downwards.
GTCCGTCCGTCTGTCTGTCTAAGTAGTTAAGTATATGTACACGTTGTATTATTACAATAGAACAAAATGATTATATATTTTTTCATATTTCCAAATTTCGGAATGGAAAGAAAAGCCTTGGTACCGCGCGTAGTGGTAAAGTTATTCGTCTGTCAGAAGTGGTACCTACGTAATTGTTAAGTTTGTGTTATTGGCGTTTGTCAATACTATGTAAAAGTTTTCTTCGGTTAAAAAGTGCAAACGTAGTGTAAATAGTAATTATAATCGTTACATAGTAGTATTTATAAATTGAATAACTCCAATATATTTCAGTTTCGCTCCATGAAAGTAATGTTAAACATGGAAAATATCTGATTAGATCGCTTCTTTTGTTAAGCTCTATCCACATGTAAATATTGTGATATTATACCAGTGAACGATGGTAATCTACAAGTGATCTCCTGATCAGACTGGTGTTGTCAACCAACGTAGATACAATGATACCATTAAAACGATATATTTATTTATTTTACAAATTACCAATCAAGGTCGTAAAACTAGACCTCGTGACAGCCGAAAGGTATAATCCCTGCTTTCAATTAAAATATCAGGCTACGAGATTACTGTATGTTTAAATTTATCTAGGTGAATTACACTTATGTTATATATAAATAGAAAAGATCTGTATAATTTGCATAAAATACGCAATAAGAAATGTGGTGTTTTATGATCAACAAAATGTGACATGACCTTTCTAGTATTAAACAAATCAGTAGTACAACTATCTCTATGCATAATATAAACACCTAGATATAACATTGAAAGAACCAAACGCGGTGATATTATTTTTGAACAATATCATAATGAGGTATTCCGTCACCTTGTAATACATGCAGTATCGTTGATATTACGCGTAAAATTATCTAGCTCAATTGAGATATCTCACTTTTTTGATATTTCGCTCGGTCTAAAACAGGACGAGCCGTTATCACCACTATTTATATTATTCATAAACGACATTTCTGAACATTTGGATTTTAATTCACTGACTGATAAAGACCTTAATCTTTTATCATTATTCATGATTTTATTTGCAGATGACATTGTTATGTTCACAACTTATCCAGTGAGTTTACAGTTCCAAATCGATGGTATTTTTCAATATCCCAAAAATGGGGTCTCGAAAATAATGTACATAAGACTAAAATATGTGTATTTGAAAAAACGTGAACAAAACTTTTATCCAAAATTTTATGTCAATGGCCATAAACTTGAAATTGTTGATGGGTTTACGTATCTTGGTATTAAATTTACGAAGAATGGATCTTTTAATACTGCTATCAAAACATTGCACGAACAGGCTCTCAAGGCGTAACATAATCTTTTAACAATTTTTTTATTGTGTACCCCTAGATATAAAATCTAAGTTCATGATCTGAAAATGGCTGAAGACAATGTCCTTTGTTATGAGCCGATAAACGAATTTTGAGCTTTGATAATTACGTGTAACAAATTAAATCAGACGTTTAACACAATGCATAGGAAAACACGCACTGTAACAAGGAGAAAGCATCAAGGAATAAAACTTTAAATAGCTGTCATATGCATCCCGCAAATAAACCAAAACCTTGGTATTGCCTTATGAGTCTGGCATAGTATGTTAAGACAGTGGTACTGTACAGCGTACTTAGTTGTTTATACTAAGAACCAATAACCACACCAATCATCACTCTGTGCAACTTGTCAAGTGCAATGTTTTACCACAACTTATAATCTTTTTTGTTTTTCTTATAATAGGAAAGACACAGAAAAACCGGAACAATTATCTCCAGCAATACGGCGGGAAATCCAACTTGATGGTATCCAATTTGAAGCAAAGTGTTATCAATTATCCTCAAACCAAGAATACAAATGTTCTTAAATTTGATGTTAAACACGTCACTAATATACAGAGAGATATTCGTGTGAAACTTAATGGAATGGTACAGAACATGACCCGACACCATGCAGAATATATTGAACGTAAATACGACATTGTATCACCATCAAAGGAAAATAATCACCAATTTCAAAACTACAGCAATGCTCGTTCACGCGAATGTCAGACGTCAACAACATATCACAGTGGAGCTTTAAGAGACAATATGAGGTTAAGCACTGAGTTTATTGTATCAGAAGATGCTAACAGAACGAGTACACCATTTCAATCTGCTGGTGGAATACATATATCAAACGACGAAGCTTTGGCTATCTTTGAAACAATTGAAGAGGATTCTATAAATGACGACCAAAGAAAAGCTTTAGAACAACTGGATGACACATTAAAGGATTATACTATCGATGATGACGAACATGTTGATGAAGGCACACCAATGATTGTAGCTGATATTTTACCATCAGGTGTATTTCAAGCTTTATGCATCCGAGAAGACTGTCAGTCACCTGGGACAGCATCTTCGGAAGAAGAAACTTCATCCGGGACATCTAGTCTCAGTAAATCTATCAATTCTAGGACTGGAATTATTTCACAGAAACAAAGCAGTACTAAAAGTAGAAATTCCGTGTCTTTTAAACTCCCAGACGGCCACGTGGACAAACCGTACGCACCTATGCAGACAAGCGGGAAACCCAAACAAAATAACTCTGCTGTGAGCATTCATGTTCAGGGCGAAAATACAAGCATTGGACGCACTTGTCGATCCCCCGCATTTCGTATTACAGGAAATGACGTGAACATATGGCATACAGGAAATAAGGTTTACGTTGAAAGTAGTCATCAGCGCCGGCAATCAGGACCGTTTAAAGGTTCATTCAAGTCGTTGTTCTACCGTAAATATAGTACGTCGGAATTCAATACTTATAACGAAAAGAAAATTTACTTGGCACCTAAAATAATGGAAAAAGTAGAATCTTTCGAGAGTTTGACGGACGAGAAAATAAAACACTACCAAGATAACAGCAAGGTCGCAATATCCCGCAGACATACATATAGATAAGACAGTGCATCAACATAAACAAAATTATATTAAGCTTTTGTCATGTGATAAATCATCCTGTAAATCAGAATTTTCAGTGGCCCAGTCATCAATAAATTCGGTAGAAAAATATTTTGTCTTATACAGTGTAATTACAAAATGGAACATTATACATTGTATGTTTGAAAATGCTTAGCATGATATAAATATCACCGTGATTAAATCTAGACACCGCTTACATTTGGTATAATTGTGATGTATGTAAATTGAATAGTAGTGTGTATACTCACCTGTAAACATTTAAACATGGAATGCATGTCCTCTATACTTATAAACATAATGTGTTGACATTTATCAATGTTTCTTTTGTCATAAATTTTGATTTTAACGGTGTATGTAAATATGTTTCTTTTTAGATTTGCGATTTTAGCTACATAAAATTGTATAGGCTAATTTTTCTTCTTGTTTCAACAGCAACCACATTTTACAGTTTGTCACAAATAATTTAAAATTGACGTATTGCTATTCATGTAGTTTCGTTTTATTGCATATTACAATGTACAATTTAATAAAATATTGTATTTATGTCTTTTAAGTTATGTCCAGAATTGTTGTATTTTTTTACAAATGAAAGTTTATAAGTTTGTAAAAATACCTACATTGTATTTTTACTCTTAAGTTACAGAAAGTGACATTTTATCTCAGGTTTTATGCTTGTTTTTTACCTGTTTGAATGAAAAGACTAAATGTGTACCATGCTGTTCTGTTATTTTTGTGTAATTATGTATAAGTATCTGTATATATCCCGCTTATGTAAAAGATCTCTACCAGTTAGCCTCACAGTATACAATATATAATACACTGAATGTCAGCAATGTTTACCTCGGCATGTCAGAAAATACATAATTATAACTTGGCACATTTGTACTATTATCCACAACATGAAAGTATTATACGAAAGACTCTGGCCGTTCTAATATAACCCTGATTCCAGTTCACATACACCGACCAATGAATTGTAACCCAATTTCGTCTAATCTTTGTTTTCTAAAGATATTTTGCATCAAGCAATCAGCACTTAGCCTATATAAAAAGTGAAATGGAAAATAATTGAAATACCGTATATAAAATTACAACGTCTTTTAAACCAAGGACCTATATGCGAATGATTGTATTTCTGTACATATGGTAATGCGATAGATTGTAGAGCAGAAAGGGACTGAACTCTAGATTGATACCAGATCGCAGATCATTCTGAAATGTTAGTTTATACATATACTTCCATTCCACAAGGAGGCGCTCTACGACGTTTTACGCACTCGCCAGAAGCGCCATAGACCTTAGGGATGGGACAATATAAGGATACTTACGAACCTGTCACGATCAGATAATGCCCAGTGGCGATCCAGTAACGATCTATAAGATCCGATAGCGAATTCATGCCTCTTTTTTCGCTAAAATGTTGCGACCTTGCATGATCAGATCGCTGGCGATCCAAGGCGAGTAGCCTTCAAAAAAGTTAAGCTTCATATTAGTCCATAAGCATAACACGCCACGTGGAGACGCTTTAGACTAAAAAGTTTTTAGTTATTTTCTAATCACGTATCCTTTGTTTCTTGGCATTTCGTGGTAGAAACATTACTAAAATCAGCACACTACCATCCCATTTAGCGGAAAAGAGATTATTCTTGGCGTTAGATTCGTTTCTCCAAGGCTTTTGAACAGAGTCAGAGGTAGCGGAACGTTTTCCCTGGAAATTGCGGTTAATTTGCCTAAAGTTTTGCATTGACAATATATACTTGACTTTCAAATTTTTATTCTTAATGAGGATAATACAGGCCCTATGTTCATAAAAACATCAGGATTAAGTCTTCCAGATTTTGTTTCCATGGCTATATGCAACTTGTTTTCAAATAAGGTGATTGACTTTTACATTCAAAATGTAAAAAAGTTTTAATGTAATAACAATACATATCACATAAAAAACCTTTGATCAAAACAAGAGGGCCAAGATGGCCCTTTTCGCTCACCTCAGTAAAGATTACTACTGATTTGACCAAATCAGTTACTTTTTTGACCCCAGATGACCCATGTTCAAACTTGTTCAAGATACACATATTATTAAGACAAACATTCTGGCCAGGTCTAGTGAATATCCAATCAAAACTATGACCTCGAGAATGTTCACAAAGTTTTCAAGTGATTTGACCTAATGACCTAGTTTTTGACCCCAGATAACTCATGTTCGATCTTGTCCAAGATATCATTAAAATAAACATTCAGACAAGGCTTGGTGAACATTCAATTAAGACTGTGAAGACCCTTTAATGAAAAATGTGGCCTTCAGAGTGTTCACAAGGTTTTTTCTTCCATTTGACCCAGTAACATTGTTGCTGACTCCATATAGCCCTTTTTCGAGCTCGTTCGAGATATCATCAAGACTAAGCCTTATTGAATATTGTACGTATGTGGTATACTATGTTTATTTAAGGGACTTCAGTTGCATTATCACTGTAACAGTTACAGGCGACTTTCCAGCTTTACTGGTGGAGGAAGACCTCGGGTGTCCTTCTGTGCATTACTTTAGATACGGGTGGGTACCAGAGTAGAACCACCATCCGTAGAACCGTAAGCTTCCTCACATTCCTCACATGAAAGCTTCTAAAGTCCTTGGCGGGATTTGAACCCACATCAGTCATGCAGTAAACTGCAGAATAGTAATAAATGTACATAATAATTTGAAGTTTGGTTAAATCCATATTTCTTTTCTTGAGAACTACTCTGTACATATATTGTTTTGTACTAAAATCCTGTAAGTTCAAGGGCATAAATTCATATTTTAGGAGTAATCATAGTTCTATCTTGTGATAAAGTTGCGGTTGTGAACAGAAGGCAGTGCCCAGGTTCTGCAAGTTGTGCAGTTAATGACAAAACGAGAGAAGGAGACAAATTTGTAAAAAAAACTTTTATTAATATTCAACAAAAATATAAACAAAGTCAAACTATAAACTAATATCATAAATAATCTAAAATTAAATGGTCCTGAGCTTTATGTATAATGTTTATGTGTATATTCATCTTAAAATAGTTAAAACAATGAGACATAAGATTCCATTGCTGGGAACTAAAAATCCAAAATATCACTGTGGACCAAAAGAAGACATTAAATGAAAACAAAATGGTTGTAATTTCTTATATAACTTAGTATTATGGTAATTTCTACGAGATTAAATGATGTACGGAAAAAGTTGAGTAATGGACAGTGAGCTCAATGTATCAAAAATTGGACTGCAGAGACTTAGTTTTGTATCAAAAGACCTTCTACAACAGTATAACTGGAACCATTTGGTACCCATCAACCCAATATGAAGTTTTAACAAATATACAGTTGTCTTTGATAGAACCAATACTGATGCATCACTGATATAATTATTTCTGACTAATTGTCAGTATAAATTTTGGAACATCAAAAGTTTGGATTGTGAAATGTTTCAAAATGACACAGAAGCAAAACAAGGAATAATCAAGCACTGCTCAGGTGAGCTAAACAGTTTGATGAATAAAAAATGAAATGAAAATAAAACAGCTACCTGACTAGAAATTAATTGACTGTAAATGAATTAAAATCATGGCGGTGAAAATTGTCTATTTTTGTGTGTTGTGCATTCAGAGATTCGGATTATGATGCTGAGTGGAGGTGTGCTGAATCCGTGTAATGATTAAATGAATAATCTCAAAATAAATACTAATAATAAACATCTTAATTGATTATCAACATAAAACTTAAATTAACAACTCTAAGAAATAATGATAAACATGATTGCACATTAAATTAACATATAAACTGAATCCCTTGAAAATGAAATGTGTAATATATATAAAAGTAATGAGAAAAAAATAAAAAAGGGCCATGTCGAAAGCGCATACACGTGGTGTGGCCTGGATGCATATGGTCTGATAAATAATTTGTATATTAATGAGCCTGGGCTATTTCGAACATGTTTTATTATGAAATTCGTAACTCTGTCTATTTTACAAATTAAACATTTATCCATACGCAAAAAAAAACGCTCTCATTATTAACACAAACTTCTGGCCGTATTGTACAGTCTAATATACTACCTTTTCAATTTGGACAGAAAGCACTTTTATTCGCAGTATTGTTTTAGTAACCTGCTCCCCTCAAGCAAAAAAGAAAAAAAAAGATTCAAAAAAATATCTGCCCCCTTTTTAGCTTGTCGATTTTTGCCAACAATACGCAACGAACAGGTTGGTATACAGTATATTTGATATCTTTTGTGCTCTATGCTTTAAGGTGATGTCAAATTGATTATGAAATTGACTTTCTGTTTGTAAACATTTAGTGTGATTAACTGGATCAATGAAAACTGCAGAAGTCACAATTGATCTTCTACAGTACACTACCCTTAGCATTGGAATTTAATTCTCTGATAGCACAATGCTCTTTATAAGTGTGTGTATACAGCTTGTCAATACAATTCCGTAGCAAACGTAATAGTGAGTATACATGACACGTAATTTGAGGTCTATTGTATTATAGGTAGTGGAACTGTCTTTTGGTAACAATTTGATACGAAAGTAATTGTGTAAACTTCATTCGTCATCCTGAATTCTAATTGTTTATATACTCTCAGGACATATCATAGCACACGTAGTTCACCGTACAATTATTGAAGCTAATTGACTAGTGCCATGTTTCTGCCTGGAATAAATGATTATCTTATTGAATGATCACTTCTGTCCATATTTTCATTGATTGTTATATCAACATGAAAAAATCTTTATCTTATTGTCCGTACATCAAGTGTCTTCTTGATTATCATTACGTTATATACCTTTGTCAACTGCTTTACGGCTAATTGGGTGAAGTATATTTTATTATGGTTCATTTGGTACGTATCGTGTGCAAGTTTGCGTGTATGTAATCGTGCGTGCGTATCCCTGTACCGTTCAGATTTATTACTGGTAATTATCTAAACTTTGTTAATCATTCGAATACCCTTATTGATCTAACGTGACTGGTGGCAGTTAATCTGACAGTTAATTCTTCACAAAGAACTGTGATAAGGTTCTTCTGAATAGTACCTATGAGTAAACTGAAAACATTTAAGTAGACTGATTAAGCCTGTTTCACATCAGCCGTGCGATTTTTGTTTTGCATCATTTCCAAGATGTTCGTACGTTCATCCTGCGGCCTTCGCAAGACAAACACAGTAATAAAATCGAACGATTGATGCGCGATTGTCTCATGGTTTACGTACGACAGTCGTGCCGCTACTGTACAGCTGCCGTGCGAACTTTAAAACTCGCCCAAAAATCGCAAAGAAAATGAGCGTGCTGAAAAACCAGCTTGCGATGTCTGCGGCGATGCGAATTTGTCCGGCAGTCTTGCGGAGTCCTGCGATTTATCAAATCAAAGTACTTAAAGGACTGATGGTAGGCGATTTTAGAAATGTGTATAAATGCTGGAGGGCAGTGATATCTTAATTCTTTGTCTTCCTGTTGTCTAAATCACTGTTGTGTAACCTTGTGGCACATATGAATATATAAACAAGAAAGTTTAGAAAGATGGCCCTTTTTCGCTCACCTGAATAAAGATTTCAACTGATTTGACCTGATGACTTACTTTTTTACCCCAGATGACCCATGATCAAACTTGTTCAAGATATTATTCAGACAAACATTCTGACAAGGTTTAGTGAATACCCAAACAAAAACTGTGACCATTTGAATGTTAATAAGGTTTTCTAGTTATTTGGCCCAGTAAACTAATTTTTGGCCCTAGATGACCCATGTTAAAAAATTTCAAGATATTATAAAGACAAACATTTTGACAATATTTGGTGAAGATTCAATCAAAACTTTGACCTATAGAATATTAACAAGGTTTTCCAGCGATTTGACCCGGTGATCTACATTTTGACCCCAGATGATGTTCGAAATGGTTCAAAATATCATTAAAATAAACATTCTGACAAAGTTTAATGAAGATCCGACCAAAACTATGACCTCTTAAGTATTAACAAGGTTTTCCAGTGATTTGACCTGGTGATCTAGTTTTTGACCCCAGATGACCCATGTTCGATCTTGTCCAAGATATTATTAGGACAAATACTCTGACAAGATTTGGTGAAGATCCAATAAAAACTGTGACCTATATAGTGTTATGGTTTTCCATTGATTTGGTCTGGTGACCTAGTTTTTGACCTTGAGACGACCAATATTCCAACTAATCCAAGACATCATTATTACAAACAATTGCTGTGTTCACATGTAAGTATTCATTTGGCATCTATTGTGTTAATTTAACCCATTTTATAATATAATTTATTCAATAATGTCATTCTGTAATACTATAAGTCTTTATCTTCAACTGCATGTATGAAATAATGGGTTGCAATTTTTACAAAAAAAGTTATAAATTTTAATATTTTATTCTACTTTTTCTGACATACTTCCGACAAAACTTCCTAATTTTGATACACATCTAAGAACAATGTCTAAAAACACATTTCAGACATAAAAACATGGGGTCATTGAGCTAATTTTTCGTTCAACTCAGAAATTCAGCTATGTTGTCAACAAGTGTTTATAGTTTTCAATATATTTCCACAATGTATATATACAGTTAATAAATTGTAGTAATCTGTTTAATTCCAACAAAACTTCAGTTTTGATATATATCTTAAACGAATGTCTATCACACAAATCTCACTTTAAAAACATGGGGTCATTGAGGTATTATAAACATATTCTATCAAGGAATAGGGTCCAGAAAGGCCCAAAATAAAAAAGGCCCATGGCTATAAAGGCCCCTAAATTAAATTTAATAAGGAATATGTAAACATGTGAATTATATGTGAGAATTTGCTTTGATTAATTTGGTTTAAGTATGTAGATGTAATATTTATCTTAAGTTATATTTAAATTTTTGAGTCGCTCAATAATGGCAGATAAATTTAGTAATTAGGCTGCCTAAATAACATTTATATTCATAGTGGTAAGCATATATGAATTATATGTGATAATTTGTTGTGATAATTTGCTTAAATTAATATGTTTAAGTATTAATGTAGATGTAATATATATATTCATATTTGCATATATACTTATACATCCCTTTGACAATTACTTCCACACAAAAGCAGAGGCGAGTATGTACACTACAAAATCACCACTGAAGACGGAAAAAGACTAATTACTGTGGATGTTCATTCTTATATATTGAAATGATTACACATATACAGACATTTATACAGACATTTTTATAGGGAAACGTTAAAAAAATAATTTACATTTTACACATAAAACCAAATTAATTAAAACAAATACTTACATATAACTCACTTAAATATCATTTATTTTCTGGTTAGGGGTCTTTCTGAACCCCTGTCGTTAATTTAAACTGGTCTAATTTAGAAAAAGACATTTTTATAGGGAAACATTAAAAAAATAATTTACATTTTACACATAAAACCAAATTAATTAAAACAAATACTTACATATAACTCACTTAAATATCATTTATTTTCTGGTTAGGGGTCTTTCTGAACCCCTGTCGTTAATTTAAACTGGTCTAATTTAGAAAAAGACATTTTTATAGGGAAACATTAAAAAAATAATTTACATTTTACACATAAAACCAAATTAATTAAAACAAATACTTACATATAACTCACTTCAATATTATTTATTTTCTGGTTAGAGGTCTTTCTGAACCCCTGTCAAGTGGCGTTTCGTTAATTTAAACTGGTCTAATTCAGAAAAAAGACTGGTACATGCAAAGATAACCCTAGCAAATTCGTGAACGATCCAAATTGATGGCAGAGGTACAACAGAAAAGCGTCACTTGTATCTCATTGATATTGTTTTATTTACTCATGAAATTTCAAGTCGGCGGGTGGGGGTAATCACGGCATACATTTCTAATGACATTTTAGAGGCACCAACACCCAGTTGTTGCGATTTTCATGCGGCTTGTAATCTCTTGGCTCGTGCTACCCTGTATCCTTTCGCAAGTTTCCATTTAGACAAAATTCTTGTTGCGTTTAATGTTTCGCGGATAACGTTGCTCGTCCGAAAATTATACAAGTAACTCCTTTGTGAATACTTTAATTGTCTCCCTTAAGTGCAGAAATGTTGCGCATGCGAATTACTGGTTCCATGACATGTAAAATGTCCTTTCTCAAAGAAAGATCAAGTAGTTAGTGAAAAGATACCATACTTGAAAAATGATGACGATCAACTTAAATTGGATGCATCTCATGATTATTACAATCAAATTCAATCTCAGATGGGCTGTACTGGCTGTAGATGAAATGTGATATATTACTCTTATTTAGTGCAAGTTCATTCATTGAAATTATAATTTACTGTATGAAGAGCATACTTTCGATATTGCTATATTTTAGAAGTAAATGGAACAACTTTATATGTTCTTGTGCATTCTACAAGCATTGATAATGTTGTCAGCTTATCTGTTTCTGGTAATATTAAATAGAAATAAAATCTGAATACTGATCTTTTTGCTGATGTTAAATAATTTGCTGTATTCAGAAATAGTACACATGTTTACACAGTAATTGATTTTACATATCTATAAGAAGAAATTAAGCTGGTCTCTTTATACAAACTTAAATGTTTCTATTTTTGTAATGACTAGCTGGTCCGCATGCGATAAGTAGTTGATAACTTGCAGAGAAATTGGTAATCACCGGTTAGCTATCCAATTAGGTGGGCCGACAAAACCAGAATGATTTTGAAATCCGTAAACAAACCAGCATTGGCTGGGTAATTGTATACCAAAAGGTGTGAATAAATCATTGAAGGTTGCTCAAGACAGCACTTATTTAAAAGGGGCATTTGCAAAATTTGTTGATTTAGCATCAAGTACTTTAAAGGTCAAATTGACTGACCCTCTTGCATGTAATGTCTGTTTCACATGGATGACATTCGGGTATTTGTATGTCTATTGTATGCAGAATTTCTATCCAGTACATTCTACAGTTCATAATTATAATCACATGATATAGACATGGGTATTTCGATTGAAATACAGCCATACCTGAAAACAAAGATCAGCTTTGGGAAAGACAAGATGTGGCCCTTATTCATAGGTATGATTGTTTTAAATAATCAGTCATGTTTTTTCAAAGAATGGCCTTTATTCACAGGGTTATTCGGAGGTGGCCTCAAACAGGTTTGACTGCAACAGAATGAAATAATTGTAGGAAAAAAACATTTAATGAAGTTAAATTTATTAATAACATGAACTGCATTATCATTTATGAATCAAAATATACTTCAATATACCTAAAATATAACAAATATATACACAACAGCTTATATGAGGTACATTGGCATAAATATTTTGTTCAAGAAAAACTTTTTAACATATACCAACAACAAACATTGAATCATGTATCAGTCAAACACAACAGCAGTGTCACAAAAATTAGCTAGACAGCAACACAAGTGGGTAATTTTGTCAACAGTTGGAATACCATTATTGTCTTTAGTCATTAAGTAATCCAGGGGTAAAGTATCATTAAAAACTGTGTATTTTTGTCTTGTCACACCAATAACGCGTTCAACATGGATCCGAACACTGGCTAAATTACGAGTCATCTCGACATCTATTAGTGACAACTGATCTTTTCCTTTCGTTGATGCAGGAATCTTTACCTCACTACACAAAGTACCTACAAATGTTACCAATATCGAAACAACAGTCAGGCAGAATGAGGTCACCAGGTAAATTATTGTCTAAAAATCCACAGTTTTTAGTTATGTCCTAGTCACTTGAGCGACCTCCCCAAGAACGTGACAGGAATGAAATAGCTCCATGTGGTGTAATTCCAATCAAAAAATTGATGGTGGTATGATGTTTATAGGACGACCATGTCTCTGCTCTAGCTAGAAGATTTGATGGTCCGTCAATGAAAACTTCAAAGCAATCAATTATTACGGCACATTTTCCCAAAGCTTTCCTGAAATTGTACAGGCATTGTTTTCCATAAGGACTCTCTATCTGGTCATTCATTTTATGGCTGTTGCTTTTGATACTCCAAGTTGGAAGGCTGAGCAACTCACAGTGAAATTAAGTCTCAGTTTTATTAATAAAAGCATGAAACACTGAAATTTTCCAATAGAATGTTTTACCGGTAAGTAGGGTTCAAGATATCTAAATAATGACATCATTGTCATGAAACATGTGAGGTCAGTAAACTTTTTGACTTTATAATCATTGCCCTCAAATCCTTCCTCATGAAACTGGGACATGTTCTTCACCTTTTCTTTCAGTTGAATGTTCACTGTCCTTAAGTGTTGAAGTTCTAATATCATGTTAGTTATGTCACAGCACTGTATGTCTATCTGACAACCAATTTCCCTTGTGTTACTAATAGGTTCTTGATAACAAATGGTTCACTAAACTGATCTGATAAGTAAAGCAGTGTGTGTGCAGCATCGCTCTTTTTCTCTCTCATCAGCCAGCGTTGATACTTATATTTCATTACAGCTGGTGTAGTTCTTGGTGGTTTACTGCCCATATTCAATGTTGGAGCCCAGTCTGGATTGTCTCTGTCATAGAGTTCAACTCTTGTGCTTGAAAAATAGGAGCAAATTATCAATTATCATCATATTGTTTCAACTGTTATTATGGTGATGATCATAATGCCTCAAAATATCATAAAAAATTATACTGTACTTAAGCTTCCCGACAGTTGACGGACAGTCGGACATGTCAGGCAAATTTCAAGCAGGTCCAATAACTTTTGGGCATGTATTTGACAAGATGTCCGGCTGTTGGGCACGATTTACAGCATTTATCACTTATTCATATTATATCTGGTAGGACAAATTTTCATTTGGTCACACCGCAATGTCAGGCAAGTATTCCAGCAGTTTCGAGAAGCATGTGATAAATGTATGTTCGGAACTCCCAATGTTCATCACTATAAATGTTGTCGGAGAAAACTGGGATTATCATTGATATTAACATGATATGTGGAACGCAAGAAAATTGCTATAATTGCACTGTTCAACAAAGTTAATTATGACATGTACAACTCTAATCAAACGTCGAACCACGGCCTTTACTAGTCCTACTAATTAAACTGTTTGTGACGGCCTTCACAGAGAAGATGGCCCTTCCGAATTCATTTATGAAATCGGCCAACCGGAAAGCCGAATAAGTAAGGCTAGGCTTTTACCAGTGTTTATTCAAATCCAAACTTCTGTGAAAAAAATAATAAATATGTATTATTTTGGAATTCTATGCATAAATAAGACATACATTCTTAACATTCATTGAGTAAAGTTATTTACCTGACAGAAAATGAGCAGAGCAAACTCGAATGTTTTCATGTTTTTCCCCGAGCAATATTGGTCCAGATTTGCCAACCAAGCCATTCGTCTTTCTTTTGCATATTTTTTTGTGTTTTCACCCTGGTTTACAATAACTTCAGGCAATCTGTAAAATGACAGGTGGCTTTCTCTATCTGATCTATTATGACAGCCGTTAACGCGACAATAATGCACCATTTTTAAAAGATTTTATCAATAATGTCAGTGCGTAACGATTCGAAGCGAGTACGGCCAAGAAGGAATCTCTATAGTCAACGGGAATCAGATAATTTACATTTTAGTCAGAATATGGATTAATCCGCAGCAATTGTTATGAATCGTCAAAACAATGATGTTGTTTATAAATATTGATTATTCTGATGAAAGTCTTGCAGTTTCTTTTGTTTCAATTTACATTCTTATACAAACTTGAATTATGGTCTGGTTTAATTGAGTGTTGTCGAACTATATTGATGCGTATGAATTTTGTTGTTCTTAGGCCCATTCAGTATCAGGGACAACTAAAAGTAAACAAGCAATTTTATGGGCCCCAGGTTTATCCTCCGGTAAATTATTAACTTCAGCATATCCCTTATAAAGCAAAGCATTTCCATCCGCACAATCAATGTTTAAAAATTTGAGTGACTTGATTTCAACATTTTTCAAATATCCCAGGTAAAATTTACAGAAGAAGTGGATACGCACGTATCTGTGTCACAGAAAGCTGATACTTCAATTTTATTTCAAAAAATGCAAACCTCTGCTGATTCACCAACTAATTTTGGTCAAATGCTGGTTGTGTACTTCCACGAATCATTCAAAAGCTACTTACATGTTTAAATGGCAATTTCGGACCATATGCTTTCTTTATTACATACGAAGCGCCTATTTTTTTCAAGATCTTTCAAAGGTCTAAATGTGTTGTAGACCTCAATGGTTGGTACATCTGACCTCGTCCATTTTCTCTGAAGTTTGGATTGTTCTTTCGGTAATGTCCCCGAAAATGTTTTTGGCCCCTGATGCGTCTGCCAAAGTAAGACTGATTAGTCTGCTGAAAATGAACGCATGAAATACTTTCTTTTTCTTTCTCAATCTTTTCAATTCTTTCATCCATCTTTTGTAATAAAGATTTTACATATGCAAGTTCTGACAGAGTGACAGTTAGTTTTACATTCAGGTTTCTTATTTACCTTTTCAAGTTCTGATTCTAATATCAGACTTTAATTGATTATATTCAACAATGACTTCACATTTATAAGCCGCAGCAGCTTTCAAATCAGGTCGTAACCCTTCATAAAATACACTTGCCGATTTCGCTTTTCTGCATCCATTGCTACTGACTGGGATAACAACTCCACAACACGGAAGGAGAACTTGACCTCTGATTCTCCCTGCTCCTGCACACACCCATTTTCTGTAGAATACGCTTCTTGTAGCAGACAACTGACTTCATAACGACTAGCGCGATAGCTTACTTCTCCTTTGCCAGATTCACCAAAAAATAATGAAATTCTAGGAAATTTACCTCTTTTGGCCTTTGGGTGCTTAACTTCAGCACTTTCTTTTGGCGATTAAAGTTTCTTAAAGTCTTCTATAGACTCTATTTAATTTCTTCAAGGTTTCGATACACAGTATGTAACAATATATATAGTAACAATATATATGTAATGTTTTCAAGATTTTGATAAGATATATATATATATAACTTGCTCGGTGAAAGAACGTTTGGATTATTCAGGAATTATTCAGGAATCGTTTTGTTCGTTTTGTTCCAGTTAACGTATGATGATTTTTTTCAAACTTTTGGTCTAAAGAATGTGAAACGTGCGCAACATATGCTCTTACTTTGTCAAGGTTTGAATATGATATTCAATACAAGAATGCCAAAATTCATACGAATGTTGATGGGGGCTATCACGCTTAACCGAACCGTCGACAGAAAACGGCTAATACGTTGTTGAAAGGCTATTTCACGCGACGCTACTATATGCTCAATTCAGCGTTAATGTTTAATCTGGGGAATTAGAGTAACAATCTTAAATTTATTGTATGCTTGTTATCCAGAAATTGTCAAAGTGGAGGCATTAGCGCGTAGTTATCTCCGGTGGTCTGGTATTGAATCTGACATTGAGTACATGGTAAAAAGGTTCATCTTGTAAAAACAAGCGGAATCACCCGCGCAAGTACAGTTACACTTTGGGAATGGCCAAGACTAGTTGGGAACGAATTAGCGTAGATCTCGTCGAATCGCTTGTGTTTCTTCTTATTGTAGACGCTCATTCAAAATACCGTGAAGTGATCGCGGCTAGCCAAACAAATCATGAAAAGCGTACATTATTTGCTAGGTATGGAATTACTAAACAAGTAGTTAATGATATCGGTCCCGCAATTCAATTGTAATGAATGGACTCGATGCATGAAAATAATAAATAAATAATAAAGAAAACCTCAAAAGGGTCTCCTACAGGGCACATCTTCCGCCATGCTTTTGTCGGGTTATCTTTTTGTATAGTTGACATGCCTTTTTAATGTATGAAGTTCGAAACAAGTTTGTAGGCTCCTGCGGGGTAAACAATATTTCGAATATCTCGCTCAAAAAATTAGCTTTTGTGTTTTACATATGCTCTTTCGGGGCGTTTCATATCGTCGTTAACTGGTCCCAATTCCATGTTGCAGTGCACCTAACTATTAAGTTACCTGTGGGGAGGTACATATGTAGGTTTAACTATTGAGTTAACAGTGAGGTATATAACTATGTTTAACTATTGAGTTACCTGTGAGGCATATTTCCAGGTTTAACTATTGAGTTAACTGTGTGGTATATATCCATATTAATTATTGAGTTAACTGTGAGGTATATAACTATGTTTAACAATTGAGTTAAATGAATGGGATATATCCATGTTTAACTATTGAGTTACTTTTGAGGTATATACCCAGGTTTAATTATTGAGTTAATTGTGAGGTATATATCTATGTTTTACTATTGAGTTAACTGTGAGGAATGTATGGTCATGTTTTGACCAGCCTTTGTATCATTTGTATTTGTTATAAAATCAAAGCAGTTTACATATCATTGTTGTATAGAATGTAAACTATTCCTGTTTACATATCACTGTTGTATAGAATGTAAACTATTCCAGTTTACATATCACTGTTGTATAGAATGTAAACTATTCCTGTTTACATATCACTGTTGTATAGAATGTAAACTATTCCTGTTTACATATCACTGTTGTATAGAATGTAAACTATTCCTGTTTACATATCACTGTTGTATAGAATGTAAACTATTCCTGTTTACAGGATGTATGGTCAAGGATAATTTCTATACTTGCAGAAATACTACGTAAGAAATAATCACGATGTAACATTTACTAATTCAAATAGTTTAAGAAAATAATAAGTACACAGTCAAACCAAACGTTTTATGTTAATTACATATATACATGATAAATTGAAGAGAGACATCATCAAGTTTGTTATTAATTGGATGTTTTTGAATTAACTGGCATCCTATGTAAACAATGACTGAAACAATAATCAATAAAATGAATACTTGTATCTCATACATGATAATTTTACAACATGTAAGCTGCTTTTCAAATAACAGAGCCATCAACAATCATTCATGAACTGTTACAGTAAACAGACCATGCATAAATATTTGACATAGACACTTGTAATATGAATATTTAAGTGAACCAATAGAAATATATTTATGATTTTATAAATAAGAATGCATGTATACAACTACAATACGAATTGTTTATTACTCGTGTGTTTTGCAACAAAAATACAACAGATTTATGATGACAAAGACCTTTAATAGTTAATGCACAATTACGATCTACAATATAGTATTTGACTACACATAATATACAGTTACACAAGACACATGGCGGCATATGTAGAAGTAAAGTGAACAGGCATACGGATACATACATAATTCATGCATGATGTGTAAACTATAAACATATAGGTACTATAGATATGGTACAGATTACTACAGTGGAAATTCTCCATTAACCGGTTTTCCCTCTAAATCGTCCAAATGTTCTTGTCCCGACTTCATTACTGTATAATTCAAAAATCCGCTCCAAACTGGGATCCCCTCTAAACCAGCCAAATGACCTGGACCCGAGCTCGACCGGATTAAAGGAGTTCTACTGTATACATATCTTTAGAGATGATTTTATATTCTTGTTTTAATGATTTCACACACACGCACGCACCCTCGCACGCACGCACGCACGTACACACACACACACACACACACACACACACATCCGAATATATTCTAATATCACTTGCTAATACAAGCTTGTTGACCAATTATATATCGTACTGACCAATAATTCTAACAGAAAGCGCATAAATACAATTGATTCTCATTATGTCAAACTTGCTTATATTAAACTTTGGGTTATGCCGAGCTGTTTCTAGCGGTCCTGATTATTACTACGCTTACTTCCAATACACTTATTTCAAAATTTCGTTTATCTCAAACCATAATATTGTCCCTATGACTCTAAACAGCATGCAGTTTGAGTTGTTTATCTCAAATTTGGAGCTAATCAGCGAACATTGAACGCTTTTACACCTATCCATAATGATATTTCGTTAATTGAACTACAGGCTCCTTGAGATTTACAATCGGGCAACAAACAGTTACCATAAGAGTATCGTGATAATCATAACAGATATTTGACTGTCAATTAAAGTAATGGTTGGTAGTTAGGTAGGGCAATGATTGAACAAAAGGTACAAATAAGCATTACATTTACATTTGGCTGCAGAGAGTATCTGAATACTAGGATACTCGTAGGTTTAACTTGAAAATCGAGTGTGAATTATCGCCACCTCTCATTAGGCTCGAAACATAAAAAGTATTTATATTACATTAAATTTTGTGAAAAGTATCTGAAGATGAGACATTTACTATAATTATTATTTTGAATAGACTCATATATTGTTTCTTCTCTATTCATGTATATGCTTTATTCAAGCAAAACGTAAACATACCTATATTGCATTAAAGGTTTGACACACAAACGCTTTAAACATGTCAAAATATACAATATCTGTTTATCTCAAATTCTGGTGATCACAAACTAATTTCCTCCTTATGACTTTGAGATAACGAGAATCAACTATACATGTGCATCAGTTCAGATCCATACAAGATTCAAATTTTTACAATATTAGCATTTTCATTTTCGACACTGAATTTTTAGATCTTATATATCAAGGTTAACAGTTTGAAGAAATTAACATACAAGTTCAAATGCTTTTATTATATTTTAGTGGAGATATGTCAGATTACAGTTCAGCATGGCAAAAGTCGAGTTCACTGTTTCTTTCTTTTTACATTTTCAGTAAGTCTTTAATAGAGAATCTGTGGTGAAGTGCGCAAATGGACAGCTTTCCAGTATATTTAAAAAAGACTGTAACACTTCACCAAGCGATACTGTAAGTTTTATCGCATTGTTACGGGGAGAGGGAGACAGCAAAGTCTGCTTGTAAGTCTACAGGAAAGTCCTGGAAACAAACTCTCGTAATAAATTACAGTATTTCTTGCTGTACACCGTCATGTCACTATATACAATATTAACCAATCAGGAATCACATAACATTTGTAATAGCAATGGCGGTGTAAGACTAAATTAATCCGAAATGATCTGTCTATTTTAAACTAATTTAGTATATTTTATACTCTCACGTGCAGTACACCTTTATTCAATAAAAAGTAATGGCTATAGTGACATAAGGACCTTAAAGACAATGAAGTAAGCTCTTTGTTCTATTGTTTAACTAAGTTTAGATATGTGCTAGCAACATATATATTTGTACGAACATGATTCATGAAAATAAATATTCACTCGTATGTTTCCAGTTTCTATCTTCAATTACTAACATAATTACTAAGCCTTGTGTGATAAGATCCAGTTTTGCACTTACATGTAGTTCCATTGATCAATGTTTCCTGATTGACACGGTGAACTTATTGTATCCTATACTATATACTGCACATCCCTTTCTTCATGTAATAACACATAAGTTGGAAGAGATTTTCCCAGGCTCTCTCGTGTTCCTCTGTCCACATGTTCTCTAAATGGGGTTTAATGGAGGATATGAACTGCGGTCCCATTAGCTGAAATGCGTTAATAAATGAATGTGTCCTTATTTGATCAGTTATTAGTATATTGAAATGGTTGTTTTATGTGTAGAACCCTCCACCATTAACAGATCTCAACAAATCTAAATGTTTAATAACATTATGTACACTGTGTTTACAAATCCAGCTGTTTAAACTTAGCGTCATATGCTTAAAAATGTGCTGAAGATCAACAATATTGAATCGTCCATTGTGTAAGATGTTGAATGTCTAACAGACATGTTCTCAAAGAATGTAGGACAATTGAGGTAAGTTTTTCAGGTACTGGGTAAAAATATTTTCAGACAAGTTTGAATAATTTACCAGCTTGAACAATTTGTTTTAGAAGTTAACACAATTGTTTAATGAGGACACGCACTATAAGGGCAGATTATATGTGATATGTTCATTAAAAAGTCTCTTTGCAGAGATAAGGCTTTATCTTAATATTTATCTAATGGTATGAGCGAACACTTGTTGCAACGAGTGGCTATAAAGTAGAAGCTTTACACGCCATCGTAAACGTAAAATCGAACTTGTATCGTAATAAGACATCACATTGAGTGAATATCGTATCTCATATATATTTTTAGATTGATGTTTAGATATATATATGCAAATATATATATATGCAAATATATATATATTCACATACGTTAAGAACTCGTGTCTCAAATACAAAATAAACATCAATCTAAAATAGCAGATAGACTAGAAATTCATAAACGTCGAGTGAGAGGACAGTCACACTTACGTCAATGTATTCAATTTTCACTGTATAGTTCTTATGTCGAATTCCAAGATCCATCATCAGGTCCCGCAACTTATCACGATTATCCAGTCTATAAATACATTTGTCCACTGTTCCCATCACACGTAACGCATGCGCACGAAGTATGTGATTGTACTCCAAGTCAGACGTGTCCTTTGATCGAAATGACATGAAAACATTCTGTACTTCTGGGTGGGTTTCAAACAAGCTAGAAAATAAAAAAAATGTTTAGTTACATTCTGTGCTATACATTCCCGCAGTCAAGTTATACATTCCCGCAGTCAAGTTATACATTCTCGTGATTAAGTCATACATTCTCATGGTTAAGTCATACATTCTCATGGTCAAGTTATACATTCTCATGGTAAAGTCATACATTCTCGTGGTCAAGTTATACATTCTCGTGGTTAGGTCATACATTCTCATGGTTAAGTTATACATTCTCGTGGTCAAGTTATACATTCTTATGGTTAAGTTATGCATTCTCATGGTTAAGTCATACATTCTCATGGTCAAGTAATACATTCTCATGGTTAAGTCATACATTCTCATGGTTAAGTTATACATTCTCGTGGTTAAATTATATTTTCTCTTGGTCGAGTTACCGTACAAAAAACAACCAACGAAAATACAATAAAACGACACATAAAATCTATTGAGTAACGTTTACTCGCCCAAGGCATAAACAAGCACATTTGTAAATATTTACGTTAATTTGTCAACAAGTTAATATAACAAGTTGACAATATAATTACAGTTTATGATATGATAGGTTCGTAAGCCGTTATAGCAATTGTAGGTCAACTACTCAACAACTCTTTAAGAATAGTGTGTTGAATCGAAGAGGCATACAGCCATTTTACTGACATTCTGGTCTAAGTCAATACTGTGCTTGAAACGTTTACTTTTTATATTTGATCGTTTGTTTTCAGTATTTCAGTGCTGTAAGTAGCTAAAATTTACCGCCTGGCAACTCAGCTATCCAGTTTAAATTGTAGTGCTAGTGATCGGGTTCTGGTGGTAAAACAAAGTAGTCGATATTGTGAAGAACAGTTCTATAAGCGTTTATAAAGCATGGAAAACTATTACAGATAAAAGTATTACAATATACGTTAGCTTGTACTGACGAGGCGTTTTATAACATCATATGGTGTAGAAGGTAAGAACACTAATTATACATTTGTAATATTTCATTATAATCCCTATCCAGAGATGTCGTACGTTATCAATCACATGCATCTCTGTCAACGTCTGAAAAATAGTTGAAAACACGTGACAGAGTCACCTTCAGATTCCATCTGATACTCCATTGAATAATTTGTTTTCCCTTTAATGTGTATTTGTTGACATATTGTTCATGATTGCGTTCAACACCTGCATTTTGTTTTCTTTTAAGCGACTGGACTTTGTAACCAAATTACCGAAAATAAATAAATACTCCAATGTATGGAACAAAATACATTGTTTCACTTAGTTGTAAAATTCGTAGCAATTGCGACTTTATTCTTGTATACAATAATCTTGTAAAAGCTGAGACGTAAAATGACACAGATATAAGTGAGGGATAACTCTGGACAGAGATATAAGTGAGGGATAACTCTGAACAGAGATATAAGTGAGGGATAACTCTGAACAGAGATATAAGTGAGGGATAACTCTGGACAGAGATATAAGTGAGGGATAACTCTGGATAGAGATAGATTCGCAGGTAAAATATCAATTTGTGTGCATACATTCCCGACCGAATGTTTTTGCATTCATACGTTTTTTAAACAAGCATGGTGACGTCCTTTCATATGTCACAAATATAATCAGCTTAAGACTGACGGCAAATATCATGGCGCTGTACATAACCGACGTGATATATATAGAACTTACCCCTAATGGTCAAACTGATTGTTGTTTTTTTTTGGAGTCTAGTTATTAAGAGATAGACTGGTAATTCATTAAAGAGGAGCGTATTGTGGAAGAACCGGTGATCGAACCACAAAGCAGTCCAAAAGTCCATGCGATTTAATAAACTGACCTTTTATGTAATTAGGACACAAGTATAAATAAATTCTCTTCGTAAATATTTCCGCAAAATTTTATTACAATCAATTCAAACTTACTTTAATCTAAACTCATCTAAAAAAACCTAACATATCCATTGTCATGGCGGCTGGAAATAAATACCATTGATTCAAACCTTTCAAAATTACAGGACACTTCAGCAGTAATGTCGAATCAAAACGAAAATTGAACTAATTTAATCAGTTAATTTATAAACAAGACAAACAACATATTTTGTTTATGACTAACTGGTAGTGCTGAATACCGGTCCATAGATCCAGGATGGAGGTCATATGATGTTGTTTTGACGGCTACTTTCATTTCCGTAACCTTCATAGATATAGATATAGATAGTTTATTTCAGTATCAACAAGCCAAAAGGCCCATGTGAACATCGATAGCATACATACATATTATACAAGACGTGGCCATGGTATTGATCTCATATGTATACATTATTTAACAATTGAACAAAACGGAATGAAAATACGTAATTAAACAAAATAAACAAATGTCAATTGTTTACAAAGCAAACAGTTAGAAATAGTATAAGAAGGATGGAGCGAAACGACAAAAGAAACATTTTATTGCGGAGAAGACACACAATATTCAACATATAGACACACAACATTCAACATATAGACACACAACATTCACCATATAGACACACAACATTCAACATATAGACACACATCATTCACCACATGGAAACACAACATTCAACATATAGACACACAACATTCACCATATAGACACACAACATTCACCATATAGACACTGATCGTTCACTATATGGAAACACAACATTCACCATATGGACACTGATCATTCACCATATAGACACACAACATTCACCATATAGACACACAACATTCATCATATAGACACACAACATACACCATATAGACACTGATCATTCACCATATAGACACACAACATTCACCGTATAGACACACAACATACACCATATAGACACACAACATTCACCATATAGACACACAACATTCATCATATAGACACACAACATACACCATATAGACACTGATCATTCACCGTATAGACACACAACATTCATCATATAGACACACAACATACACCATATAGACACTGATCATTCACCATATAGACTCACAACATTCACCGTATAGACACACAGCATTCAACATATAGACACTGATCATTCACCATATAGACACACAACATTCACCGTATAGACTCACAACATTCACCGTATAGACACACAACATTCACCATATAGACACTGATCATTCACCATATAGACACACAGCATTCATTATATAGACATTAATTATTCACCACATAGACACTGATCATTCACCATATAGACACTGATCATTCACCACACAGACATTAATTGTTCACCACATAGACACTGATCATTCACCACACAGACATTAATTATTCACCACATAGACACTGATCATTCACCACACAGACATTAATTGTTCACCACATAGACACTGATCATTCACCACACAGACATTAATTATTCAACACATAGACAAACATCATTCACCACACAGACATTAATTATTCACCTTAAAGACAAGCATCATTCACCACACAGACATTAATTGTTCACCACATAGACACTGATCATTCACCACACAGACATTAATTATTCAGCATATAGACAAACATCATTCACCACACAGACATTAATTATTCACCACATAGACACTGATCATTCACCACACAGACATTAATTGTTCACCACATAGACACTGGTCATTCACCACACAGACATTAATTATTCAGCATATAGACAAACATCATTCACCACACAGACATTAATTATTCAGCATATAGACTAACATCATTCAAACACAGACATTAATTATTCACCACATAGACAAACATCATTCACCACACAGACATTAATTATTCAACACATAGACAAACATCATTCACCAAACAGACATTAATTGTTCACCACATAGACACTGATCATTCACCACACAGGCATTAATTATTCAGCATATAGACAAACATCATTCACCACATAGACATTAATTATTCAACACATAGACAAACATCATTCACCACACAGACATCAATCATTCACCATATAGACAAACATCATTCAACACACAGACAGTAATTGTTCACCACATAGACACTGATCATTCACCACACAGACATTAATTATTCAACATATAGACAAACACCATTCACCATACGGACATTAATTATTCAACATATAGACAAACATCATTCACCACACAGACATTAATAATTTACCATATAGACACTGATCATTCACTACACAGACATCTCATTCACCTCACAGATTTCAAATGTACGTTATACAAAAAAATGCTGTTTTACTTATGACAATATGAATGCCTATGATTACCAAATGTGTTTAATACTGTCAATATGTAACGTAAGTAGATAAAAAATCATTTTCTGTACGCTAAAGTGGTTCGATGATATAAGCTCCAAAACATTTTAGAAAAGAAAAAGATTGACAGTTATGTCAAATTTGAATATACAATGTATTTGTCAGAATTATGTTTAGAACGCTGCTGAGACTGTTATAAGGCTTGAGAACGCTGCTGAGACTGTTATAAGGCTTGAGAACGCTGCTGAGACTGTTATAAGGCTTGAGAACGCTGCTGAGACTGTTATAAGGCTTGAGAACGCTGCTGAGACTGTTATAAGGCTTGAGAACGCTGTTGAGACTGTTATAAGGCTTGATAACGCTGCTGAGACTGTTATAAGGCTTGAGAACGCTGCTGAGACTGTTATAAGGCTTGAGAACGCTGTTGAGACTGTTATAAGGCTTGAGAACGCTGTTGAGACTGTTATAAGGCTTGAGAACGCTGCTGAGACTGTTATAAGGCTTGAGAACGCTGCTGAGACTGTTATAAGGCTTGGAAGTTTTAACTCCAGTTAAATGCCTGATATATCAGTCTGCTTGAAACAACATAACTTAGTGTAATGTAATGTTAATGTAGTACTATCATTTTAGGAAGTGAAAATATGTGACAATTTTGAGGGCGCAATTCACAAGGTTTTTAGGGTTAGGGTTAGATTTAGACAATTAATGTTAGTTATTATCTGTAAACAACCCCCCAAAATTTCGTACGTTTAGGGGGAATTTTAGGGACCCTGACTTACATACTGAGGTCATACCTCATACATACAGTCATTATCTAAATTGCAAGCTAAGTAAGGTACACTTTATAATGGACGTATCTCGGTAAGATAGTATTACCAACCAAACTGGCTGTGTGGGAGGGGTGTGTGTGAGCGTTTGTTATCATAAAACTTATTATTAAAAATATTATTATTATATAGATCTAACTTACTTTACAAACGTAATTATTCCAACATTCGTGATATCCTCTTTAAGATTTCTCCACATATCTGTAAGAATTCTTACTTGATTCAATGGTATAACAGGTTCAGGTGCTAACGGATCAAACGCTTGTTTATCATGATCCCGTACTAATCCACATTTTACGAAGTTAATTCCCATGATAAAAAATTAACAATCATTAAATATCAATATTCGATGTCCTCCGAAATGAATATGTTTAATGTCGACTAGTTCAATTCTTTTAATCCTTTTTCATGAGCAATCTAACCACATTTAGAACGATTGAACCCATAGTAACCATTTTTCATAAAAACCACAAATATAACCTACAGAACTAAATGAGTTATTTTATTTTTATTGAATTATTTGAGAACAAAATTGGAAATTACGTGCTTCGATGCATTAACATTCACTTCATCTGTAATATATTTGCAAAGACGATAAGAATTATCTTTCATGCTCGTATGTTTAAGTAAAAGAAAGCCAGGAATGTAAATAACTATCGGCAAACAAATTATCAGTTTCTTAAAATACGAGTCAGTAACATTTACAAGTTTACCTCACCTTCATATTGATTTTTTAAGCAACAAGAATAAACAATGGTCTGTATGCAAGAAACTCGTGTTCTGTGACTATAAGTTTTTATATAAGTGGTAGTGTTTTATCGTTGGCCGTAAGCTTTTATATAAGTGGTAGTGTTTTATCTGTGAGTATAAGTTTTTATATAAGTGGTAGTGTTTTATCGTTGACCGTGATTTTTTAAATACTACTCAAAATTTGATAAGGATAGCTTTTTCAATGCTACATATTTTGTAACATACGCAATGCAGTCTCTCAATGTTTGGTGTGTATATTTATTCGAGTGTTTACTACAAGGTACAGTTAATTTTTCTGCGGTTTCACGGCCCACGGCTTCCCAATTTGTACGGGGAAAAGGCTACCCATGAAAAGAGGCGTGGTGGCCACATGTACAATTGTACACACTTTCAAGTTATTCACTTGAATCTAACACATTCAGCTTAAAACTTACTGAATACGTAAAATATGGCGAATTTGCGCGTACGGCATCGTTTAAGTAGGGAAAAAATGAATATGGGGGTCGGGATGCTTGCAGCAGGGCGTCCTCAGCCTCACGTGGCACGTGCACTCGGCGTGTCACAGAGTGTAGTTTCACGGATGTGGAACCGTTACCAAACTTATGGTGACGTTACTCACAGGCATGGGGGTGGTCGTTAAAGAGCAACAACGCAGGCTGAAGACAGGTTTTTAGTTATACAAGCTCGACGTCACCGGTTTATGAACGCAACAATGCTACATAATGACGTTGAAAATGCAACGGGAGTGCGGGTGTCGACTCAAACAGTACGAAACAGACTCCATAGTATTGGTATGCGCGCTAAAAGACCCGCAATCCGCATTCCATTGATGCAGCAGCATTTGCAAACACGCCTTCAATGGGCCCGAGGTCACGTCACATGGACGTTGAATGATTGGACCCCGGTACTGTTCACCGATGAGTCCAGATTTTGTGTGGACTTCACGGATAGACGGGCATGGGTGTGGAGAATGACCCATGAGCGTTTTGCACCTGTTTGCATTGCAAACCATGATCGCTATGGAGGGGGTTCCATCATGGTGTGGGCCCCGGGGATCAGCATGCAGGGCAAGACTGACCTTCATATCGTGGATAACGGCAGTCTGACGGGCCAACGGTACGTTGATGAGATCCTGGACGTGTATGTCCGCCCGTACGCTGGCGCTATAGGCCCTGAATTCATTTTAATGGATGACAATGCAAGTCCACACAGGGCCATGGTGACCAACAGGTACCACCATCGTCCGAATGGACTGGCCGGCACGTTCCCCCGACCTCAATCCCATAGATTCCCCCGACCTCAATCCCATAGAACATGTATGGGACATGCTGCAGAGAGCCATTTCAGCCCGCCCTGTTAAGCCCACTACAGTCCAGGAGCTAAGACGGGCCCTCTTGGAGGAGTGGGTTCGAATCCCACAAATCTCAATTCGGAGGCTTGTTAGCAGCATGCGACGGCGATGTCAGGTGGTTATCAATGCAAATGGACATCACACTCGATACTGTCCAAGAAATTAATTCAATTAATTCATTCGCAGCAAAATTTCACATTTGGCACATCCATACGAAAACGTCAATTTAGCACCCATTCAACTTTTGGCTTCTGTCACGCTTCAAAGAATACACCAAAAACTTATTTCTATCTTCAAACAAATAGACAAATGCATAAACTTTCAATTAAAACAATAAAAGTTTGGTAGACATTTATATCCAATCAAATATAAGCAATCTAAAAAGCTATCCTTATCAAATTTTGAGTAGTATATAAATGGTAGTGTTTTATCTGTGACTACAAGTTTTTATATAAGTGGTAGTGTTTTATCATTGACCGTAATTTTTTATATAGTGGTAGTGTTTTATCTGTGACTACAAGTTTTTATATAAGTGGTAGTGTTTTATCGTTGACCGTAATTTTTTATATAAGTGGTAGTGTTTTATCATTGACCGTAATTTTTTATATAAGTGGTAGTGTTTTATCTGTGACTATAAGTTTTTATATAAGTGGTAGTGTTTTATCTGTGACTACAAGTTTTTATATAAGTGGTAGTGTTTTATCATTGACCGTAATTTTTTATATAGTGGTAGTGTTTTATCTGTGACTATAAGTTTTTATATAAGTGGTAGTGTTTTATCTGTGACTACAAGTTTTTATATAAGTGGTAGTGTTTTATCATTGACCGTAATTTTTTATATAGTGGTAGTGTTTTATCTGTGACTATAAGTTTTTATATAAGTGGTAGTGTGTTATTTTTGACCGTAAGCTTTTATACACTACTCAAAATTTGATAAAGATCATTTTTTGAGTTTTTATGATTACACACTTCTGACACGAATGCACTAAAGTTTAAAAGTCACCCCTATCTAGATCCAGCCATTGTCACGCTTCAGTGATAAATTAATACTTAAAATAAAATGAAAAACATACATTGAAATGTCAAAAGTTGCAAAATAACAATTAAAAATTGATAAAAAATTAATACCCCATGAAATATATACCATCTATTAAGTGATCCTTATCAATTTTTGAGTAGAATAGATGGTAAAACAAGATATTAACTACCAGTCTGATATTCATTTAACTTGGGTATAATGTAATAAAGGGTCTTCCCTTGCATGCTGACCCCGGCCCAAGCCATTACTGAGCCCCCACCATAACGATCATGGTTTTTGATGCATACCGGTGCAAAACGCTTACTGGTTGTTCTAGACTCCCGGGCACGCCTATCTGTAAAGTCAACACAGAATCTGGGCTCGTCTGTGAAAAGTACCGGTGTCCAGTCGTTCAAAGTCCATGTTACGTGACCTTGGGCCCATTGGAGACGTGCCTGGAGTGGTTGTGCAACAATGAAATACGAATTGTTGGATATCAGCACCAGGCACTCTGTTTCGAATGGTTTGAGTTGAAACCCGAACCTCTGTTGCATTCTGGAAGTCATTTTGGAGGGCCGTGGCATTCATGAGGCGATGACGTCGGGCTTGTACCACAATAAAACGGTCTTCTGTCTGCGTAGTAGCCCTCTGACGACCCCCCCCCTTGTCTGTGGATAACATCATCATGCACTTGGAAGCAATTCCACGTCCTCGCTACAACGCTCTGTGAAACGCCAAGTTGACGTGTCACGTGACGTTATGACGCCCCTGCTTCCAGCATCCCAACACCTCTATTCTTCCACGCCAAGATATTGTCTAACACGAAACAACTTTCAAGATGAATGATTGAGCTACAAGTGTAGATCTGAAGCATGCACATAAAGTACATGTCA
Source organism: Lutraria rhynchaena (assembly GCA_008271625.1). Lineage (NCBI taxonomy): Eukaryota > Metazoa > Mollusca > Bivalvia > Venerida > Mactridae > Lutraria > Lutraria rhynchaena. Next base: position 855,332 of record VIBL01000149.1, on the reverse strand, counting down.
AGGTGCATCCCACTTTTTCATGGGTGTTGCTTTTCCCATGCAAATTGGCAAGTCTGTATAGACAGAACCGGTAAGACAGGTTATTGTTTATATAGAATACACACACTAAGAAAATACAAGCCTCTTCGTGTGTAATCATAAAAAACTACAAATTACATTAACTTTAAAAAGTGATCCTTATCAAATTTTGAGTAGTATAAATAAGACTGACAGTTATAAAACTGATAATCACCCTTTGTGTAGTAGATAAAACAATGTTAAAATAAATAAGACTTAAAATAGTATCTCTGGGGAGAACTCGCTTGAAACGGCTTACTATTTAGGGCCATAAAAACTAATTAAAAGTGACAAAAATGTAATAACAATTAAGACTAATAATACACAGATAAGTTTTACAACTAAAATACTTTCTACACAGAGGTGTGCATTTTTTAAAAAAGAATTGTTCTTTAAACATCCTTTAATACTGAGTTCTGTGATGTTGCTGAATCAGGCGAAGGGAAATAGGGATCCTGCTGGAGGCAAAGAAAAAATTCTATTTTGATAATGCGTGCCATGATTCCAGACTATGAGCGTTTGCAGCATACATTAATTGTATAATGGTATATTATTGATGTTTACAGGGTTTGAATGTTTTAAAGGGACAGTTATACTGTATTGATGGTCTGATATTGACCTTGCACTTTGATCAATCCAATCAGTTTTATGAACGTTTAATATTAAGGGCCTGTCATTGAATACTGGGATCCAGAGTGTGGCCTGGAAGCTCAATCTGGGCCAAGTCATGTATATTATACTTTGACTGTTAACTGTCACACCCAGGTCCCAATAACAACTTTAACTTAGCCGGTCAGATTTTGCTGGGCCTTTTTTTACATTTCAGTACTCTTGTATTGAGTGGGCCAGAGTTCACCCCCTTTCCCGGTCCAGACAAGGAAAGTGGAATAAGGTATTTATTTTGTTTTACTTTTATTATATCACATTATTTTGTTTCATTTCAGTAGGAGATAATGTATTTAATTAAAACTTAATAAGTTTGAAAGTATTGTGAAAAGATGAGGATAATAATGCACATTAATAATCAAGTGTTATTTACATTAAAAAATATATTAAAGGTTTTGACCTGTCTATATTGATTAAGAAGAATAAAATTTAAGGATAAGGCTGAAATAAAAAAAATGCTTTGTTTGCCTTTGACCGATCATAGATTTTAAGAAAGGGTCGGTCGGTCGGAACATATTTTATTTTATTCACAGAATATTCCTCTTATAACTCAAATGTAACTTTAATAGATCTAGATGTCACTGTTGTTTTTTGTTGTTGAAAGTCACGCACAAAGTTATCGTTGGAGGAAGCCTTTTATACGTCATTATTTACCTCTGTCAGATGCTTGTTGCACTCCTCCCCCCAGTTTGTCTTAAGCGTAGAAATGATCGCGATCATTTTTTTAACATAAAGTAAGATAAAGCACGGAACTATCTTATTGGCGAAAATATGAAAACAAAAAAGCGGCGATAAAATTTAAGTCGGCGGTTTTTTAAAATTTCAATTCGAAAATTCTTCTTTTAGCATTATTTTGAATTTAGCATACCGCTATAATGTGAGAAATAAAATTTAATATTTTTATGTTTAATATCAGCAATTAGTTAAAGACTTGTGCAAACCTGAATAGGGTTTCAAACAACTTTATATCACAAGCAGAATAAAAACATTTGATGTATGAAACATGGTTATTACCTTCCATAAATTAAGTACATTTCACATTTCAAAAGCAGTCGTTTTAACGTCACGAACCCTAAATGACGTCCATTTTGGACAATTATGACGTCCAGTGATAGATGTGTCACTGTTAATGGTTTCTCTCTTTTATGCTACTTGAACTTTTAGTTCACCGGTAGTTCTATGTTATATAATCTCATCATGGTGAACAATAATGTCAAATAATTTTAAAATCCAGTGGTGCATGAAGAAGTTATGGCCCGGGCAAAGTCAAACATACAAAAACTTGCCAATTTTGGCCCTTTAAACCCTAACTGTGACCTTGACATTAAATCTATGGAAGCACTGTCTCACCAAGGAGGACAATTGTACCATATTTTTAAAACATATTAATGCTGAAAGAAGTTAAAGTCCGGAAAAGGTAAACATGCCAATATTTGCTCTTCAAACCCAAGTGTGGCATTGACCTTTGAGATATAGACCTAGGTCTTGCGCATGACACACCGTCTCATCCTGGTGAACAATTGTGCCGAGTCATTTTAAAATTCATTGATGCATAGAGATGTTATGGTCCAGACAAAGTCGGACAGAGTAACACCCGGACGCACGCACCGAAGTACACACGGACGCACATACACGGAACCACCATTTTGACAACTGTGTCGGGCTCACGGCAAGGGGGCACGACAAAATATTTGAAAAAGTTCTCACAAAACATGTAAGAGAAATATTCTCCACAAGCTCCTGTATCATTTGGGACAGCATGTGCGACTGACCATATTTCAAAGGGGACATTATTCTACAATATACGTGACCTTTGCATGAATAATAATGCTATACAAATCTATCTAACCACAATGTATATGAATAATTTGGAAAAGTTCGCACAAGAAAGGTAAGACAAATATTCATCAGAAGCTTCTATTTCATTCGGGAACGGACTGAGCGACCGACCGACCAACCTATCGATCGACGAACATACGACCAAAAACCAACCAACCAGGGTGATTCCAGCATGCCCCGCCAGTATGCATTATGAAACAAACCTTTCAAGATTTGACTACTTTTAAAAAAGTTATTTTTCATCTGCCATCCACATTATACATTATAGCACGTGAATATAAATGATTGAAATAAACATTAAATATTAAAAATTTAAAATTATTGACATTTATGTATGTAAAGCTTATAAGAGCAACTATGTAGTGTTCGCAACAAAATCATACATTGTAAAAGAAAATAATTTACCGCTAAATGTCTTCAGCAGGTATCATAGATTAATGGATGGATGGATGGATGGATGGATGGATGGATGGATGGATGGATGGATGGATGGATATGGGGCGTCACCCAATCCATTCCAGAACGAATATTCTTTAATTTTGTCATGTGAATACGAATACTGCTGTTATTTTCTCATCAAGAAGTAACGAAAACGTAAATTGTGCTTAACAAATACCAACAAATAACTTTGCTGCATACTGTGCACTATGTACCACCCATTTAGTTTCCATAAAAGGAGGGGTTGCATCAATCTAAGTATGCCTCAAACAGTCGCAATACTGCATTAAATGATGCTACTTTTTGGTATCGTAAACATAGAAAATTAAAATCCTGGCGTCCACACGTCATGCAAATGAATGCGTGTGCATGTGACGATGTGTTCAATGCCAATGCACAAAACTCTACGGCAACAAGAGGAATGAACAATTATACTGTTTAAATTTTGTTTGATTTCCACAGGTAGGTGATAAATATGTTGCCATCTATTAAATACGAATTACAGAAAAAAAAAACAATCCGTGCGACTTCTAAATTTAGAAGGTACGTAACACTCGATACACAACAGGTGCGGATTCAGGATTTGGCGTTGGGGGCGTAGTAGGGGCGTAAAAGGTGCGTAATTTCTGACCCAACTAAGGACGTTCCAACCATCCTCTTCTATGTACTACTATCGTACGATGATACGGGCGGTGTTTGCACCCAATGGCATTTGTAACTGACTTTAATCGTGTTTTTATGTAAATTAATGCAGCTCATCTTGTAAAGAAAGTAGGGAAAGTCGCCGAAATTGGACTCCAATAGCGTTTATTTGGAATTCAAAAGTAGCGAGGTTTTCCCAGGATTTCCATCACACGCTTCGGAAACAGACATTGAGATCTCTAAATCGATGCCGCATTAAAAGGTGAAATATTTAAACCAGTTTTAGATATTTCCACACAAAAATATATTACCTACTAAACACTCAGCGACTGTTAAAAATGACTAAAGTAACACCGACTTTTTTTAAAAAAAAAAATCTTCCATAACTCATGTTAATGACATTTGAATTAACGTTTAATACAGGTACAAAAAATGCATATTTGTATCCATAGCGCGTGAAAAGTAACCCTAAAAGGCTGATCATTTTTTAAACGAAGGTCAAATTTTCACGCGGGGTCATTAACGGTGTCAATTTTTAACGTTGAAAATTGATCAATAATCTGTTGAAAATGACCCATGGGGTCAAATTTTACGCTATACCGTTATGGATTTGGTGTGACAATTTTGAATCGACTGCAGCGCCGAAATAGAATCTGAATGCAAAACTGACTTTTGGGGTTTATGATGAAATACCCAAATAATTGAATTAATTAAAGCTATCATTTCTGCTGAATAGATTGAAAGGTTGCCAAAAGGTCTATCAGCAGAAGTATTTTTAGAAGGTATATAAAAAGCTGCTGCAACTTTACCCGATTGGGGCATTTGGATCCATCCGTATAAACACTTAAATAGTTATTATAAAATTGTCCCGAATGAAGATTAATTTGAATTGAGCTTAGGTTTAGAAGATCAGTTTTTTTTTCAATTTTATAAGGAGAGAGATAAGTCAAAAATGAGGCCAAAGATTACTGACCTGAAATATTTCAGCACCATAATCGAGTTCGGATCTAATAAGTGATTTGTATAGGAGCAATAAGCTTTTTGATCGGCTGAAAAGTCTGTATTAAGAGTTATATAAAGTTTGTAGTACATTTTTTTTAAAAGCACACCGAAGTGCCAGGTTAAATCAAAAGCTGCCTGGAGACCTAAGAAAATCGCTAGCACTGTGCGGCCGCTGTTTTTGGCCGAAATGATGTCGTATTGTAATCGAGCTAAATGGCCTGAAGTGCTCCTTCCCTTTCTAAAGCCATATTGAATGGGATTTAGGCGTTTATTTAATTCAATATGATTGTCTAAATGGGCCTTTACCATCGCCTCTAGCAATTTCCCTGAGTAATTAACGGTTGGGTGTGCTGTGTCGTCGCACGGAGTGATCGGTCCATAGGTGTTTAAGGACACTGTGAATTCACAATGGTACCTGTCGCTTTTGAAAAACAAGTTTGTTCCAGCGCTTCGAAAGCGAACAGAAAACATGCAAATGCCTAGTTCATGCAGTATGGTGCGACAGCACATATATGTAATATAATATTCGATTATTTTCATGAAACCTTTGACGCTTAGGTGATTTCCCGACGACACCCTGTTGAGACGAATTGTGGACAATTTTGGGCCGCATACAGTCCTGATTTGAACATGTGCGGTTACTTTCTCTACGCCTACCTAAAATCGGCTATTTACAGACCAAAGCCAGTAGATATGGATATGCTATTAACAAACATTAAACGGGAAATGAAGACGATCAGTAAAGAAATGTGTGGAAATGTTTTTTACAATTTCATAGTGCGGACACAGGGCCTGGGGAGGCGATCTGCACCTCACTTGTTATAGGAGACTCAAGGCTGGCGGTGTCCGTCCCTGGCAGATTGTCATATTACTTTTCCGCCTTTTCTACTATTCCAGCCGACCTAGACCAGGGGATGCCCACTTTCTTCATCAACATGGTAATGCATTGAGCCTTCATATACTGAGGGCATCCTGGGTACGAGACCGGATGGTTCCCACTACAGTTGAGTTAAAGAAAGGTGGGCTCACTGCAGAGGTAGGGCTTATGGGACCCAGATCACCTTGCACAGGTTTGTGGGAGTCTAAATGCATTTGTTGCGTGTCCGAACCTCTCGCATCTGAAACATTTCATGGGGGCATAACGAAAGGTTCAGTTTTAAAAGTAATTTTGCTAATTTTGACGTACAAGAGTGACACTGATTCAAACTACAACTGACCTGAGGATTTCTAGAATTAATACCTCGGTAAGAATCGTCCGTGAGCTATGAGATAAAATATTTACTTTCTTCGTGAAACTCTCTGCAAAGTGTTCTAATTAGCTTAAACAAGAGGGCCACGATGGTCCTGCATCGCTCACCAAAATAAATGCTAATTAACTTGTTACTAAAAAGGTAATAAAGGTACACTTGTGGGCAAATAATGGGGAACAATATATGGGGATAAACTCGATAAAGGACCATCAAAGGATGCTGCAAAGGAATATTCGTGATGACTGAAGGATGCCACGAATCAAATTTAGTAATGATCCAACCACTGGTTCATGAAAACAAGTCATTTTAAGGTATTTCTATTCTTAGCTCTAGCTAATTGGGGCCAACCATTTTCATTTTAGCAAATATGATAGAACACGATCTAAAGATGCTAAAAACCAAGTTTGGTAATAATCCATCCATAGAATCATAAGGAAGTTGTTTTATGGTATTTCTATTAATAGCTCTAGTGGCATCTAAAAAGGGCCGACCAAATTCATTTGAGCATTAGTGGACCATCTAAGGATGCTACAAACCAAGTTTGGTGATGATCCATCCATTGGTTCATGAGAAGATGACGTTTAAAGGTATTTCTAATTTTAGCTCTAGCGGCCCCTAATAGGGGCCAACCATTATTATTTCAGCAAATCCGATAGAACACTGTCTAAAGATGCTAAAAACCAAGTTTGGTAATAATCCACCTATAGAATCATAAGAAAAAGTCGTTTTAAGTTATTTCGTTTTTTTTTGGTTCTAGTGGCCCCTAAAAGGGGCCGACCAAATTTATTTGGGTAAAATTGAGAGAGGACCATCTAAGGATGCTACAAACCAAGTTTGGTGATGATACATCCATTGGTTCATGAGAAGAAGATGATTGAAGGTTTTCTATTTTTAGCTCTAGTGACCCCTAAAAGGGACCAACTGGTATAATATGAGCAAATTGCAGTTAGAACGTAAAAAGGCTTACGCACAGCAACTTTGAAGTAAATCCAATAGGTAGTTTCTGAGGAGAAGACCATTGCAGACGCCAGACGACGGACGCCATCCACCTACCCATCCTAATAGCTCACCCTGAACCTTCGGTTCTGGTGAGCTAAAAATGTATAATATGATATTGTACCATTAAAAATATTCTAACCAGCTAAATATATATATTATATCATATCATCTACAAGGTTATTATTAAACAACAGGTTTTTTGTCATGCAGATAACAAATACTGTGATGGCAGGTCTTACCCTCTTTTTGTCTCACGAACAATATCTCTTAATATATAATAATATTATTATAATTAAACCATCTATCAAAGGACTTACTTCACAAATGTTATAACTCCCACTTTATGTAAGTCATGTTTTATAACTACCCAGACTTCCTTCAACAGTTTTGTCTCTACTTCACTCAAACTCGGTGGAGGATCAGACGGATTAAAGGCAGAATTGTTGTTCTCCTTCGTGTTTATGTTATCAAATTTCGTCGCTTTAGATCCCATATTAACAGAAATATTTGATTTTGGAAAATGTCGATATTTTATTTCTACCAAACACTACTTTTTATTTCACTTCTTCAAATAAGTCCAACATAAATTCTCCTTGATTGATTTATCACATACAAACTATGTATTGTAACGTTACTTTCTAAATACCTCGTTCATGTATTTAACACATATGAGTTCCGATGTTAGCGCATGTTAATTTCATCATTTAGTACCAATAATAAATTCTGTAATCTTATATGTTTATACAACTCGTAATGATTCATATAAACCAAGCATGATCTCAAGATATACTGGTGTTTGATGAGATAGAGTCACAAATGCAAAAATACACATTAACCTTTGATGACTCAAGGAAAACAGCTCTATACGATTTATTCCAATCATACTTGTAAGGAAATATCATTATTCCGAATTTGTGACATCTAAAAAACCGCACTATATTGGTGGAGTTTGAATTTCCGCACACACACATATATATACCCCCTGTACTCTCCAATAGCTTTAATCAATGATAGATGCAACGATCTGGTAATATATGATGTCGAGACTTGCCGAGCTTTTATTTCAGTTTATAAACAGTCAACACTATCGTCTCTGAGTTACCCTAAACAACAATTGTTACCAATATTTGACAGTTTAAAGATAATGAACGTTATAATGACACTAATTAACTGTTAAAGATCTTGGTAATTGCATACAGATATATTGATGTAAATTACGACCGATAAATGACAATGGCACGCTATGTATTTAAATCCAGAAGTTATTGATCATTTGACTACGCAATCAAGTGGCTAACATCACCATCTAATATAGAAGCTTATACGTAAGGATGGAATATACATGTACGTTGTATGTTGTGATATTAAATCCGCACAGTTGTTTAATGACCATTGAATATTTTATACCGAATGTCAAATAAAAGACCCTAAGAAGGAATTAATGGCCAAACTGATTCGATTATTTTATTCTGAGTGGTAACAAGTTCCGGCTTCCGTTATATAATTACGGCGGTATAGGTTTTATCTGATACATTGTGCTCACAATTATAGAACATATATACACTGAACAAAAAATCCGGTTTTATCCTATAAGAATTCAACGATTTTAGCATTTGTGCGTGCACTAGTTATATTGAGGGCGTGAAACTCGATTTGCAAGTGTATGCATGATTCAACTTGTTCCGTGTAGTATTCAACCATAATTGTTCCCTAGTCTAACAGATCTTGTTGTCATTTGAAAGAACATGCTTCGAGATTTGTAAAAGGAAATCCCTTTTTGCAGTTGCAACATAATTATGCAAAGCTTCCAAAAAAGAAAATACGTGAATGTAAATGTATGTGATGGATAACGATCAACAACTGGATAGAGATTGACAAACGGCATGCTTGATGCCGGTGTAGCGTAAAATTTCGACCCCGTCGAAAAATGACTCAAAAGGGTCATTTCTTAACATAGAAAATCGACCCGACAGGTTTTCAACATCAAGGTTAGATAAAAATTCGTTAAATATTAATCAGTGTTACATTTTGATCAATCCTGGTGTTAATTTTTAACGATAAATAAACCCCTAGATAAAGGTAAGAGATCGACGAATAAGAGAATTAGTACCACAGGAGCGTAGCTTTAGTAAAGCACTGTTTTCGGTGTTGAAAATTGATCAGTAATTGGTTGTTGGTAGTTCCAGTCAATCTTCGAACACAATATCGAACGACATAACGTACTGACGATTTCGTCGCGGACGTGCACACGTTACGACGCGTGGTCAGAGCCGGCATATCGTTATAACACATTTGCGCAACCGATTCCAAACTGCTACTGCTGACAACATCCCCGGGCTTCATAGTAATCGAATCAGTGAGCAAACTGTTCGTAATTGGCTGCGAGAGAACGGTCCTTTCGGACGGTGTTCGTATGTCGGTGGTGTTCAAATGCAACGTCGTTGGGCAAATCGTTTCAATAGGGCACGTTTACCCGTTAGTCCCGACGACGCTAGACTATGCGTGTAGTTATATTCTCGGATGAGTCCCGATTTTTCTGCAGCGTGGTGATGGTAGGGATCTACCGTAGGAGAAATGAACGCTTTGACGAGATCGTTTTCCAGGGGGGTGTCTATCATAGTCTGGGCTGCCATTTCCCGTGGTTATTACTCACTAGTCATGGTTGACAGAAATATAAATGATCTGTTACCGCGATGACATTCTCATGCCTTAAGTCATTCATTTTTCCATCACAACGCCAACATATCGATATTTCAACAAGACAATGTCACATGCCATACTATGAGACACAGTACATCTTCTCATGTCGTATAATATTGATTTCATTGAAGATTAACTGGTTTTAAGTTCATATCTGAACTCAATTGAGCACGTCTGGGATAACCCAGACAGGTGTGCAAGGCGTCGTCGCAACCCATCCGCGAACCTCAGTGAACTCCGTCGATCACAAATTCAGGACAGCGGTCATGGTCCAGTGGTTAGTGCTCTGGACATGTAACCCGGAGATCCGGGTCCGAATCCCGGTCGCGGCAGGTCATACCCTTCTATTAAAATTTGACAAAAATGTCGATTTTCCTCCAGATGTGGAGGTTGCCGGCTCCTTATAGAAGGGTAAGTTAGTACTGGTTAGTATACAGTCCAGGAAAACTGGTTAGGAGAACCGGTCGCCGTATATAACTTAAAAAATGTTGAAAAACGGCGTTAGCCCAAGTGACAATAAGTCACATAAAAACCAACAAAACAAATTCAGGAATAGAACAATATTCTGCAAGTAGAAATCGACACTGTAATCAATACCATGCGCCATCGATGCACTGAAGTAACAAATTCAATGGGTGGTAATATCCATTACTATGTGTTATTTTTTATTCGGACCCCCTATCTCACTTGATCCAAATTCGTATCCGTAAACTTATGGACATATTGTTTGTACAGAATAATGCAATAATAATAGAACCATCTTTACGTGTCCTTGTTTGTTCACACCAAACTGTATTCGATTAAAGTTATCTAAGTTTCTGTTTTGTTCAGAATATATCTTTGATATACGTATGAAAAGTTTGTTCATTAAAGTGACAAACTATTAAATAAACAATAAAAACGACCTGAGATTGTTTCAACTCAATTTTCATGCATGGGCTTTTACTAATATTAATAGATCAGACATCGTAGAACACCTGTAAACTGCTGCGTAAACTAACCTGATCAACAGGTGGTGTTCTGTTGTTGAAAATAACTGGTGAACTCTAAATATGTAAAACATGTCACATAGTGGAATAGTGCGTAGACATGAGGCAAGTTCAGTAGGGTGAGGGCATGCAACAAGATAGGTAGTGTATAGATATGCGACAAGATGTCAATAGATAGGTAGTATATAGATATGTGACATGATGTGGACATGTAAAATGATAGGTAGAGTATAGATTGTGTCAAATTGTAGACAAGCAAAAAGGTAGGTATTTTGTTAAATTCCACAGTCATATTTCACAAGAGATGATATCCGAAAATGGGCAAAATAAGGGATGACTGGGACAGTGGAGGATGATCCATGACCGTTAGCAGAGGTTAGAAGCCTTGGTGTACACATCGGAATTTAAGGCAAAGTTATCATCATCTGATGACTGTCCATTGAAAACTATTTAGCAAAGGATCTTTTATGCACTTTCCGGTGTCCTAACGACGACACTCAAGGTCCATGATCGCCGATATCCACAAGTCACCGAAAGATCACTGGGCATCCTATCATACATCTCCAGTGGCTGGCTGTTGTAAGGCACAATCGGGTACCTGCTTATAACCATCTGCTTCATGACCACTCCTAATGATATGTGAAAAAAATGTTGGAAAATATGTCCTATGAGGGAATCAGTGAAAATCACCAATGCACTAACATTCTTTGGTGACAGTGGAAATGTGACTGGGACAATAGCAGTGGTAAACAGTGGCCTATATTTTACATTCCAAGTTTTATGAAACATCTTATATTCACAAGAAGAGACGTTTGTTAAAAATGTATACCCCCTCCTAATATCAACTCAACTACATAATGCCGATGCAACATGATATAAAACAACCCCACTTCAAAATCCTTGTCATTGTCAAAACACTCGGATACGATTGACTAAATCTGATAAAATTGTTTTGAGTACAGAAACAAAAGGAGACAGGGCTTATTGCGCGCCATTTATGATAACCTACCTCCCTACGGAATCTATGGGCTGCAGGCCAGTCTCCTCTAGTTATCAGACGGACAAGTTTTTAGTGGTCGGAGTTAAGCTGACCTCGACCTGCTCACTTCAAAATCAAATGGGGTTGTCTACTGGTCAGGACAAACACCCATACAAATTCTGAGGATTGAACGCAAAGGCATTCTCTTCTTATTGATTAGAAAAGCATTTTGTCATAACAACCTTGACCACTCAATATATACTTGACATCTGACTTAGTCACTTAAAATCAATAGGGGTTATTTACTTGTCCAGACAAGCACCAAATCTAAGGAATGTACACCCATCCGTTCTCTTGTTATTGATCGGACAAGCTTTGGGTGATCAAGGACACGGTGACCTTGACCTTTGACCACAAAATCAATAGGGACTAACTACAGGTCACAGCCAACCTCCCTACCGATTCTGTCGGCTGCAAGCCAAATTGTTCTATAGTAATTGATTGGATAAGCTTTTTAGTGGTCAAGGACATGGTGACCTTGGCCTTTTACCAACGGACCACAAAATCAATAGGCGTCATCTACAAGACACAACCTACCTCATACCAAATCTGTGGGTCATATGCACATGCGTTCTCTAGTAATTGATAAGAAGAGCTCTGGTCTATGGACGGACGGATCAAGCAACTGACAAGTGCAAAGCAATATACCCCCATTTCTTTGAAAGGGGGGGGGGGCAAAGTAATAGCCTGAATGATAGCACTACTTTTTACACTATAATATTAGCATAATACAATCATCATGAAGATGAAAGCAACCCTACAATGAAAGTGTAATTGTCCGCGAATTTGCTGTAAAAATATAATACGGGCAAGTAACTCTGTAAAAAAACAGCAATGTGAATAATCTCCCCTTTACACACAACTAGACATCAATACTTATCATCGGTGAGACTTGGAAGAAAATAGGTCAAACAATGAAGGAAGAGTTGTCTGCGCAAAAAAATGCTGTAAAAATATAATAAGGGCCAATAACTCTGTAAAAAACAGCAATGTGAATTATCTCCCCTTTACGCACAACTAGACATCAATAGCTATCATCTGTGAAAGTTTGAAGAAAATAGGTCATGTAATGTAGGAGGAGTTGTCCGCAAAAGGAAAACGGATGAACAGACGGACGAACATAATACGACACTTGGGGTGTATAATAATGAATAAATAATTTTACTCAGAATTTTAATCTAACATCTAATCAACTAAAATATTGTGGCACATCACAGTCTGGTCAGGAAATTGTATACAGTTGATAAATAACATATTGATGATACTTATACATAACCCACATTCTGAAGAAACAAAAACTGGGTTTTTTTTGTGCAACCAAATCAAGTATTATGAACAAACCCAACAATCAAGATTTCTTGAACAGTTTGTACATTATAAATCCCTGGCTTTTTAGTTATATTTTCTGAAACAAAAACCCAAATGCAGATTAACACATAAACAGCTATCATTATGAATATTTAGAATGATGCATTTAAGCAAGAGGGCCCTTTTTCGCTCAACTGAGTAAAGATTGCAACATCTATGGTTTACCTGTGACTTGACCTGGTGACCTAGTTTTTAACCTGAGTCGACCCATGTTCAAACATCTTCATGATATCACAAATACAAACATTCTGACAGTTTGAGGAAGATCCAATCAAAATTGTGACTTCTAGAAGGTTTACAAAGTTTTCAGGACATTTGACCTATTGACCTAGTTTGTGACCCTAGATGATCAATGTTTCAACCTGTCCAAAACATCATGAAAAAAACCATTTTGACACAGTTTAACTAAGACCCCATCAAAGCTGTGGCCACTAAAGGGTTAACAAGGTTTTTTAATGATTTGACCTAGCGACAAAGTTTTTGACCCCAGATGACCCATGTTCGAGATTGTCCAAGATATCTTTAAAACAATCATCTTGACAAGGTTTGGTGAACCTCCAATCAAAACTGTGACCCCTAGAGTGTTTACAAAATTTTTCTATGTTTTGACCAAGTGACCTAGTTTTTTACCACAGATCACCAATGTAGCCAAGATATTATTTAAACAATCATTCTGACAATGTTTCATAAAGATCCAATCAAAACTGTGATCCCTAGAGCGTTACCAATGTTTTTCTATGATTTGACCTGGTGATCCAGTTTTTGACCACAGAAGACCCATGTTTGAAGTCAACCAAGATATTGTTAAAAGAATCATTTTAACAAGGTTTGGTGAACCTCCAATCAAAACTGTGACCTATGGAGGGTGAACAAGGTTTTCCAAAGATTTGACCTGGTGACCTAGTTACTGACCCCAGATGACCCATGTTGGAATTTGTCCGATATAAAATCAACCAAAATTGCCATCTTTAGAGCATTAATAAGGTTTTCTGGTGCGTTGACCTAGTGACTGTTTTTGACCGGAGATGACCAATATTCGCACAATTTTACAAAATCATTAATATAAACATTCTGACAAAGTTTAATGAAACTGTGAAAACAATCAAAACTGTGATTTCCATTCTATTTGACCTGGTGACCTAGTTTTTGATCCAAGACAATCCATGTTCTAATTTGTCCAAGATATCATTGAGACGAACATTCTGACCTGGTCTGATTAAGATTCACTCAAAAGTGTGACCAGTAGAGTGTTGACAACCCCCAAGTGTGGACGACAGACGTTGGAGCAGACTGAGTGATCACTAAAACTCAGGTGAGCTAAAAAAGTATGTTTATCATCCCATAAAATATTAAGTTTATTTATCTGGACACAACACACGTGAATGTTAAATAATCATGTTATCATTTCTGACTAGACTGCAGTGAATCCTAAAATAATCATGTACATGTTAATGCTGAAGACTGATTCCGCAAAATATCTGATTTAAGATTAGAACAAAGCAAGTTTCTTCCAAACACTTGTATAACTGACAATGATAATAATAGTTGTTCAGACTGTAAACATGTTGGAAGCTCATTTTCTTCATGAACTATTTGACTCTCGATTCGTGAACTTTAGTGAAATGTTGACCTGGACATATATAAAATAAAGTTTCTACTTTTAATAAGTGATTTGATGCATGTGTATTAACTAATCACTCATTTTAAAATATATTTTACATACTTTTTTACATAAAAAGAATCTAAGTCTGTACTAGAGATTCATATTTCATAATTTAGGAACTTATGTGATAGCTGAACAAAAAGTAAACTCCAAGTGTATTAAGCATTTTAATGTATAAATACAGACTAAGTGAAATGTAAGTTATGTCAAATGTAGGCTAAGAGTTAATTATCAAAAAAAAAAACCAGTACTCGCTTAGTCTTCAAGTCTTCAGTTAATATTTAGTGGTATGTAATTTCTGAATGTATTTGATATTAACAAAATTTTGCAATTGCATGATTGATACTGTACCAATACTAAGATATTATTTACATTGTTGAGCCCCTTTATGGAGCATTTATCAGTTTAAAAGCTTGAGACATACAAAACACAATCAAATGAACATGAAATCAGTGAATACATCCTTAATTTTAAAGATTTCCAAATTCTCACAAGATCACATTGCATGGCCTGGATCACGTCTCTGCTACAGGTCAAAAGTTTGTCCTTGGAAACAGTTTATTGTCCTATTTACAGTCTAGTAACACAGATTGTTTATGTACACTGTACATATGATTAACATCAAAATTGCACCCAATCAACATCAGAACTGGAATTACTGAAAAAAAACAAGGATAATTCGTTATTTCTGATCATATATAATCAAAACATAGGGATAAACCTTGAAAAACAAATACGATCTGAAAAAGATTTGTGGTGCTGATTAGGATTCCCTGATTACACTCCTAAATCATTTAATGTAAAAAACCCTGGCTCATCAAAAATCGATCACTGTGAAACCTGGTTATCCCAAGGAGTCATCAGAACAGACTAAATGCTGCATAAAAACAAGGAATTTGTTTGTTGATGAAATGAAAAATAATACACAACTATAAATACAAGAGGGCCACGATGCCCTGCATCACTCACCAGAATAAATGTAAATTAACTTGTTACTAAAAAAGTAATAAAGGTACAGTTGTGAGCAGATAATGGGGAACAATAATAAACTTGATAAAGGACCATTAAATTATACTACAAAGAAATATTTGTGATGACTGAAAGATGCCACAGACCAAATTTAGTGATGATGATCCAACCATTGGTTCATGAAGTCATTTTAAGGCATATCTATTTTAGTCAGGTGGCCCCCTTAAAGGGGCCAACCAATTTTTTCAAGCAAACTCGAAAGAGGACCATCAGAGGATGCAACAAACCAAGTATAGTGATGATCCATCCATTGGTTCATGTGAAGAAGACATCTAAAGGTATTACTATTTTTAGCTCTAAGTGGCCCCTAAAAGGAGCCAACCATTTTTATTTGAGCATACCTGGTAGATGACCATGTAAGAATGTTACAAACCAAGTTTGATAATAATCCATGCATTGTTTCATGAAAAAAAGTCATTTAGAGATATTTCTATTTTTAGCTAATTTTTTTAGCAAACTTGACAGATGGACCATTTAAGTATGCAACAAACAAAGTTTAGGGATGATCTATCCATTGGTTCATTAGAAGAAGACATTTAAAGGTATTTCTATTTTTAGCTCTAGCGGCCTCTAATAGGGCCAACCATTTTTATTTCAGTAGATTGGATAGAACACTATCTAAGGATGCTAAAACCCAAGTTTGGTAATAATCCATCCATAGAATCATGAGAGAACCATTTTAATGTATTTCTATTTTTAGCTCTAGTGCCCCTAAAAGAGACTGACCAATTTATTTTTCAAACTTGACAGAGGACCATCAAAGGATACTACAAACCATGTTTAGATATGATCCATCCATTGTTTCATCAGAAGTAGATGTTTAAAGGTATTTCTATTTTTAGCTCTAGCAGCCCCTAAGAGAGGCCAACCAATTTCATTTTAGCAATCTGATAGAACACTATCTAAGGATGCTAAAAACCAAGTTTAGGGATGATGCATCCATTGGTTCATGAGAAGAAGACATTTCAAGGTATTTCTATTTTTAGCTCATGCAGCCCCTAAAAGGGGTCAACCATTTTTATTTGAGCAAATCTAATAAAGACTATCTAAGAATGCTACAAACCAAACTTGGTGATGATCCATCCATTGGTTCATGAGAAGAAGATGATTAAAGGTTTTTCTATTTTTAGCTCTAGTGGACCCTAAAAGGGGTCAACTGGTATAATATGTGCAAATTGCACTTATAATGTCAAAAGGCTTCTACACAGTAAATTTGAAGTAAATCTGACTGGAGTTTCTGAGGAAAGGACCATTGTTGACGCCAGATGCCGGATGCCGGAGCCGATATGTGCTCAGGTGAGCAAAAAAATGGAATAGGTAGGTCATAGTATTAGAAACTTAAGGGTCAGTGCCAAATAACAAGGGTCAGTTGGGTAACTACTTTTATCTGGCCTTATGTATAAACTCAGAATCAGTAAAGGGCACCAGCAATTAAGTTTGCTAATAACTAAAAGTTGGCAAATGAGGTAATTTTCAGGAAAGATTACATTTAAGAAGTATTTTAATTCTTGAGTGAGCAACCCAATGACATTAGTCTATAATTATCAATGACTAATCACCTGAGTTTCTAACCTGTACTGTATATTGTACGGTGTCTATATAGTATTAATACATAGAACAGGTTTGAAATCCAGGTGATGTCTAACCACACAGCTAGACAGGACATAATATTTAATGTCACCTTCCTGATATACATATGCATATTTGACTTAATTAAATCAAAATTTGAGGGGATATATGTAAAACAAAAGGAAAATCTAAATTAACACAGTGTTTTTTCTCAGCTTTTTTGGAACATGACCCGACCACCAGAATTTGGAATTTTCGCAACATTTTGGACAAAATCGGGAAAAAGTCACACTGTATTAAATAACTTAAAATAATCAAATAAAACTAAAAAATCACAAATATTATGTTTATTTTTGTTTTTAGATATTGACAACTTTGTTATTTGAATGATTCAGAATACAATTAACATTTTAACTGATGTAAATTAAACTTTTTTTCACCTCTGAATTGGGAATTTTTGCCTTGCAATTGGAAAACTAGAAGTCGCCAAATGGCAACATGTCGAGCCCGCTAAGCTTCCTTTTTACAGTCCAGACAAGGTAAAACATGCCAATCTTTGCCCTTTAAACCCAAGTGTGACCTGGACCAGTGAGATATGGACCTGGGTCTTGCGTATGACACACCGTCTCATCATGGTGAGCAATTGCGCCAAGCAATCTCAAAATCTATTGATGCATAGGGAAGTTATGGTCTGGACAAAAAAAGTAACGGACTCATGCACATACACATACACGGAACCGCCATTTTGTCAACCAGGTCAAATTCACTGCAAGCGGGCTCGGAAAAAAACCCATACTTTTTGCCATTGGGAACACGACTGAATATCAGTTGTCAAATTGGCCCCCAAAAAAGCCTTTCATATAACAAGTGGTAGAGAAAGAACACATTTTAACGTAAAAATACACTTCATCCTAATGTCAGTGTTTAAGAGACTAACAGAAAACACAACAATTTACATATACATCAGTGTTTAAGAAACTTACCTGCTTTTTATTCATCTGATCAAGACTTAAAAAAGTAAGAAAAAGCATAATGAAACTAATGCTGCAAGGGTCTTTACATACAGAGTTCAATCAAGACTGAACTTCAACGGGGCTTCTGACCCACAAGCTTTTCAACAGGGGCCCATTTGAAAAAATGGAGCCAACACTCAAAATGAATTTTAGAAGTACAATGTATTACCTATTTGCATTCATGGTAGACTGTATATACATTTCACTAATCATCAAATACATGTAATAACAAACTATTTTCATTTCTGAATGACAACAACATGTATACACTTGAACTAAACGTTACATGAAAGTAAGTGCTCATTAGTAAACCATTTCATTTGAAACTGCTTATCGTATGAATCGGAAGAGCCCAGGTCAGATTCTAAATAATATTTCATTAAAATAATGACAATTTACTTGAAATGTATTCCTCAGATTTCTCATAAAATGGTTGAGTAAAACATTCAGAAAATCTATGTGCCAAAGCAAGTCATAAAATTTACAAATGGTGAAACTGCATTCTGAATCTGATATCCATGCATGTATTTATTCATAGACAATACTGTATCTATAAATATGACCAGGTGTACATGTGTCTAGGTGTAGAAGTGTCTCGATATACAAGTGATTGGATGTTCATGTTTCCAGACACACAAATACAGGTACATGTGAATAGGAAAATATATGTTTTGGTGAAAATGTGTCCTGGAGAACATGTGTTTAAGTGACATGTGTCTAGATGTACATGTGTTTAGAAAAACATGTGTCTACAAGAACATGTATCTAGGAAAACATGTGTTTAGGTGATCATATGTCCAGGTGAACATGTGTTAAGGTGAACATGTATCTAGATGAACATAAATTAAGTTGAACATGAGTTCAGGTGAACATATGTCTAGGAAAAGATATGTCCGGATGAACATGTGTTTAGGAGAACATGTGTCTACAAGAACATGTGTCCAGGTGAACATGTGTCTGCAAGAACAAGTGTCTACCAGAACATGTGTCTACAAGAACATGTGTCTACAAGAACAAGTGTCTAGGTGAACATGTGTCTAGGTGAACATATGTCTTCAAGAACAAGTGTCTACCAGAACATGTGTCTACAAGAACATGTGTCCAGGTGAACATGTATCTACAAGAACAAGTGTCTACCAGAACATGTGTCTACAAGAACATGTGTCTACAAGAACAATTGTCTAGGTGAACATGTGTCTAGGTGAACATATGTCTTCAAGAACAAGTGTCTACAAGAACATGTGTCTAGGTGAACATGTGTCTACAAGAACAAGTGTCTAGGTGAACATGTGTCAACAAGAACATGTGTCTACAAGACCATGTATTTAGGTGAACATTTGTCTAGGTACATACATGTCTAGGAGCGCATGTGTATACATTAGTCAAGAACACATGTCAGGGAAACTATGTGTCTAGAGGAATATATGTCTGGAAGAACATGTGTCTGGGAGAACTGTGTCTCTGTGAACATATGTCTAGGTGTATATATGTCTAGGTAAAATGTTGTTCAGGCATACAGTGGTTTTGTACTTCATAGATAAAAATTGTAAAAGCTTACACATTGTAAGGAAATAACAAAGAGCATGGGCTATCAGGAAGGAGTCATAAACAAGTGGCTTACATATGATACCTTTACCTTAACTATTTTCCTGAAAGAATCAAGTACAAAAAATATTGGATAAAATGATAACAGGAATCAGCAATGGTTTTCAGACCACCATATATTTTTGCATCTAAACAACATTTGACTGGTTTTGTAATTTCTCTGAACAAAATGCCTCAAAAGAAACTTCTCAAATTAGAATATTAACAGAAGAGCAGCTGTCTGAAAACCATGTACCAAACATACACAGACATTGAATGAAAGAAAATTTAACTCCCTTCATTCAACCTTTTACAGAAGAAGATATTTTCATTCTGATTCTGTATCTCTCCAGCTCAAACTGTTTTTGTTTACATAAATTGGTCAAAGAATGAAAATAAGAGGACCATGATGGCCCTGCATTACTCACCACAATGTATGTTAACTCATCACTAAAAAAGTAATAAAGGTACACTTCTGGCAGATAAAGGGGAGCATTAATAAGGATGCTGCATACCAAATTTGGTGATGATCCAACAACTGGTCCATGAAAAAAAGTCATTTTAATGTATTTCCCGCTTAAGCTCAGGCCACCCCTAAATAGGGCTGACCAAAGTGATATAAGGATGCTACAAACCAAGAATAGTGATGATATATCCATTGGTTGATGAGAAAAAGAAGTTTTAAAGGCATTTTTATTATTAGCTCTAGTGGTCCCTAAAAGGGGCCGACCATTTTCATATGGGCAAAACTGAGGACAATCTATGGATGCTACAAACCAAATTTGGTAATAATCCATCCATGAGAAAAAGTCATTTAGGGTTTTTCTATTTTTAGCTCTGGTGGCCAACCAACTTTATGTGATCGAACTTGAGAAAGGGCCATCTAAAGATGCTACAAACTAATTTTAGTGATGATACATACATTGGTTTATGAGAAAAAGATAAAGGCATTTCTATTATAGCTCTACTAGCTCCTAAAAGGTTCTGGTGACCTAAAAAGCTCTTATGAATTTTAGCTCAGAATGAAAATATCTACATTCCACTTCCATCAGTCATTTTGAGAAAATTCTACCTTGCACCAGTAAATTCTCCCCATGGGTCTGCAGAGCCACCTGCTGGTTTCACTTTATCATTTGTACCCATCAACAAATCAAAGTTAGAATCAGCAATCTGACCTTGAGACTGACCTTGACCCACAGTGGTTTGTCCTTGACTGGAATTATCAAAACCTAGATCCAATAAAAGGTCGACATTTGAACCACTATTTGAAGAAGAATTATTAGAACTTGGAAAAGCTGAATTTGTTACTGTTTGTGTTTTTTGTTGATTATTTGGTTGTATATTACAGCTACCTAATGATAGCCCAGCACCCCCTGGTGGGGCTAACTTTACGCCACCTGGTGGTGGAGGTAATAACCCCAAACCACCCCCTGATGGCTTCGGTCTTGATTTCTTCATAGAAGTGCCATTTTCTTCTGTATTTTTCTTTGTCTGAAACAGACAACAAAATTTCATAAATGAAAACAGCAGGGGTCTCAGTGGGGCAACATTAAACTCCAGTGAACGGAAACAGTTAAAAACAAATAAAAAATTGAGTATGATTCTATCATACAAATATCTATAAACACAGGCAATTTTACATCAAATGATTATTATTAAAAGTCATTACAACATAAACAATATGTGAAAGTCTAACTTGAAGTTATGAAATATAAAAGCATAATTTTATATCTAATGTAGTGTTGCAACATCGGTTCAAAATCATAATCGATTATCTGTCGGAATCGGTTGGTACATCCGATGCGATTTTCCGATTATATAATCGGCTCTAGTGTAGCAGTGTTACATAAGTAGACAACTAGTGTTTGATTCTATTTCATAGTATGCACCCTTTGGTTCTTAGCCATTCTCTGCCTTATGCTAGTTGGTACTGTAACATATAAGCATGGTGAATGGAGTATGTTATCCATTAACCAGGCTCTATTAACATCAAATAACATGGGGGATGGTCAAATATTTGTTTTTTTCGCCTCGATCGACAATCCACATAAGCCGTTCCATGTAGCAGAGCACCAAAGGAACAGGTATGGACTAAATTATCTGGCGCTTTGATTGCGTTTGAGCTATGTGATTGGCTGTAAATTTGTACAAACATCAGGGATCTCTGTTCAATATAAACGAAGATATTACCGATGCCTGAATACTTTAGATACAAATTGCACCTTTTATTCAAAATAAAACAGTGGACGCTAGATTCAGTGACTCTACATAACATAACGTAGAGATCCCAATGTTTTGATCTATTTTTAAATTACATGCGAAATATGCATCGAGCGAATAAATGCGAGGCATTCCGAATGCGAAAGTCTCGCGAGAACCCGCAGGCAGAATTCTGCCCGGATTTCGACCGCAATTGACCAATCAGCGTCCAGGAAATTTCGGGCCATACGAGTTGCCTCAGTACACCAGAGTCAACGGGTACCAGTTTCATCACTAATCTAATGCATCATTGTTCTATTAAATTAATGGGAATTAAGTTTCATGGAAGTATATCCAGTACTTATCAAGTTGTTCTAACATCCAGATAAGTTGTAACACCCCCCCCCCCCCTGTGGAGAAAAAGTAACCAGCAAAGAATGTTCAAATAAATAGTCAGATGATTTTTTGGCTTCCGGCTCATTTCTACTTCCCTAAAGGGAAAAATTACTAATTGTGGCATCTAATGTGTTAGAAAATGTATCAAATTGTTTGTGTTAGTGTGTTAGAGAATGAATCCTATAGATTGTGGCATCTAGTGAATGTATCCCAATGACTGTAGCATCTAGCGTGTTAGAGAATGAATCCCAATGATTATAGCATCTAGCGTGTTAGAGAATGTATCCCAATGATTATAGCATCTAGCGTGTTAGAGAATGAATTCCATAGATTGTGGCATCTAGTGTGTTACAGAATGAATTCCATAGATTATAGCATCTAGTGTGTTAGAGAATGTATTCCATAGATTGTGGCATCTAGTGAATGTATCCCAATGATTATAGCATCTAGTGTGTTACAGAATGAATTCCATAGATTATAGCAGCTGGTGTGTTACAGAATGAATTCCATTACTGTGGCATCTAGTGTGTCAGGGAATGTAACACACTAATTTTAGTATCTAGAGTTTTATAGAATGTATCCCAATAATTGTGGCATCTTGTGCACAAGAGAAAGTATCCAACTAATGACATCAGTGAAGGCACAAGACATCTTATAATGTATCTTACATACCGAGATATTGATTCTGATAGTTTGTCCCTCTTTGAATCCCAGATCTAATTTTGGTCCCTTTTCTAATTCTTTTTCAGCATCCTTCTCTTGTTTTAGATGTCTGAAACATATATGCACATAATTACCTGGATTTGTATTTTGTAAAAACATGTCATAATGAGCAATATTTGTAATTCAGTACTTTTTCATAAAACCAGACACAAATGTTTTTTCTCTCCATTTTTACACCCAGAGAACATTTCATTTTCAATGCAGCATAGTCTGCACGAAGAAATCAGGGACAGTGACACCGTGATAATATCATTAAAATTTCCTGAAATGGGCCATAATTCAAAACAAAACAATAACATTCACACACTGCAAGTGATGTAACATCTTGAAAAGCGAAGTATTTACCAAAAAAAAAATCTGACGAGTATTTCCACTTCCTTCAACCATGACAGGTCACATGATTGATTTGTATCATACATTTTCATTGGTTAGAATAACTGGGTTCTTATAATGCAGAATGTTGTTCATACAATCAGAATGAAGCTCTCATCACAGGTTAGGTGAGAATCAATTTTATCAGTTTTACCAATATTATCACACTTTCGCTTTATACATGTACATGTTGCAGCTTTACGACTTTGTGTCTGACTTAATAAATTTGACTATTTTTTGTGTAAAAAATCTTAAATATTTAGTATAACATACATCTGAAGGTAGTAAAAGTATACATTTTCAGTTAGTGCGTGGACATATCTACATGTTACACTACAAATGAGCAAATTGCTTTGAACTGCGGTGCATTAACTACAGCTATAATGACATATGTTGGAAAAATACAATTGGCGAAGTTGTTTCCTTTCTATTACATTACAACCTCTCTAAAGCAAAACCCTTTTGGAGACGCAAAATTATGTCGTTGTTGAGAGGTTGCCGCTCTAGAGAGGTTAAATAAATAGCCAAAAAGTACAATGGGGAAAATAGCATGCTGTTGTCCAAAGGAGGTTGTCGCTCAAAAGAGGGCCGCTCTGGATAGGTTGCACTGTATATATTGGTTATATGTGAGGTATGTGGCAAACCCCTTTGACCACAATACTTGGCATGAGTGTGCCCATCAAACCCAGCAGAAACTTTTTGTGGGTCTCAGTGGTTTACAAAAGGTCAATGGCACTCTCTAGATTGAACTCTGGATGTAAATTGTTTCTATTGCTGCAGAGTAAAGGAACAGGTTATGGTATTATATCCATAATACAGCAATCATTTTATACATCTGCCACATGCTACTCAAAAATGGTAATATTATAAAAACAGTACAGCCCAATCGTCGATAGTTAACCTAGTTACTTCAATGTATTTTACAATAAATTTTTCAAATTTTGTATGAGTTATTGCCCTTGTTGAAAAATAATCATTTTTGACAGTATTGCATGGTGACCTTTATTTTTCTTTATTAAATATCACTGATACTATGTTTTTGCATTGTTATTCTGTGAGGTTCATTGATATGCATCTTCCTTTGAAAAATTGGCTATTCCTATAGACGTCAATGCATGACAGGAGGGCCAAGATGGCCTTTTTTCGCTCGCCTGAGTAAAGATTGCAACATCTATGGTTTACCTGTGACTTGACCCGGTGACCAAGTTTTTAACCTGAGTAGACCCATATTCATACCTGTTCATGATATCATAAATACAAACAATCTGACCCCTGGAGTGTTAACAAGGTTTTCCAATGATTTGACCTATTGACCTAGTTTGTGACCCCAGATGATCAATGTTCGAACCTGTCCAAAACATCATGAAAACAAACATTTTAAAACAGTTTAACAAAGATCCAATCAAAACTGTGGCCACTAGAGGGTTAACAAGGTTTTTCTATAATTTGACCAGGTGACATAGTTTTTTACCTCTGATCACCTATGTTCAAACCTGTCCAAGATATCATCAAGACAAGCATTTTGACAAGGTTTGGTGAACCTCCAATCAAGACTGTGACCCCTAGAGTGTTAACAAATTTTTTCTATCATTTGACCTGGTGACCTAGTTTTTGACCCCAGATGACCCATGTTTGAACATAAGCAAGATATCATTAAAACAATCATTCTGACAAGGTTTCATGAAGATCCAATCAAAACTGAGACCCTTAGAGTGTTACCAAGGTTTTTCTATGATTTGACCTGGTGACCTAGTTTTTCATCCCCTTTAACCCATATTGGAACTTGCCCAAGATATAATTAAAACAAACGTTCTGACAAAGTTTAATGAAGATTCAATCAAAATTGCAACCTCTAGAGCATTAACAAGGTTTTAAGGTATAAATGTTCCCAAAATCTGTCTACTCCTTTTTGAGTTGATAATTTTGGTCATTATAGTATAAAACCTTTAGTAAGGAAGAACTTCTTGGGAACCAAGGAATGCAAGTTAAACTGTCATATTTAAGTCAAATACAGTTTAGAAAAGGAAACATAACAAAAGGGCAATGATGGCCCTTTCTCAATCACCTGAGTAAAGAATGCAACTTATATGGTTTTCCTGTGATTTGACCTAATGACCTAGTTTTCGACCCCAGATGACCCATGTTCATTCTCTTCTTCAAGATATCATTAAAACATGAATTCTGACAAAGTTTGGGTCAGTTCCAATCAAAACTGTGACCTCTAGAGTGTTAACATTTTCCAGAAATTTGACCTGGTGACCTAGTGATTGACCAGAGATGACCTTCATTCAATGTTTTCAAGACATCATTCAAAAACATTCTAACAATATTTGGTGCATATCCAATCAAACCTATGACCACTAGATTTGACTTAGTGACCTAATTTTGACCACAGATAACCCATATTCGAACATGTCCAAAATAAGACAAACATTCTAACAAGAATTGATGAAGATCCAAACAAAACTGTAACTTTTAGAGTGTAAACAAGATTTTCCAGTGATTTGACCTGGTGACCCAGTCTTTGCCTAGTGATCTAGGCATTATGTGCTCAGGTGAGCTAAAAATGTATGTTTTATTACCATTTGTTGCAACATTTATGACACTATGAAAAACAATGAACTACAAGTATATCCAGGACTGCAAAACCACATCACTTACAACTACTTACTTGAAATGATCCTGTAATGCAACATTCAGATCAAATGAGTCTCCTCTATCTTCGAAACCAATACCAATAAAAGCTGAACGACCTGTTTATATAAAAACATGGGTTTGAGTATAATAATGAAACCCAGATAGACTTTTTGTTAAATACAATAACTCATATTATCCTCCAAAGACAAGATTTCAGAGTAGAATGCTGGTCACACCTTTGTATAAGAAACAGGAAAAAAATCTGATTAAATCCAGAGAAGTTTCCTGCATGAAACTAACTTTTTGAGCAAAGGAAATGATCAAAATAGACAAAAAATGACGAAAAATGGCGCCATTTTGTTTATGTGTGCTTTGTAAATACAGTCAACTCTCGTTATGTTGATTTTTTTTGGGCCCGAAAAATACTGTGTCTTAACGAAAATTCGACATAAACGTCGGACGAATACCGGTATTGTATTAGACATTTTAGCCGTTGTTAGAATCACTAGCGCATGATAATTGGTGTGTGTGTTGTATGAATTACTTATTTGTGATATTTTATTATTATATATTCACAAGCAAATAGATAAATAAATAAACGATAATTACTTCATGTATGGTGAATTATATAAAAATATACTAAACTACAGATATCTTTCATCATGACATGTTTTACAAATCCAATGTTTTGTCCGCTATTAAGTTACATATGATGACATGCTTGCATTTATGAGTAAACAATAATAATCTCCCTATTGTTATTGACTGAAACTTAAATCGAACTCGTTGTACGCTCAGGGACATGTGAAAAACATTGGGAGCAAGTGCATAATATTGTCTGACTTTGCAATAAAAAACGCAAATTAGGTGCGAAATTGTTCATTCGGACTTCAAAATTAGTTTGGCATGACGAAAATTTTCGAGAGTAAAATTCGTCTTAAGCGGACAGAATTTGATATACTTTTAGAAGGAAAAAATCGGGACTTAAAAAATACATGGAAATTTAGTGTTAAAAACCGACTTCACCATGACGAGAGTCGACTGTATTACAAAAATAAGATATTTACTGGTGGTATTAGGCAACTAAATTGTGTTTGACGTGAGTCAGTAGGTTATGATTTAGGTCTGAAAAACTCTAAAGTGACAGAAATTTCTCAACCTGTCAATACCTACTCAATCTTCTCACTCTCAACACCTCAGTATGAGTAGCAAACATCAATGTTGGTAATTGGTTGTTTGCAAAACCTGCCAAGTGTTTATCATGAAATGGTCTTAACTGCTTTTCAAAAAAATAATGTTCTTTGATAATTCAATACGAAATTGAGCATCATATTTTTAAATTTGTTATTGATTTCCAAATTTATGTAAATGTCTAACCCCTATAAAATCCGTAATAAGTATGGAACTGTCACAATCTTGAGAGAAACTTTATAAAAGATTTATCTCCCTAAGTTTAAAAATACCATTAAACCTGATTTTGTTCTTTTTGAGTTGTAGAAAACACAGTACTGAGTTATACACCTGTTCATAAGACGCATCGAATTTTTGGTCCTGATTTTTGGATGTAAAAACATGTGTCTTACACATAGGTGTGTACAGTAGCAAGCCATTGGGTCTTATTTAGTGGAGAACAATTTGAAGCCTTTAAATAAATTGAATTTACAGCTATTTTCAAAATAGAAATACGTCATATTACCAGTAGTGTTCAAATTATGTGTTTTTTAACAATCATATCATTAATATCAAAGAAAAAAATATTCACCATTATCATCCATTAATCTGAGAACGAAATATCTACTAGAATCCGTCACTGATTCCACTGATATACCAGGATATTCTTCTACAGGACATTTTGCAAATAATTCACCTGAAAAAATCCAACAGCGAAAAATGACAACAAACCTGTAGCCACCTATCTGAGAATGTGGATAAATGTTTACTATTTTACATTTATGTGAAAATGTTTACCTTGTGTTCCCAACCCATAGTGGTTTACATGTAATAAAAAAATGATAATTGGCATGTTTTTTTTCCTAAGAAAATGATGCCGGTGATTGGCATCTTCCCCTTGACAATTTTTTCCCCAACAAGGCATTCTTCCTCTCGCTAAGATATATAATTCCCCTTTGAAGCTAATCAAAATAGCTAAAGTTCATAATTTCAGTTTCAGTAGATTTCATTCTGCCAAAATATCTACCAGACCAAGGTTTATCCACAGGGGGCTAGCACGTTGAAGGGATGGTGTACAATGGTGTATTAGGCTTAAAATGGCCACATCAACCAAAAACACCTTTATTACATATATATATATCAGGGGTGTAACAATACGGTAAAAACCATATTGCAATAGTCGCGTTCGACTAAACGAAATTGTCAATTTTTCAAAGGAAAAAGATGAAATACCTGCTTCATCGTTTTGAATTGGACCAAATATTAATTGGTTATGTGTAGTATAATGTATAAGCTATCTGTAGACACCAGTTATTAGAAATTTGAGAAATTTCTTGAAAAGTTACGTAGTGCTAAACAAACTTGGTACAGACACTGTCATTTCGGAAGTTGTAACCCTTGTATATGTATACATGTAATATAGGTGTTTTTGGTCCATGTGGCCATTTTAGGCATAAAACCCCATTATACTCCATCCCTTCAACGTGCTAGCCCCCTTTGGGTTTATCAGCATCTTTAGGTAGAGTTATTTTGTTTTGTAGTGATGGAGCTAACCTAACGGAATTTCCCAGCTATTATAACGATGTCTGTTGAAACAAGCCGAAAGAACTTATTCCCCGCGAGAGTAGAACAATATACACAGTGATGGGAACCAACACTAGATCCCGGCCCTTAAAGCATGCATATATCCACGCATATGATGCCAGGAGGCAGGCGTACGTTTCCATTCCCGGTAAAATGTCGCACAATTGACCAGTGTAATTACAACAAAAAATTAAGATATATGACACAAAGCATACTAGATGGATTAACTCCTTTTTTGGTAAAGCCATTAAAGATATGATCCCTAGGCCAATCGCCTCTTGATTCACTCATGAGGATTACTTTGGCCAGAAAATCTATCTGATCAAGACTAATATAGAAAAGACAAAGATATGGACTTGTAGATTGTTGTTATGAGTGTTGTTTTCATAATAATTGATTCATGAAAACATTGGTTTTGGTTGTGTGACAGTATATTAATGTTACCGTGCATTAAATATTTTATACTTTAAACCCCTCAATACCTTATAATAACATATAATGATCCTTGTTATCACACCAAGCAAATTCATAAAAACAAATCAACAGAAATCATGTTTTATTGCGAGTAAAATTCAACATATATGAACTCAATGTTCTATATACAACTTTTTCTGAGTTTTCACCCTATAAATTGTCAGTTGAAATTGACACATTCGGCAAATTAGTGTCACTTAAAGCCTCCCTTACAGTAAGGAAATCATTATTTCTACCAGTCTACGTTTCCTGTGGGCCCCCTCCGAAAGAAAACTCAATCTACACTGGTTTGGAGAAGATGTAGCAGACATTCATTTACTTTTGCAGATTATGACAAAAATAAACAAACTCTTCCCTCGTCCTAACACTAAAGGTATGTCGGACATAATTCAGACGATATCAAATAACAACACCATTAACAATGATAAACATCCGCCGAATGGTCTGAATAAATACCAGTCTGAGGCCGTTTTACAGGTATCACAGCCCAGCTAATCAAGTTTTACATTAGCATCTCCACTCATTTCTCAAAGGCTTAGGTATATTATACATTTATTTTTCATATAAAGTATGTCATATGTATGAACTGAAAATATGATAAGGTATATTTATTTAATAGAGAGTAGGCACTTGCCACTCGCCAAGAGAACAGGACAATCAGCATTTACTCCAAACTAGTGTCATTACTGATTTCTCCTTCTGTCAGACAGGAAATTTTGAACAGATATTTCATAAATAAATTACTCAAAAGTTTCCGCTGTCACATAATTCTTTTCTGACTTTTTGCATTGGATGATTAGGCAAAAGCTACTCATCCTGTAGGATGACAGCAGCCGATTTTCTACTCATTCGGGCCCTAAATTCACTTGTCAATATGAGCGGACCAGTAGATTTTTGTGCCCTGTTTATCACGGACATGATAATGCATGGCTTTGAATAATCTGGCAACGAATGAATAGACTAAATTTCATTGCCGAAAAAAAATGTGCCAAAAACACGCTCTGGAAAAAACACTGATAGACACAGACAACAGTCAACATACATCAGCAGTTCAATTTACAACTGACAAATTGCTGGTTTCTACATATTTTAAATAAGATGCAAGAAACAGATTTTGACTGTACAGCATTCTTTCAGCAAAATGTGTACATTACTTGTCATTCTCTTTTTTATTTTGCCACTTGTCCACAGACAACAAACACAGAAAAATCTACAGAAAAAATCCTGTGTCAGACTAGTTAATAGGCAAAGAAATTCCATACACCTGCCAAGATATTAAAAGCCATTCAAACAAATCAGAATTACATGAATGTTTACAATGTCATTGTGAATGTTGTATCCAATATAATTGATTGAATTATCAATGCACTTTCCTGATAGCATAATTAATTTATAGGATTCAAGTTCATACAGAACATGAAGGCAACAAACTAGGGGCTTAGGTTTTTAGTTTAACTTCAGAATTTGATACATATAAGCTAAATTTCATAACTGGTACATGGGTGTGTCTTCACTTATTGTGAAAACTGCAAAATCTCAATAAAGTATAGTAATGATAATACTTATTAATACCAGAATTTTTGTCTTCAAGTTTGATAGTCAGATCTTTTCCTTTTGCAACAACTCTAAGTCTACCAGTCCAATCTGGAGCATCTAGTTTCCAATCTGAAGCTCTGAACATATAAAAAAGTACAACTAATCTAAAACGAATAATAGAATATAATGGCTTTTTACCTTTTATAAGAGACTCAGCTTAACAGCATCTTCCCCACCTGAAATTGACTAATTTTCTCCCCTTTTATAAAGTGGGCCCTATAGAATGCTTTATGATATGTCAAAATGTCGCACAACTGGAGGTACTACAAGGCAAAATTGCATAAAAAAGTCTAAAAAACATGCAAGATATCAGCATTTTCAAAAATATCAAATGCAAGCCCTAATCCTAAAATTGAGGTAACTGTCAAAACTGACAACGCAACCAGTAAGTGTTAAAATAATTTATAGTTTTTTCCCCAAAATGGCAAAAATCGCACTAAAATTTCCCCTCCTTGAAGGCACCAGGCCCCTTCCCCTACCAGTGAAAAAAGCACTGGAATACTAACAGTTATATTGCCATGGAATAAAAATGTCATTTAGAAGCTAAGGGCAGAATTTATACCATGCACATCTAACTTGAAGGACCTCGATCTGTCATATCTGCAGCCGATATTCTGCCTCAGTCCCCCACCAAAATAGTTGATATCTTTAAATATCCCCCCTGTCAAACAGTTAAAATTCCCCAAAAGAACAAAAAAAACTACAAAAAAATGTTTCCCTTTTTTGACAGGTAAACATCGATCTGTGTTTTGCTTCCAGTTTGCAACGCGTTGTTTACGGAATTTAGTTGTGTCTACACCATTTCATGAGACTATTCTTACGCTTACACCGGGGTAAACTGGTACCTGTTGACTCTGGTGTTCAGAGACCTGTGGTGCATTGCATGGGATGGGGACCAGTTTAACACCAGGGTGACCTTCACCGGAAGAATAACAAGCATGTCTCATAATACAAAGTCATATCATTCAGTTGTCTGTATTTGCTAGGCTTGACTTTCAATTACCGTATTTTACTGTGTATAAGACGCACCCCTCGTGTTTCTAAAAAATCTGAGGAAAACAAAATTTGACGAAATCCAGGTCTGAAATCAGAACTGACATCGATTTATTAGGCACCACGCATACAAAATTTAGTGCTATAATATGTACCTCCGTATATACTTGGATAAACATGTGAATTAAAGCTTGCTCAAAATGTTATATCATACAAGTTAACATGTTAACGTTCCTTTCAATTATTTCACACCTTCATCGTCCCCAACCGGAGACATATTGTCTACGAACTGCCTACTCCAAGTTACCGTAGAAAAAGTACTTTCACTCATGGTGTTTGTACCCCTCTCAGGTCAAGCTTCAAACAGCAGACAAAGGATCACATTTTGCACATTATTCATAGTGTAATACAAGAACTTTCAAGTGGCCAGCTTGACAGAGCAATTTCTCATTTTAGACAAAAGACAGAATGGTAGATATTTAGTAATAAATTACATATGTGTAGTGTTTGAATTATTAATGAAGAAAAAATACTGATATTTGAGTAGAATTTATTTGATTTTTGACATGAAAACAAACAGAAAATTTCCCACATATGCTGAAATTCCCCCTGCTGTGGGTAGCAACCCCCTCCCCTAAATTGGATTGAGGGCCCTAAACTTGATTGATGGCTCCCAAAAATGACAAATTTCCATTATCTAATTCATATCACTTGTTCACACTTCTGGATTGGATAATGTTAACAGTTTATAGAACCCTGGATACTTGACATTCAAGAAGAGATGGTGAAGTTATTGAAAAAGGAGCAATTTTGTCTTAATTGTAAACATTAGGCTTAGAATTTATAACATTACACACTTAAAGAAGTGGTTCATAACCCCAACTGTAAAGGTGCTGTTACAGCTGCTTTATTTATACATAAGTTGCGGACATTTACTTTTTCAAGCAACACGAACAATTCAGATTTGTGTTAAATACCCCACCCTCAAAAATCAATGATAACCGCCCCTTCCGTTCTAATTTCTAAATAAAAATATGTTTATGAAAGTAAGACAAATAAATTTGAGTACATTAAGTCAAGTATTGACATGATTCTACCTGTAACCTCTGTTAGAAGGTCTAGGTGGTATTCTAAATACGTGAACAGTGGGTTTAACACATAAAACACTTTCATATTCAACTCCTGCCATCCTGTCAATTCTGGCGGAAGTAGAAATAGTAGTGCAGTGACCTCCCTTGATTAGGTTGGGCTAAATTCCGTACCAATATGATATCTAAACTGGTTCCCCTGACTCTTAGGTGCACTGCAGCATAGAACGGGGACCAGTTTATGTAATGCGATAAACTGTAAATTATATCCGTTGACCCTGTACGGAAACCTTTGATGCACTGCAATATAGAACAGACACCATCTAAATGCTGTGATTGGTACATGAATATCTTAAGACTAAATTTTGTGGTAATTATTTAATGTTCGAATATAGAACAAATAACGTCTGTTTTGTAACAGGGCTGTATATATAATATGTGTTTATAGCAGTTTGTATGAGCGTCAGACCGATAGCGGGTAGCTCAGTTGGTACAGGTATTTGACTTAAAAGAAATTCTCTAGCTTCAATCTATATCCAGAGTTGGCGTTCGTTATCTATCCCATACATCTCTGTCAACGTCTTCGCGTTTTACAAGATTCTTGTAAAACAATAAATAAAGCCACGAATGGTACACAATTTACAACTAAGCAAAGCAATATTTTGCACAATACATTCGATACAAAAGATGTTATAATTTGCAAGAAAATCAGAAAAAATATTGTAGCTTGAATGGAAACGAAACGCAGAAGTCGAAGGTAACCTGTAAAGTTATGACAACAAATGTACATTGACAGAAAACAAAAGCTTGATTTTGTGTGTCATATGGAAACTAAAGGAGACTCGGACACATGTTTTTGAACTACTTTCCAGACGTCGACAGAGATGTATGTGATGGATAACGAACGACAATTCTGGGTAGAGATTGTTCTAAACTGGTACCGTTGACTCTGGTGCCCTTGGTGCACGGCAACATGGAACGGGGACCAGTTTAAGATTGCTCTAGCCTGAACCCCGCTTACAAAACGTTGTAAATCAATCAAAGCACTGGGAGTACTAGAAGCGAAATTCCTTCAACAGGTTTGTGGCATGCAGGTAAAAAATAACACAAGTTAACCAAAAAATCGGGTAAGATAGATTATTGTTCTTGGTCACTGCACTTCCTCTAATTCGTCTCTGACAGTGTATGAAGTACCAACTCAACGTTTCGATACTTCGAGAGTTATGTCCAGGAGAAGTATTACATCAATAGGAAAAGGGAGGAAATTAATAAAGGGACAAGGAAGAATTACGATTCTTAATTACTGCACCAATCAATAACCTCTGTGTATGTATGAAGCTTCAATAGTTTATGAGATATGCTCTAGACAAGAACAATGTAAATACAAAAGGGGAGATAATTTAAAAATGGGTAAGGAATAGCGGTGATTCTTGGTCAGTATTGTTCCTCTCATTTACCTCAATCAGTATGTTAAGTTTCATCTAAATACTTTCAGTACTTCGTGGATTTGCTCTAGACAAGTATACTTTCAACAGAAAAGGGAGAAATGGAACAAGATAGAGTTATGATTCTTTGTCACTGCACACCCTACCCATGCGTGTCTACGTAGAATCATATCAATTCCTTCAATAATATTTGAGATATACTCTGGCATAATTTCAACAGGAAAGTGGAGAAAACTCGAAAATGACTGTTAGAATTATGTTTTATTGTTCATGGTCACTAATGTTTTACCATCTCGTAAAATTCAATATATTCAATCCCTCAAGTACTTTCTGAGTTGTGACGGACAAATCTATATCCCTTCGTCTTTGACGGGAGACACTATAGTCATTTGAGACTCTAATCAAAGCACTGGAGGATCGATTGTCTCTGAGCAACTTAGACAGTACACAAACACATGTAATTATATACTTTTTTAGTCAATTTATCAATTGAAAGGCAAAAATTCTGGCCGATACTGGCTGATTTTTTAGAGTATTCACAAGGTTTTTCTAGACTTTGACATGGTGTCATTATTTTGTATTAGTATTTTACCCAAAATGACTCATACAAAGGGAGTGAAGAAGTCATTAAACAACCATTCAATGTTTCATGATAATTGAATGGAAAATGTGGTCTCGTGAGTGTTTGCTAGTTAAATGTGGGCAGATATAAGGCAACGGACATCCAGCAATTACATGTACAATAGCTAATCACTATTCTTTAAAAAAATATGTAAATCCTGTCTTCGGTCAATAAAGAAGAATTATTATACATTCTGTAACAGTATTTTGTTTCAAATAATTTATAGTCAAAATAATGTTTGATTTAGAAAATGACCTCAAGACTTATCATACGAGTTTGTAAATAAACTTACTTGTAATGGAGTAAACGCTGCCGGAGTCGGATCAGGATGGTCTGAGGTTGGCCCACTGACTCCAACAAAATGTCTGGAAAAAATAAAGTACATTTGCGTACATTTTCCGCCGTGAAATCCTCTCGTCTGCACGCTAATAAGCGTACCCATTGTTGACGTTTGGGCTCAGTGAAAGGAATCTACCACACGTTCTTCATATTTTCCCGGTCCCCGTACAGTGAGTCATTGTTACACAGATCATAACGACAATGTCTAGTAGCCCCAGTTGATTTTCTTTGTTTATTTACGAAATTTTCTTTCCTGTCCTCCATGATTTTCGATCAAAATGGCGACAGCTTTTGTCCAACCTATTCTGCCAGCCGCCGAATGGTTCACCAGCAGTGCTATTTTAGTAACAAATCGTTATCGCTGATTTCTTCTGTATTTTAATGAATGAAACATTTGTACAGATGAATGCTTAGTTATTAAATCGTTACTTTTACTGTTTGAATTGCACAAAAAATGTAACTATACCCCATGCTTTCAAAATCGACAGAATCCTGTAATATATCTCAATATAAAACGCCGAACACTGCTTTGAAATTCATTATCAAAATAAGTAGGTAATCTTTATTCAAAAACAACACATACCGTGTTTTAAGCGAGTAATTAACAATAAAACTGTCAGATCATTATCATCTCATGTAGTCAACGATTATTCCGTTGATTGATGAAGCATCCTATTCAAATTTGATAGCGAATAAAAATTGTTAATTGTTTATGGTTCAATTAATAAAACCACTCCGAGTGTTGATGTCTAGTATGAGTTTCAATTGCGAAATATTATTATCTATCATTATCTATCTTATTATGTAACATTATCTATACAATAAATAATGCAAACTTTATGTAAATATTTCAAATATTGTGATATGTTGATATTATATTTTGGTTCATTGATGAGTGACTTATAGGCCCATTGGACTGGGTAATCCAGCACTCACTCACTCACTCACTCACTCACTCACTCACTCACTCACTCACTCACTCACTCACTCACTCACTCACTCACTCACTCACTCACTCACTCACTCCTCACTCACTCACTCACTCACTCACTCACTCACTCACTCACTCACTCACTCACTCACTCACTCACTCACTCACTCACTCACTCACTCACTCACTCACTCACTCACTCACTCACTCACACGAAATAATGCTCACCCACAATTTTTGTAAAGAATAAACAAGTTAAAAGATCACATATCGCTGACATAATATGTGGTTATATCCGAAATTTATTGGCGCCTTTTTGTCACACAATCAATTACAACTTTTGTAAATATAAATCGAGTAGTCACACAACAGCATGTAACAATCGAAGATCTGTACTGACCGGCGAGTCACAGCTGGCTTCTAAGAGGTTTTAAATACCGCCGCTTATCGCCTGCCAAGTGGATTCTTGTCGTGTGATCGATGAATTCTTGATTTTGATCGGATAACGACGTTTACTTTATACTTATAAATTAGTTTAAAATTTTGATGAAATATTTCTTTTGATAATTTGCTATATGGTTTATTTTATTGCGGTAACTTGAATAAATTTATGCCAGTCAGGAACATCTCGGTTTCTAAATGATGCTGTGTCATTTTAGAAGTCCTCGCTACGCTCCCGAATGGCTATTACAGTCTGCGAAAAATGCGTGTTGTCCGAGCCCGAGGCTATAAAAACTGGGCCGGACTATAAACTTCCGTCGTGAGCTTTGAAATCATGAATCTATTTTTTTTCCTGGTTACCCTAAATATTCACGCGCAAAAAAGTCATGTCGGAATTTTAACCAATAAAAACGCTGTTTTTCGTAAGTGCGCTTACAACTTGTCTTCCGTTTCTGCTAACGTGCTGTTAGCGCCATCTGATAGTATCTGATGGCAGTAGTCTTTCAGACGATTTGGATTATGCGCCAGAGTCTGACTTAGACAATGGTGAAGAAGAATTAACTGAGGAGAACCTTTTAGAGGAGCTCCGCTACTTTTCTATAACCACAAAATAAGTGAATATGACGTCACACGATTGCCGTTCCTCGGCTTTCTTCGCTAGCAAACATCGATAGCGATATATTAAACTGGTACCAATAATGTTTTGGTTCCGTTTTTTGTATTTCCAGAATCTCTACGATGTGTACACATAGGTCACGTGCTACTCACATTATTAGTGTCAGCTTTGCTCGATATTGACCCGATCATGACGTCATCGCCGCGTGTCATTCAGCTGAGTGTAACTTTTTGCTGATGGCGCAACGCAAGGAA
This sequence comes from Lutraria rhynchaena, assembly GCA_008271625.1. Lineage (NCBI taxonomy): Eukaryota > Metazoa > Mollusca > Bivalvia > Venerida > Mactridae > Lutraria > Lutraria rhynchaena. Next base: position 817,605 of record VIBL01000149.1, on the reverse strand, counting down.
TTAATTATGCGTTTCTTGTTCACATGACTACTGTATTGTTACATGTTTCTGCGAATGATTTATATTTAGTAACGATGACTCATTTTTTGAAACCGGTTTCCCTGTCATATGGTTTCCCATAATAAACAGATTGGGCTGCACGTAAGGGAGGTTTTACTATACGGACCATTTTAATTAGCCTTGGGCTTGAACTATATAGTATATAAAGTTGGAATGAGATTCTGGTCCAAAGTTGCACCAAGATACTTAACTGAACTGGTAGCCTGAATGTCTATACCATTACAGGAAATATTTAAAGTGCTCTGTGACTTTAACTTAGGTTTAAATCCGAAGAGAATGGACTCTGTCTTGCTAAGATGAAGTGAAAGCTTGTTATCAATAAGCCATTCACTTACATGTTTCAATTCCTAAGATAAGAGAAGTTCAATATCGGATACACTTTTACCGTGGACAAGGAACACCTGATACACCAACTAGCTGATGTCTCTCAGACAGATATGATTTGAACCAAAGGACAGCATCTGAACTGATGAACTGAGCCCAATCTTATTCAGTTTCATTAATAAAATACTATGATTGACCTATCGAACGCCTTCTGCAAGTCAAGAAGAAGCATTCCAACCATGTTACCTTGATCCGTTTGAAATTGAATGAAATCAGATAGATGGATAAAACAGGTATCCGTAGAGAATACGGACTGAAAACCGGACTGAAAGCTGTATAAAATCTTCTTCTCATTCAAATAACATTCCATTTGATCATAAATGACCCTTTCAGAAATCTTGGAAATTATACACAGGGGATACCATCTAACCCATTGGCCTCACTAGCACTTAGCTCATTAAGGTACATGACAATTTTGTTCTCTGAGACAACTGAAAATGAAAAGCTATTTGGCAAAATACTCTTGGATAAATAAAATATACTTACAAAGGATTTATCATATTTAACATAGCTATGCTTTAGCAATTTACTAGCTAAATTAGATGCAACAGTAGTGTAAAAACTGTTAAATTTTTCAGCAACATTTAAAGAATCAAAACAGACAATTTTCAAACCAATGTTGCCAGAAGAACTAACACTTTTCTTGGATGGTAAGCCAAGCTGTTTCAAACACTTCCAAAGAGACTTAGAGTCAGATTTATTGCACTCAATACTGTCTTTAAAGTAGTTTTTCTTGGCATTATGAATAAGTGACTGAGTAATATTTCTCAGCTCCTTAAAACTATCATAATTATCAGAAGTTTTATTATTTTTATACAAATAAAAATCTTTGTCCCTGACATTTATACTTTGCAAAATCTCATTATTTATCCATGGTTCTGTACTTTGCTTGATACGGAATTCCTTCACTTTAGCATGTTTATTCAACACAGACAGAAAAATATGTTTAAAATTATACCAGGCTTCACTAACATTGTCACTAAGCATAAAAGGAGCTCAGTCAGATGAAAGTAACGACTGATGAAAGTCTTCTCTGTTGTAATTCTTTTGTGATCTGAGTTTAACAGTATTGTGCTTTCCAAAGGAAAAACGTGTAATTTTCCAAGTATGATGGTTAGACAGAGATTGCATATTCCCCTTAATCATATATATGTACGCATGTTCCGGTAAAGTTTCAATGAAATACTACAAACCACACCTAAAATGGCTCTGAATGTAAAAATGAAATTTATGTGTAACTTTGGCCAGTCATATACCGAAATGTTGGGGATGAGTGCGAATAACTTCAGACACAACGGTTTCCATCAAATGGTCACAGAAAATTTGATCTTTGACCTTGCGTGCGCCCTCTGAGACCCTTTAAATGTAACAGTTACTTTTTGAGTTTTTACATTTGCATCCAGTTACTTTGCAGGTGTTTCCTGCAAAGTATCTACACTAGTAGATATTTGACTTCCATATTCTTCAATTTGTATATTAGAAGTCAAAGTGGCGGCCATTTTGGTTACGAACTTTGATTTCTTGGCCTGTACCAAATTTGCAATTTGAAGGCCGATAAACTTCAAAACTTCCCCCAACAGTTTGTACTTTTGTGGCCTGGAAACTCCTTAACTAGAGAATAAATACATATATGTGAGTGTGTGAGAGTGCATGCATACGTCGTGCGTGCTACACCGAAAAATGATTGTCAGTGCAAGAAAATTTTAAATTTTAGATTTCAAACAAGTCCAACAAAAGAGGTCAATGACTTAAAGTAAAAACATATCCTATTATTACCAGGCAGATGAATAGCCCCCCTATGACCTCATTTAGTGACAAAATACTCACCAATATTTACCCTCCGATTATTCTCACAAGATAAAACACATATCGAGACATTTAACGGTAGGTTTGCGACATTTAGCGACAGAAAAAATTGCGACATTTAACGGCAACGTTGCGACATTAAATGCAACATTAAACGGTGATATGACATTTTACGGTACCACGACGAGACAAATCTGTCAGGACAAGAATTGACTATGCTGGATATTAAGTTTGTTACTAATGCAAAATGCTGCCTTAATTTGATTAACATCTAAATCATTTTAAAACACACTCGTTTTAACCCCAAACTGAATGAACAAAACTACCAGTTGTACGTGAGTTAAGGAGTCTTTCATAGGGCTTACGATAGCTGTTTACATTGCTAAAGTGTCTGTGTTGCACACAATTATTATTTGTGCATTAGTCATTATCTTTTATACATTGTCATAACTAAAAAAAACATATTCAATGCTTTTATTAGCACATTTTGATTCCGTCATGATTTACGAGTACTTATAAATATTCGTACATATTGGACTTCATCATTGTTCAATATACAAAAATGTAGATAACAGTAATGAGTTCCTTGACATAACACTGTATCGTTATTTATCTGTAAATTAGAACTACGACGTACAGATCAATATTTAGTGTTCCCTAATGTACGTACCAGCAAACTGTACTGTATACAGTCAACACGGGTCAAAGCAATTCTGCCGGATGTATTTGAAACGATAAATTATAAATGATTTATCTTTTACATTGTTGACTAAGGACTAATTAACAACTATCAATATTTGTTTTGTGCACGCCTGTCATTTTCAACCATCTAGGCTTGTTTGCACGAAAAACATATGTTTTTGGTGCGCATGCGTGAAAAACTCCGAGAAATGAAAAAATCTGTTAATTATATTGACACCAAGTGCCTATTGGCTAAGTAACCAATAGCGTTTACTGAGACATAACCACACGATTGTATTACTCTTATACCGTGAATTACACTAATAGTACTGATTATAATTTGTTAATTAATATCTTCGTATGACGGAATAGTCTCAGTGTGTCTATTGACTAAGATTCATCGTTTTGACTCACGAACACTGCTTATTTATCGTAATATCAAGGGTTTTATTATTGTCTTGTTGAACAAGTTACAAAGAAGATAGACAATGCATACTGTGGCTATAAGTTTACTGTTTTGTTGTGGGATATTGATAACAGTACACGGGAGAGGTGAGTCTTTGTCTCGTACTAAATAAATACTACAACTGTAATAATTTCACCAATTGCTTCACTTGTTTTACACTATTGTAAATAAAATTTATCGTTGTCATTTTATATTTCGTATCATGTTTTTTTCCTAATTTGGATCCCCCCTTTTTATGCTCACTTGGTTACACAGAATATATTTGATTGCTATGTAAATAATGTGCGTAAAATAATGTTAATCATCAACTATATCATATATATATATATATATATATATATTATTTTTCATTGTTTTCTATTAGGATAATAAGATAATCTATTTAAAATGAAAAACTTGTGTCAACTAGTATACATATATCATACATGATATAGTCACTTGTATACAAAAGAGCTATGATAACGCTACTCTATGGTGATTTTTTCCGGGGGGGGAATATTGCTACATCGTAATGCATGAATTATAGATTATTGTAACAACTTCATGCTGATACCAAAATTTTTGAAATCGTATAAAAAGCAACAAGCAGTTGCCACAGAGCTGAGATGAGTTTTGCCAGGAGTGTAACCAATGAAATTGCTTTCAATAAACAACAAACAAATAACTATCGATTATTATTGCTGGAATAAAAATAAAATGGAGAAAATATTACCACCTTGACCATTTACCGCCTGATAAAGCCCCCTTTAGCAGTTTTCTTGTATTAAACATTTTATGAACGGCCCTTGACAAAATCCATAAAGTTCCTAACAGGTGGGTTTAATGTCTTTGTTGCATAAAAATCACACATTGATTGTATTAAACCAGGCCAGTTTTGACTATTTATATATATATATATAAATATAAAATAAAAGAAATATATATATTTCTTTTATTTTATCCAGTAAAAATCTGCAAGGTTCATATCCGATTTATATTTTTTAAAAATCATTCTGGAGCGTACAATACAACAGAAATCTCCCCTGTTTGGAGGTAGATCTTCTGTTGCACTCGCAAATCGGCACATTTTTTCATCATCATTTGCATTATCATATACCTTATATGGCTGTTATATACACGTGGTGTTAAAAGTAAGGTATTTTCATTAGATTTCAATGAATATTATTTATCAGTCAATTTAAAACATTTTTCATTAATTTAGCATGTGTTACGCATGATATATGAATTAACAAGCTTTTTAGCAAAATTCTTAGTTAAATTCACGATAAATAGTTCGGTCGTCTACATAAACTAAGTGAAGTTCACAAACGTTTCCTGTATAAGAATGGTGACTTTGTTTCTTAGATTGAAATAATGAAATCTATGGTATGGTTACGTAGGTACACTTATTTTTGTCATGACTTTCGTATCATCTGTAATTTATCTCGTTGTTTTTAATATCTATCCTGTACACTGTATAACAAATAATTAAGTATTATTTTGACTTTTTCAAAATTTTGAGATATAAAATGAAATTGTGTGGCTGTTTTGACTTTCCAATATTTTAAGATTTAAAATCAACCTGAATGGCTTTAGTATCTTACCGCAATAGTGTTTATATGAAGATACTGTTTTAATGATGCTTTTGTTATTACTTAAAAGAAATAACGTTATTTCGAGACAAATTTCTATGAAAGCGGTTGTTGATTGAAAATGACTATATTTTAATTTGCTTCAATAAGCGTACACGTATACAGTGATTTTCCTTAAACAAGCTGGTAATAAGGTCGCATATGTATCTGTCAGTGAAGAATATCAGGACATATTGTTTCATCATCTCTCAGCTTTTGTGGTTATGGTATCATATAAAGTTAAGCCCACGGTACACTAATGCATTAGTGCACTATAGCCCTCACTGATTGAATAAAACAGTCCTTGTGTAGCTCAATATGTTTTCATAGACAAATTTTAGCGAAGATTTCAGTTTTAGATTTTAAAAAATCGTGCTTACGGCAAACGTTTCAGTCATTGAACTTTAAGAGGTGACAACAAATGTCAAAAAAATCAATGTGATAAAACATGAAATATCCAAACAAGGGGAAGTGGCATTGCTACATTTGAAAAATTTGACCCCAGCTAAGTCTATGAAGTAATTCCAGGTTTGCGGCAGACGTTAAATGTCTACCGTGTTTCCAGCCATTTTCAGCTACACATTACTTATATATCATATAACCAAACTCATTGAACTAGTGAAATTAATCTTAATACAGCTTAATACATAGTGAAATTATCATCCTAGTACATAGATTAAGAGAAGAGGTGGATTGAATGATTGTAAGTTCAACGCCGTGAATATGTCCCAAAGGTTTATCGTGCAATATTTTCAGTAATATTTACTTGATCTTAATTAACCTGGTATCAAAATGACAGCGATAAGTCATGTTTACAATAATATACATTTAGTACAATTCAAATGATAAATTCGGTTTGAGGCAAAAATTAAAATACTCCAGTATTCCTTTTGACAGAGTCCATAGGTATACTTTTTGTACAACGGTTTGTATCTGGTGAATACTTCGCGAAGGAAAATGTGAGACTTATTGAGAACTGAAAATGTAACAATTAGGATGCTAAAGATTCAGTAGAGATATTTGTTTTGGCATGTTATCTTAATACGATTATAGGACTAATTTTCTCCGATAACTCCTCGGTATAAATCATTTAATAATCATGCAAACTATGTAGAAAAGTAAATCTACGTAAGATAAACATATACATGTACAATAAACATATACGTGTACAATAAACATATACGTGTACTATAAGCATATACTTGTACAATAAACATATACATGTACAATAAACATATACATGTACAATAAACATATACGTGTACAATAAACATATACGTGTGCAATAAACATATACGTGTACAATAAACATATACGTGTACAATAAACATATACATGTACAATAAATATATACTTGTACAATAACCATATACATGTGCAAGTCCATGTATAGGTTAGGTTAAGTATCTCTAGGTTAGGTATTTATAGGTTAAGTATCTCTAGGTTAGGTATTTATAGGTTAGGTATCTCTAGGTTAGGTATTTATAGGTTAGGTATCTGTAGGTCAGGTATTTATAAAGTTAGGTATTTAAAGGTTATGTATCTATAAATCAGGTATTCATAAAGTTAGGTATTTATAGGTTATGTGTCAATAAGTCAGGTATTTATAAAGTTATGTATTTATAGGTTATGTATCTATAAGTCAGATATTCATAAAGTTAGACATTATAGGTTCTGTATCCGTAGGTCAGATGTTTACATAATTAGGTATTTATAGGTTTCTTCTAAAGAATCGTCCAAGGCTTCAAAACGAACACCGCTAATTTTCCAGATACATAAATGTCTTTATTATAACATGCTAAATTACATATGACCCACATTGTTTTGGAAAGGGAAATCAAACATGCACTATTAAGTTATTGATAAAATTACGATGATCAAATTTCTTGTAAGTAATGTGTAAATCCTAAAACTTAACAGTACTTATGAACTTATGAATACGCAACCCCTGGTTTTGTTGATTTTTGCAAGTTATTTGAAATTATTATTTCGATCGTGTTGGTATGATTTTTCAAATTGAGCGTCTTCAATAAATTATTGTTTGATAAAAAATTGTTTGATGCAAAAAACCGAAAGTTACACTTTTTGTAATTGTCTGAATCGATAACGATTTGGAAAAATATTGTTTCCTGTTCTGATTATCAAGGTTTTACATCAATACAATACAATCAGTACTTTCCTGGTGTTTCTGTTCAATGCTACACAAAAATGTTAATATTATAAAAAAGTATACCACAATTATCATAATTTCTTTGACAGTTCCCCCAGACACTTAAATTTATTTTACGTCACAGTTTGAATTTTTTAAGAGTTATTACCCTTAATGAAAAACAAAAAAATATTAATATCTGTATATTGCAGTGACCTATATTTTTATCAAATTAAATTTGTATTGTGATTTTGCATCCTTTTACGGTGAATTTTCATTGAAATTTTGGGGCAACGTCGTTAGCCTATTGCTGTCTTTTCAATTTTGTACGGATTTCAAATATTTTGGTACCATTATATGGATACTGAAATAAGTTTTTTTCGTGATGATTTATGGTACAAGTTTGATAAATCTGAAAAGTGTATATAACTTGCCCATTCTTTCACTAAGATATAAACGAAATTCTGAGTGAGTTTGTTTGACAAATCGGATCAGTGTATGGAATTATCTCTTAATCAGCAAGCCTCTTGAGAAGTCAGAGAAATAAAACTACGACAGTAGACGTGTAAGAAAAAGAAATCGAACAATGTTTTTATGTGACATTTTGTCACTGGGGTTTAACGCTGTTTAACGCTAACAATTTTTCAGTTATACGCGGCGACGGGTTCACCTAACCAGTTTTCCTGGACTGTATACTAACCAGTACTAACTTACTTCTCCTAAAGGAGCCGGCAACTTCTCCACATATAGAGGAAAATCGACTTTTTGTCAAATTTTCATAGGAGGGTATGGGATTCGAACCCAGATCTCCGGGTTACAAGTCCAGCTCCCTTACCACTGGACCACGACCGCGGCTAAAATAATTAAAATAATACAGCACGAAACAGCTTAAAAAGCAATCGAAAACAATGTAGAAATTGTTCATCAAAATGTTATTACCAAACGATTCAGTGAGAAGTATCAAGCGTATATCAATCTACGTTAAAACGTGTGTTTGTAGATTCTATAGAGATGTAGAAAACAAAGAAGTAGTTTTAACACTTGTTCTATGGTACTGATACTTACATGCAGAATTCTAATACAAATAACTGGTCGATCATAGTAACGCTTATGGCGTGTTTAGTTCCAATTATTGATTACCAGACGTATCATGGATGTTTTATTGGTTTATAAGTTTGTGTCATTATTATATTATTGTAGCATCATTCTGTATGATGTCACAGACAGTATGACTACGATATCAAGCTAAACGTTTGTCGTTCTCTCGATGGCCTGGATATATGACGTAAATAGTAATACAAGCATACTACATTTGATTAAATAACTGTTCATTCAGAAGAGACATATTTCTGGTTTTGTGATTTTATGCTATGACATTAATTCTGATAATAAAACCCTTGACGCAGACAAGCAGTCGATCAAAGTAGCACGTCGATGCGTTTATTTTCATAAACCTATCTGTTTATAACCAGTATATAGCACGGTAAAACAATAAACAAATACCACAAACAACAAAACAAATGTAACAGTGACGTTGTTTGTACAAACATCAAACTACATGTCAGTATGTATATCAATAATATCTGTGATTGGTTAGGTTGTCAGTATGTACACTTTGTATATCAATAATATCTGTGACTGGTCAGGTTGTCAGTATGTACACTTGTATACTGTACATCAATAATATCTGTGTCTGGCCAGGTTGTCAGTATGTACACTTGTATATCAATAATGATCTGTGATTGGTCAGGTTATCAGTATGTATGTCTTTGTGTTCTGTGATTGGTCAGGTTATCAGTATGTATGTCTTTGTGTTCTGTGATTGGTCAGGTTATCAGTATGTATGTCTTTGTGTTCTGTGATTGGTCAGGTTATCAGTATGTATGTCAGTGTGTTCTGTGATTGGTCAGGTTGGTCTGGTAGTATTTATAACCTCAATGTTCAAGTTATATTAACATAATTAATTTGTTACACCGATATTGACACACAAACGATAAAGTTATTCATTTACGTTTTCTTGAGTCTGATAGATATTTCAACAATATAAAATTCAAACAAATGATCCTTGACAGAGAGTTCCTGGCTTATAGAAAAATAGAAATGGATAAAACATCAAATGTTTGATGTGTATGCAGAGAATGCTTTTCTCTGAAAGTGTATATCATGAAAACCAACAATCTTGTAGTTATATCTTAGATAAATGACATCCAATCTGGGTGTGATGAAGTCATTCCTTGTCTGACCTTATATTGTTAACAAGAAAAATACATTATATTCTAACCCAATATGTTAAGACTGATAGCTAATGTCATTAAGATAACATGACAATAAGTTCAGTTATAGTTGAATTATAACATTAAGTGTATATAACATTAAGTGTACCGATTGATCAATGTATTCGGGCACGCTGATGACATATTAGGTCACACAGTTTGTGTAGAAATGTCTACTAATTAATTAACAGTAATTAGCTATGACAGGCGAGCATGTTTTGTTGATAGAGGTGATAACACTTTGTCATGTATATAAAATTAAACACAATAAGTCACTACATTATACGGAGAAAACTTTTGTACGAGCTTATGATTCGGTATAAATATAACATATCAGATCATACATCCAAACTACTAGTACAGAAGTTGATTTTGTTTTTTTTCTCTTTCCTTCAGTACCCTTACCACCGACAAGAAATCGACATCAAAATAACCAACCACCTGCATATCAGGCTGGCCGTAAGACATTGGACATAGCTTCGGGACCCAAAGTGAATAATTCAGCAACAACAACCTCAACAACCACAACAACAACAACGACAGAACCACCGGAAGTTGATGACGATTACTTATCGACACAATCAGCAGTCAGACGTAATCATGGATATAACTATTATGACTATTACAACCACGCGCCCACGACGAACAGTTACTATGGTTTCGGATATAATGGATATCGGGGAGGTGGAATATCTGCTGAGGTAGAATATGATGAGATGCCAACAGTAGCACAACGACAGCGTCAAAGATTTAATCAACGAGCACAAAGAATTACAACAACGACCACGAACGCCCCAACTACAACAAAAATGGCGACCACTCCGGAAACGACAGAATTTGATGATGACATCACATCCGGTCCAATATCTGGAAACTCCGGAACTACTGTCTCGGGAACATACCATGGATATTGTTTTTGCTCTCCGTTGAGCACATGTCCATTCGGCTCTGTTCCACGGGGTGGTATGTGTAGTAACTTCTTTACTTATTTCACTAACATGAAGTTTCTACGTTGTTGTTACAGACCAAGTGTAGCGCGTAGTTTTCAATTGTAATATTAATTAATGATTCTGTTTAATGGCTTTAGAATGTGTATTCTGTGTGTATTTTGTCTCTTAGACACACCCGGGGAAACATTGACGATAAACCACTAGATTAGATTTTACGTTTCATTAATTATCCATTTATCATGAAGTATAATCATGTAATTTTAACCAGTCTGTAAACTGAAAAAACATTTATACTACACGTATCCCTTGGTACATCAACACGTACATATAAAGTTTATATTTTATAGATCGTCATTGTAATAGATCATTTATGTCATCAAAATTTATTTCATTGTACAACAGCGATATATCCGTCTTCCACATTACAACAGATTACCCTGAAATAATTTTCTGTCTGGGATACACGATATCACTAACTTAGTAGAAATTAGATCATTTCTTAAATTTCTACACTATTATTGTTGTAATCATGACTTGTCAATCATACATGTCAATTATTTTACCGACACTCTCATTATTTGAATGGCAATTTTCCTTCATGATTAATATGATGTTGTTGTTGATGTCATATGCATAGAATTTATTCGACCAATTAGGGTATGTTTATAACATGACTGCAGTATACTATGCACTTTTTACCTACAACATTTATTTGTGTTCTGTGTTCAAAAATACTCTGGCCCATTTGATGCCAGCGCATGCATGTAATGTATACAACTTATAAAAGACGTCGAAGTGGTGAAAATTCCTATAAATTGTTGTTAGGATCATTAGAACGGGTAGGACTCCTCTTTAATTATTTGAGTGAATATAACACATGTATTCATTACAAACACGTACATGTCAAATAAAATAATCAACAGTGAAATGTCCGTGTTCTAATTTTTAATTAATGTATGTTAATAATGTTAAGCAGACATGGACAGCAAGTAAAATATTGGATATCTCCGCATAAGTAAACATATAATACATAGTCAAGATTATAGTGTCACATAAAAACGTTGTTAGAACAACAAGTGTGCATAAATTGACATTAATTTGACATTAACAAATAAAAACGAAATAAATATGTTTCGATAAGACTCCAATAATTGAAAATGACACGCTGAAGTCGTTAGTCACAAACCAATAAGTATCAAATGTGACAATTATATTTTAACATTATAATCTCGGCAGGAAACACTGAATAAAATGTCTTGTTTTTTATTTTGGTGTAACGATTCATTCCCTATATATGTTCATACATATTGTATGTAATTTGTCTATATGTCAATTAACTTGTTCATCAGTTACTAACAATGTTCACATAAAATGTTGTTCACTATAAATGTCAAGAAGGACGCGTGTTACACGTCAAATGCTGGCTGATATTTATAATAGTTGCGTGTTTTGATTCTATTTAAATCTTATACATGCATTGTTAGCTGTACCACCAATGTTGTTTGTTCTTCAATGTTTGAATAAAAAACTACACAACATAATATACAAAAACGTACTATTCACGTTGGCCCTACATTATCCATCATAATAAAAAAGGAAATAAATGATATTGTATCTATACACTCTAAAAGAGTTAACAAAGAATTAGTTTGTTGCAGACCTTAGAATTAGTTTAATTATTACTTCAAATTACATGGTTTACATAAGTCACGTCAGTAAATAGATTCTTTCCATGAGTGTATTTATGTATTTGTAAAACCATCTAGAAAACTGTATCCATTATAATGATAACAAAACAACATTAAATAAACATAATTCATTAACACAGATGAATGAACGAACATGATCTGATTTTCAATTAGGACATCTAGCAAAAACACGATATAGAATTAGATTACATTACACGTCATGTGAGATAACAGATGTACACGTGCATATGTATCAAATATAGTGACATCACATGAACGGGTCCATGCTCAAAGTACGAAGTACATTCTGCACATCGATATCAAAATTTATTCATATTTGATAACGTATTCAGGATAGTACTGGTTTTGATCAAACAAACAAAATATTTTTGGTCTTTCTACACAGTCCACACAACAATCATACAGTTTTCGCGATTTGCTGCCGTCAATAGGAGGGGGACGTCTGTAGCTGGGATTCCCGTATGTCCACTTTCCAGCTAATACTCGACACTGTAAGATAAACTTGTGTCGCTTCTCATCAGGAGTTGCGTATCCGTCCGAATACTTAGCATCTGTAGCGAAGTATGTCCCCTTTCCGAACAAAGTTCCAACTTTATCCCCAGCAAGACGATGGTCGAGATTTTCCTGACAGATGATGTCCACATTGCAAGGATCCGTACCATGGTATAAATCTAACTCGTTAGCACAACCTTTACCATAAGCTGCCTCCATTTGACAACGCTTGCTGAAAATGTATTGGATAAACATACTCATGTACAACAGGATAAAGAAAGCGTGCGCACCATGTCCCATTCGTATTCTAGAAATATATTTCTAAGGTTCAAAATTAGAAATATATCAATACTAGAACAGAACATAACGAATGTACTAAAATTATGTGCAGGAAAACTGTTGAGGAATAAGATATACCCCAGTTTAAAGGAAAACAAGCTGTTCTCTAGCTAAAGTGTCTAGTATCTTGTACTTTCATAAAGTTTTCTGACGGAAGTCAAATATCAGTTAAGTATAGTAATGTTTAAAACGAATTTACAGAGTTATTTCGTGAACTTACAAATAGTAGTGCTCCCACAAGTATTTACTTTGCACTCTCTCTACAGATAGAATCCTGGCTTGCGGTAAAGTACGGCAAAAGTTGTTTTTCACTTCTGTAAACTCCTTCTTGTGTAGACCGTTGTTTGTATCCAGCCGCACTCTCCGCAATGTGTCAGTTTTATCCATAGCTTCCCAATGTGTTGGTAGTATGACACCTCTTTTAGAAGTTGCCAGGTTATTCTTGGATAAACTCAACGCTAACCTGTCAACATACAGAATACTTAAGTTTTGAATCAATTCTGACATTGATCAATATAAATTTCAGCCCGCATTGTACCTAGTATGACGTAATCGCTGAAACCTCATCATTGTTTATAATAATGATATTAACATTTCTTTTGATATATTTTCAATAATATGGATTATGCTGATGATAAATGAATGAATAATAGATATAGGTAAAATATCGATCTAACACAGCAACCGCCATATGAATTAAATCTACGTAATTACTCAGTGTGTGATGATTACGTGATGTATAATAATTAGCCCTTAACACTCTCGATGATTATCAGGGTTGCTAACCAGTACTTACGTTTGACAAAAGGATTGAAAAAATATTGTGGATAGTTTTGCAGTTCCAGTTTTACAGATCAGCTTCGTGTCTCTATGGCGGCGGTGCAAAATGTTTCATGCTATATTTAGACTTTACCTCGTGATGAACAATCCGACATACTTACCTTTTCAGAAATTCTTTTGTAGCTACATCATTACAAATATCCAGCGGTGTTTGTCCTTTCTTGTTCTTAAGGTTAATGTTGGCCCTTGCTTCAACTAACATACACGAGATCTGTATACCAGTATCATCATTGACTATAGGAACTCCCAGCAATCGTGCTATCTGTAATAGCCACCAATCATCTCTATGCAACTGTACACATTTATTTACATATCTATTACCGTATATTGTTTACATAACGTTGGTTTGAAAGTGTAACACAACGAGGGAAAGTAATGTAGATAGTAAGCTAGAACAGTGAGACAACCAGTACCAACAAATGCATCAAACATGTGTTTTCATGTGTAATACCAGATGTATCACACGCATATTCAAAATATATATATCAAAAGTACCGTGTATGTTTTCAGGCAACGTACACTTTTATTCCGTGTTTAAATGAAATTTTCTCTTGATTTACCATTAATTTTTCGGGATCTAGTGAATTCTTAATTTTGATAACAAGAAAAGTAAACAAATAAAATGCCAGTCACTTGTTAGAAATATGCGATAAAGATGTTGAATTTAGCCAAACATTATGCTCATATTCAGAAAATATCCAGTACATTAACTTTATCACTGATTCTATAAGGAGGTTTTCACTATCATGAATTTCTGACGCCATTCCGGAGAAGATTTCGTTTCAGATTTAAAATATTAATCAACAGGTATTGAAGATTTAGTACAAATAAAGTAGGCCACCAGTGGGAAATACAATTATTCCAACAATTTACATTATCTGGGTATATACGACTGTTAAGTGTTAACTTACTTGATCAGGAAGTGCTCGACTGATCTGTGCAACATGTAGTGCTGTGTTACCTTCAGTATCCTGAGCATTAACATCACATTCTGTATATAATCATAGAAAAAATGCCGTTCACATGACCAGGAACAGTCATTATGCAGCAAAATATTAGATTATTATATGACATAGAGTAATGTACTGCTTTGATACACATATCTCAGACAATATTTTAATACACGTGTCTCGAACAATAGTTTAATACACATGACTTAGACAATGTCTTAATACACGTGTCTCAGACAATGTTTTAATACACGTGTCTCAGACAATGTTTTAATACACGTGTCTCAGACAATGTCTTAATACACGTGTCTCAGACAATGTTTTAATACACGTGTCTCAGACAATGTCTCAATACACGTGTCTCAGACAATGTCTTAATACACGTGTCTCAGACAATGTTTTAATACACGTGTCTCAGACAATGTTTTAATACACGTGTCTCAGACAATGTCTTAATACACGTGTCTCAGACAATGTTTTAATACACGTGTCTCAGACAATGTCTTAATACCTATGTCTCAGACAATGTTTTAATACACGTGTCTCAGACAATGTCTTAATACACGTGTCTCAGATAATGTCTTAATACACGTGTCTCAGACAATGTTTTAATACCTATGTCTCAGACAATGTCTTAATACACGTGTCTCAGACAATATTTTAATACCTATGTCTCAGACAATGTTTTAATACACGTGTCTCAGACAATGTCTTAATACACGTGTCTCAGATAATGTCTTAATACACGTGTCTCAGACAATGTTTTAATACCTATGTCTCAGACAATGTTTTAGTACACGTGTCTCAGACAATGTCTTAATACACGTGTCTCAGACAATGTTTTAATACCTATGTCTCAGACAATGTTTTAATACACGTGTCTCAGACAATGATTTAATACCTATGTCTCAGACAATGTTTTAATACCTATGTCTCAGACAATGTTTTAATACACGTGTCTCAGACAATGTTTTAATACCTATGTCTCAGACAATGTCTTAATACACGTGTCTCAGACAATGTTTTAATACCTATGTCTCAGACAATGTCTTAATACACGTGTCTCAGACAATATTTTAATACCTATGTCTCAGACAATGTTTTAATACACGTGTCTCAGACAATGTCTTAATACACGTGTCTCAGATAATGTCTTAATACACGTGTCTCAGACAATGTTTTAATACCTATGTTTCAGACAATGTTTTAATACACGTGTCTCAGACAATGTCTTAATACACGTGTCTCAGACAATGTTTTAATACCTATGTCTCAGACAATGTTTTAATACACGTGTCTCAGACAATGTTTTAATACCTATGTCTCAGACAATGTTTTAATACCTATGTCTCAGACAATGTTTTAATACACGTGTCTCAGACAATGTTTTAATACCTATGTCTCAGACAATATTTTAATACCTATGTCTCAGACAATGTCTTAATACACGTGTCTCAGACAATATTTTAATACCTATGTCTCAGACAATGTTTTAATACCTATGTCTCAGACAATGTTTTAATACACGTGTCTCAGACAATATTTTAATACATATGTCTCAGACAATGTTTTAATACAGGTGTCTCAGATAATGTCTTAATACACGTGTCTCAGACAATGTTTTAATACACGTGTCTCAGACAATGTCTTAATACACGTGTCTCAGATAATGTCTTAATACACGTGTCTCAGACAATGTTTTAATACCTATGTCTCAGACAATGTTTTAATACACGTGTCTCAGACAATGTCTTAATACACGTGTCTCAGACAATGTTTTAATTCTTGTGTCTTAGACAATGTCTTAATACACGTGTCTCAGACAATGTTTTAATACACGTGTCTCAGACAATGTCTTAATACACGTGTCTCAGATAATGTCTTAATACACGTGTCTCAGACAATGTTTTAATACCTATGTCTCAGACAATGTCTTAATACACGTGTCTCAGACAATGTCTTAATACACGTGTCTCAGACAATGTTTTAATACCTATGTCTCAGACAATGTCTTAATACACGTGTCTCAGACAATATTTTAATACACGTGTCTCGAACAATAGTTTAATACACATGACTTAGACAATGTCTTAATACACGTGTCTCAGACAATGTTTTAATACACGTGTCTCAGACAATGTCTTAATACACGTGTCTCAGACAATGTTTTAATACACGTGTCTCAGACAATGTTTTAATACACGTGTCTCAGATAATGTCTTAATACACGTGTCTCAGACAATGTTTTAATACACGTGTCTCAGACAATGTCTTAATACACGTGTCTCAGACAATGTTTTAATTCTTGTGTCTTAGACAATGTTTTAATACACGTGTCTCAGACAATGTTTTAATACACGTGTCTCAGACAATGTTTTACTACACATGTCTCAGACAATGTTTTAATACACGTGTCTCAGACAATGTTTTAATACACATGTCTCAGACAATGTTTTAATACACGTGTCTCAGACAATGTTTTAATACACGTGTCTCAGACAATATTTTAATACCTATGTCTCAGACAATGTTTTAATACCTATGTCTCAGACAATGTTTTAATACACGTGTCTCAGACAATATTTTAATACATATGTCTCAGACAATGTCTTAATACACGTGTCTCAGACAATGTCTTAATACACGTGTCTCAGACAATGTTTTAATACCTATGTCTCAGACAATGTCTTAATACACGTGTCTCAGACAATATTTTAATACACGTGTCTCGAACAATAGTTTAATACACATGACTTAGACAATGTCTTAATACACGTGTCTCAGACAATGTTTTAATACACGTGTCTCAGACAATGTCTTAATACACGTGTCTCAGACAATGTTTTAATTCTTGTGTCTTAGACAATGTCTTAATACACGTGTCTCAGACAATGTTTTAATACACGTGTCTCAGACAATGTCTTAATACACGTGTCTCAGATAATGTCTTAATACACGTGTCTCAGACAATGTTTTAATACCTATGTCTCAGACAATGTCTTAATACACGTGTCTCAGACAATATTTTAATACCTATGTCTCAGACAATGTTTTAATACACGTGTCTCAGACAATGTTTTACTACATATGTCTCAGACAATGTTTTAATACACGTGTCTCAGACAATGTTTTAATACATATGTCTCAGACAATGTTTTAATACACGTGTCTCAGACAATGTCTTAATACGCATGGATTAGACACCTGTAAATTATTTCAGGAGTTAGATTATTAAGTAATATCAGTAATATGACCTAAGCTCAATCACTCATAACGAAATACCTTTGCTCTATACATACAGTCATTTTATAGCAAGGTTTGAACATATTTTGGATCCAATATAACCAAATGAAAGTTTTTACATACATACCATGGGTCAGCAGCAATTCTATCGTACGTTTGTTGTTCTGTGTAACACCAACAATCAATGGTGTTCTATCGTTACTATCCTTTGCGTCTTTATTGGCATTTTGCTTTAATGATAATTAACTCAATGACTAAATACGATGACAGAAGTTACTTTTATGGTGGCGAATATTTTGGTTCATGTTGGTTCAACGGATCAACGCAAGTACACGTGTTATTTCAAAACAAGGCATTTCAGTATGAACGCAGCGATTGTACAGAGTGGAAGTTTGGAAACATCACGATATGGTAAAATATATGGTATGGCATGGTTGCTTTAACGCGACACGCTGTGAACAATTTTAAGTCAAATATTTAAATTTTGGCGATAGATACTGAGAATTTATGGCTCATCGTTAAGGATTATTGTTTTTTCTATCAAATTGAGTAAGCTATACCAGTTACTGATTAATTTTTATGTAATTTGTGTTTCCGCACATAAATATGAAGTTCTCTGTAAAGCTGAGAGGATGGCCCTTCCGAATTCATTGATGAAATCGACCAACCGGAAAGCCGAATATGTAAGGCGAATGCGTGGTGATAGTGTTCGTGTCATATAGTATATAGATTACAGTATTTTCACAGAGAAAGACTTACTGTGAGTAAAATGCTCGATAGTTCAACATGATCGTTAGCTGCACAGATGTGTAAAGCTGTGAAACCTTGAAACATCTTAGTATCAACAACTGATGGACTTCTTTTGAGAATGATTTCTACAGCTCTGTAAATAAAACAATATGACGTGTTCTTACTGATTCTTGGTCAGCAATTTTATTGTAATAAATACACATTGAATCAACAGTAAATTACACAACAAGAAACAGCACCTCACTGTACTTCAGGTATAACGTTATCATACTGATACACGAGTACTTACCTTCTGCAGTCTTTCAATGTCGCTAAATGTAGAACATTAAATCCTTTCTTGTTAGACTGTCTGAAATCAGGATTTTTTGCATTGTACACAATATCTATAAGTTGGTTTTGTTTACGTTTCTGAATGATGCATCCATGTAGAGGGCTGTCACCATCTTCATCCTGAATAGAAATATATTGCATCAGTACATGACTCACTTACATGAATGAAGACATTTACAATTAAATGCGTTTTTGAAATGATACATTCTATTTCTTTAATTTAACAATCAACTACTTTTATCAGGCAGTTAAGTTCAGCATGTACCATGTGTAATACATGTACTCACACCCTAACGATCAGTCAGACAGATCTTGTACCAATCTTTGATTATTTGTTCAATATCACTTTACTCACCGTAAGATTAACAGATGCTCCCGCTTTGATCAGGAGTTTTGTACACGGGACTGATCCCTTTCCTATGGTAATGTGTAAACTTGTCTGACCTTTTTTATTTTGAACGTTTGGTTGCGCTTGGCATTCAAGCAATGCCTTCAATGCATTTTCCTCTGTCCTGTTGATATAAATAAAATGACTATCAGTCAATATTTTATAGAAGATGTATGCAAACCTGCTAAATAAGGCAAACTACAGAAACATGAAGTCAATGATATTTCATAGTATGATATAAGCAGGAAGCCTCATATCTCTGTGTTAGTTTTCCTCAATGTCTAAAATAATGTCATCGTATAAATTTTCCAGTGTGATGATCAGAATTTTCACAAGAGAATATAGTGTATATGTATTACCCAAATGCAGCATAATGAAGTGCTGTGTCTCCTTCATCATCTTTGATGTTCACATCGGCTTTTTTATCTAGAAGATATTTTACCACATCAAGTTTTCCTTCATAACTGGCAATCTGTAGTGCTGTCTTTGACTCGTGAGTAGCATTCACCTAAAATAAAAGGTATAATTGTGGTTCATGAAATAAATGTTTGAAATGAAATCAAAATCATCTGCAGTACTCACCTTGCTAGGATCTCTCTCAACAACAGCTCTTACACGATCGATATCACCCTTAGAAGCTGCTTCAACAACAGAAATATCACTTCCATCATTGTCTGGTACATTTCGTAAAAGACCAACAAACAGATCAGCTAGAGCACCAGCCATACCTGGATAATAAAAGACCACAATTAATATGTAAATTGTTTAGAACACAATCCAACACAAGTGTTGGTCGATATACACCGTGAGGGTACACACATACAACGTAGTGTCGTCTTAGGAAAATGAACGATTTTTTACCATTATCAGTTAATAGCTGTTGTCTACAATTACGTTATAGCTCTATAATATTCGTCCCAATATTTCGGTTAGTTGAAGGTCATGTGTTCAACCTCAAGAGACATGTTTGTAAATCTGTGTATGAGACAATAACTTCATCTTTTACGGAACAGGCCTAAGAATTACTAGTATTCAGTAGTGCGCAAGCAATGCTTTCGTCACGTTCCTGAAGTCTAGATGAACTTGTACATTTTTGTATTATATATTGTACAAGTATCGTCAAAATTAGCTGATAGGGTGAGATGTGTACCCAGTGTTAAATGTGTTTGTGAATGTGCTCCAAATTTTGCCAATTATATATGGATTTATGAAAAATGAAATGATGAAAATCATATGAAGAGAAAGCTTGTGAGATGGACAATTAGATAGCAACTTTTAAAAGAAATTTAAAGTTTGAATTTCGGAGATGTATTGACTATACAATTTTTGTTCAAAATTGGACACTGGATTGTGTTGGATTATTGTATTATGTAATCACTAGCAAAGTACTCTACAATTTCAAAAAAGCAATTATCAGCTTAGACTATCCATTTATATTGTGGACAATAGGGCTGTAAAGATTGACTGGTGATAGTTATAGTTAATCAGCAGGACAAGAAACTATTAGCACTAGATTAAAATGGTGTATAAACAATCATTACAATCATAACAAACAGTGAGTAACATTCTACAATAAAGCCAAGGTTAAGACCTATTAAAAGATGAGTTCAAAAATTAGTATAATTTCTGTAGGATCAAGCAAAACCTAAAAAACACAACCATGTCAAAAATCAGGACAACCAGCAAAGCAAGCAAAGAGAACTCTGTCTGAAGTAAGTGACAGTAGCAATGACAGCATGAATCTAGCACATATTCAAAATCAAATTGACATCATGCAAAAATCCATGATTAAAAAAGAAGACTTGGAAGATTTAATTACCAGCACAATTACTAAACTAATTAATAAAATGGAAGAAAAAATATTACAGACTGTTAACTCTAATGTAGAGGAAAGAACAAGAGACTTACAAGATCAGTTAAACACCTTGAGATTTGAGTATGATAAACTCAAAGATAAACTTGAAAAAAAGATGAAGATCAAAAGAAAAAGATAAGAGAGTTAGAGGAGAGAACATAGAAATCAGAAGAAATGTCCATTGATGCAAACAAAAGAGCGAATAGAAATACTCAAGAAAAAATAATGTTAAAATCTATGGCATCACAGAAGAATCGCATGATGAAGAGTCCCAGTTGACCCTCACAAAAAAGTACAAGATATTCTTAAAAAGAGAAATATTGAGCTGAAAAATGGAGATCTTTTAGCAATACATAGATTGCCAACAAAACCAGGGGAGATAAGACCTGTGCTAATTAAAACAGTTAAATCAGGAAAAACATCCATAATGAAAAGAAGGAGAGAACTCAAAGAAGGTGGAAATAGAATTGCTGATGATGTCACAACCATGATTTCTGGACTTTTATACAGACTGACACTTCATTCAGAGATAAAATCAGTATGGTTTTTTAATGGCTCTGTATATGGTGAAACTGTATCTAGTGAAAGAGTAAAGTTTGATGTGCATGATAACATTGATGAAACTCTCAGAAGATTTCGAGAAAAAAAGAAAGCAAGAAGGATAAAGGGTTCGTAGAGAAAGAATTCTTCAGTATTAAGATTAAATAGACATAACAAAGATATAACATTGTATATTCAAGATGCCTTAAAATGTATGATGTTTATGGATAAATGTTATACAGAATGTTTCTTTCTTTTTGTTCACAAACATGGAGATGCAAAAACTTTTTGTGTTGGTTTTCCTTTGAATATTTAACACAAAAGTTTTCTAGATTAATTTTTCATCTGTATGATTATACTTGATC
This sequence comes from Lutraria rhynchaena, assembly GCA_008271625.1. Taxonomy (NCBI): domain Eukaryota; kingdom Metazoa; phylum Mollusca; class Bivalvia; order Venerida; family Mactridae; genus Lutraria; species Lutraria rhynchaena. Next base: position 795,425 of record VIBL01000149.1, on the reverse strand, counting down.
ACTAGATATCTGTTTAAATCTTAATAAATGTACTGCTAATAATTAACTTTTTTGGGGGGGGTATGTAAAAGGAAAATACCGTTAGGTTCTGTTGTAAACTTTATTCACTCATCTATTTTAATTATTTTGAAGTTATCATATAAAACTTAACAATTCAGCATAAGAGACAAAAAATTAAACTAAAATTGAAAAATCTGACAGATTAGATTAGAATTAAATAACATTTTTTATTTTATTAATTCATTCTATTTTTTTTTCAAACAAAAATATTTATTTTATTAATCCATTCTATTAATTTTTTTTTTTTAAAATTAATAATCAGATACAGAGTAATCAGCCTTAAAAGATTTTCCTGATGATGTGTGATACATTCAGTTTCTATATGTAAAATACTTGCTGTTGACTCAATAAGATTAGCTACTAGAATCAACTGTTTTAGGATTATTGGATATATCAGTATTGTTATTGTATGATACCTTTATTATTGAGTCATACCTTAGAAATACAAATTAGATATATAGTCATATATTCATATACAATTGTACAGAATAAATGAACATGCAGATTGTATGTTTTTTTCTTTTCTTTTTATGTGTTTTTTCTTCTTATAATGTTAATCTTTTTAGTCAAGCAGTTAACATTGAAATTTTTCTTGTTCATTTATGCTAGATGTATGCTATTACAAGATCATATGTTTTTGAGACCCAAATATTTTTCAATTTTGTTCGACTTAGACTATGCACTATTTACTTCAGACAAAGTGGTTATTTATTATGTGTACTGTTATGATAATGATAATTGTATCAATATGAAATTTAGTAATGAGTAGTCTTAACCCTTTTTCTTACAATTGCCGAGGTTTAAATGACAGCATTAAAAGAAGAGATGTTTTAAACTCATTTCAAACAAAAAAAGTTGATATACACTGTTTACAAGAGACACATTTTACAAAAGAAATAGAAAAGAATAAATTAGAATAAATTCGGTTAAAACTGATGGTTCTGGAAGTTTGGTCATTTTACAATTTTTGTATGACTCTAAAAACTTTACATTAGTTAATATATCTGCTCCGAACATAGATCCTAGTTTCTTCAGGAACATTCTCGATATTTTAGACTCACAGGATAATAATGACTCTTTAATTTTTTGTGGAGATTTCAGTCTTGTTCAAAATCCAGAGCTGGATTACCATAATTACAAATCAAAAAATAAAAATATAAAGGCAAGAACATTTTTATTAAATATTATTCCCTATGTTAAGGAAATGGATTTCTTTGTTTTTTGTAAAATACTGAAACTTGTGTCATTTAAATGGTTTTTATCCATTTTTTTCAAAGTCAAAAGAGGTTGTAGACAAGTTGATCCAATATCTTCATATATTCTTATTTTATGTGCTGAAATATTAGCAATAAAAATAAGACAGTGTTCGGATGTTCAAGGTATAATTGTAGATGGTGAGGATTATAAGATTTCTCAATTTGCAGACGATACATCACTTCTTCTAGATGGGTCTGAAAATTCGTTAAATGCTGCCTTAAAATTATTGAATAAGTTTACAGAAATTCCAGAATTAAAGATAAATTTTGACAAAACTAAGGTTATTTGGATAGACTCTCTTAAATATAGCACTAGATCAATTAAGACAAAATGGAAACTAACATGGGGTGATACATAATGTAAATTGTTAGGTTTAATATTTGATGTTGATTTAGAGAAAATGATTTATTTGAACTTTAATGAGAAGATTCAAAAAGAAAAAAAAGAAAATAATTCACTGGAACAAAAGAATATTAATTCCAGTAGGAAAAAATACTATAGTTAAATCATTACTCCTTCCTTTATTTACACATTGCTTTAGAAGTTTGCCAACACCAAACTCTGTATTTTTTAAAACACTTTACAATTAATTTTATAACTTTATATGGGAGGGCACTGCAAAAATCAAACAATCAGAACATGTTAAAACATACAAGGAAGGGGGTTTAAATATGATTGATATCAATAGTTAAGTTCATACTTCAAAAATGAAATGGTTTAAAATGTATGTGAATAACTGCAACAATAAATGCTATAAGTTAGTGAACTAATTGTTTAATATTGATAAAGTGTTTAATACTGGAAAACTGTTTTGTAATTCAATCATCAGTAAAATTAAAAATGCTTTTTGGATAGATGTTTTAAAAGCTTATACGAATTTTATAGATAAATAGAACAATTTTACATATGCCACTGTTTTACAATCATCACTTGTTAGTAGGTAAATCATATTTATATATTCATGCATTATATGACAAAGGAGTCAGATTTATCAAAGATATTATTAATCAACATGGTGATTTTGTAGACTTGAATTATTTGGAAAAGATCACATGCAAACAAGTGATTTTTTTACAATATCATAATTTAAAAAAGAGAGTACTGTATGCACAAAAACTCAACATTTGTATTTGTAATGATTTGGTAAATGTTCAATACCCTATTATAAGCTGTTATATAAAACCTGTTTTGATTATATCCAATTACAATAAAAAGTATATTTATGAAACTTTAATTAGAAATACTGATGTACCAACAAGTCAAGAAATATGGAACACACATTTTACAAATTGTAACATAAGCTGGCAAGTAATATATAGTTATGTGTTTGATTGTACAAAAGATTCATATATTCAGTGGTTCCAGACAAGAATTATTCATACAATCCTAACAACTAACTCACTTTTATTCAAAATGCAAAGTGTCAATGATAAAATGTGTACTTCTTGTAATGTTCCAGAAGAAAAACTTTTGCATCTTATTTGGGAATGTCAAAAAATTCAGTCTCTATTTCAATATCTTAGAAATAATATTTATAATTTTGATTACTTTCTGAATTGTAAATCATTCATTATAGGTTCTGAAGATAAGGAATATAGATATGATATTTTGTACTTAGAAGTAAAAAGATGCATTTATTTGTGTAAAAGAAAAAAAATTGTTACCCACAAGTATCGGTTTAAGAAACAGCCTTCGACTAGCATGGAATATCAATAAAAATACAAATCTAAACAATAATAAAACATATAAATGGCAAATTGTAAGGTCTCTGATATAACATTACACAAGACAACTCTCACAGATCCACCTCGTAATACTGTTAAATTTTTGTATCTCATGACAATTAATGTTTTTTTGTGGAACACTATTGTACAGACTTGTGAATATTAGGTACCACTGTATATATTGTATTATACTGTATTACAACTTTTGGCCCTTCCCTTTTGAATACAATGTATTTACATTTATGTGTTTGTGCAGTATGATTGTAGTATGCTTGTGAAATGTAATGTACATTTATACAATGAAATATTATATATATATATTGTACTAGCATCATCAAAATTAGCATACATACGTTCCATGTCCATCTGCATTCGTTTCAAATCATCAATTTCTCCATGTTCTATTTCAGATTGGGTCAGATCTGGTGCTTGAGCCTCTAAAGAGGAATCTTCCAATGGTTTCAGACAGACCGGACTATATATCCAGACACGCGATCCGACCTTGACACTTATATCACCGTCTGTATCTATACGAGCTATACGTCCAACTTGACCAAGTGTCTGTGAAAAAGAATACGTAGATAGTTTACAAGGGAAAATTAGAAAATTGATATATCCATCATATTTGAAAACAATCAAAGAGCTTTACATGTATATAACGTACAATATGTTTATATGAATATCATATAATAACAGCAAATGCTTTACATAACTACTACAACTTTCATTATAACAATTATCATTTATTATTGCTTTACATATAGTGGTTCCCTGAATATCAATACAAGTAAGCAGTTCCGTGTACAGTGATGTAAAGATATGGTTACCGATCTCATTTCATCATTCCAACCACCATGTCCCTCTTGTAACTCTCTAACTGTGTTTACATCCTCTAATATTGTCACTACTTCTTTCACCGAAAAACTATGAATCTACAATAAAACAGCATCGTGTTTTCATGTGGAAACAGAATAATCAGAAGAACGGTAAGCACAACTATCAAAATACTATAAACTACAATAAGTACAGTAAAACTTCGTTATCTCGAGCTTCTACATCACGAGCACACGATTTATCTCGAGGAGTTTTAAAGTCCGGTCAATTTTTGTCCTTAGACGTGTATAATTTTTACCCAACAAACAAATACCTCGTTGTTATGAGCACCACATTTATCTCGAGCAATTAGTCTGTTCCGGTGACCCCTCGAGATTTTACTGTATATACTAGTGTAGTACAATGTTGTACGTACAGAGATGAAATCTGATACTTACCCTGTATAAAGCTTGTCTGTTTACTGTCCAGATTTTACTATCTTCATATTGTACTCTAGCTGCTCTACCTTCATATAACATCTTAACAATTGTTCCAGTCTCTTTTATACACTTTAATGTAAATAATCGTTCATTAGTGACCTGCGTTTATATGGGTCATTCTTATTATGAAAAAGGGCATAGTATATGAGAAAAAGAACCTTTAATAATGAATATTGTGAAATATGTAACTAAGCTGTTGGTCATGATGACAACATTGTATCATGGTGTTCATTAGCCTTACTTATTCGGCTTTCCAGTTGGTCGATTTCATAAACAGAGAACTACATATTTATGAGCGGGAACACAAATTACGTAAAAATGCATCAGTAACTGGTATAGCTTACTCAAGTCGATAGAAAAAAACAATAATCCTAAACAATGAGCCATAAATTCTTAGTATCTAACGCCAAAATTCAAATATTTGACTTAAAATTGTTCGTTGCGTGTCGCGTTCAGGCGGTCATGCCATACCATATATTTCACCATATCGTGATGTTTCCAAACTTTCACTCTGTACAGTTGCAGCGTTAGATGCGCGCACCAATTACAAAATTTAAATCAGCTGTGTAAATACCACATTCGGAATGTACCCGTAATGGGTTAAATACAGTGGATAGGAATTCTTTAGCATGACACCGGTAGATATCTACCTCGACACCGGCAGTTGTCCGCCATTACATCGGTTTCGTTTTCCATAGTGAAATAGTGGAGGGAAATAAAACGTTAGTGCACTTTTCAGAAAGGGTGTGGTGGAATAATATCTGCTTGTATGAGTTTAGAAGCGTGTTTCCTATCTACCGAACGGTTCAAATTGTTCACAGATATTGTAGTTATCGTGCCCAACGGGTTTTAATTGAGAATTTTCCGCACACATATATGCAGTTCTAGGTTAGACTGCGAGGGTCGGGGCCAAATAAAAAAATGTTTCGCCGTCACGAAAGTCTAATTAGTTGGACTAGGTGTTCATGTACCAATTAGTAATAATGTTACTGATGATGTTGTTGTTGACTGCACTGACAAAATATGACTGTAACATTTTGATGAGATTTGGATGAACGTTTACCTGTTTCATTCCTTTGTTCCAGTTACCATAAACCTCATGTTCTTGTAGGCTTTTGAAATTTTTCAAATCAAGAGACACGATGACCTTGTCACTATTCTTTAGTATCACTTCACCAGGACTTACAATATCTGAATATATACACAGCAAAAAGAAAAACAGAATAATCCTTGTTGAAACAGTTTCACCAGTATATATGTACATAATGGAGTTTATGCACAATTGTGAAGTCTGCAAACTTATTCTATTACAACAAAACAAGTTAATACAGCTTAATGTTAATTGTATGCTTCTTGATTGAATTCTGATAAATTTTGTTAAGTTTTATTTGAACTCTTTTTCTGTCAGTAGCCTTAATTTAATCTGTTTTTCTACCATACTACAATTTAGCATTCGTTTTATGAAGAACTTTACAAAAATAATATGCTTATAGTATAATGCATACGCGTTTTTAATTGGTTTAATTTATAAATGGTTATTGTGCAATAATATTTTTATCCATATTTTGTTTCCAAATCTTGAAACTGGTAATTCTGTTAATAAATATATAGTGAACTTGTGATGAGGATATTTGTCAAAATCATTTTCATGTATTTATATACAGTTCATTTTAAACATGTTAATACATGTACTAGTTGTATGTTAACTACATGCACTTTGATGCTCATTGTATCATTTTGTTAACAACTATACTGTATACTCATTTTGTTTACAACTATACTGTATACTCATTTTGTTTACAACTATACTGTATACTCATTTTGTTTACAACTATACTGTACACTCATTTTGTTTACAACTATACTGTACACTCATTTTGTTTACAACTATACTGTACACTCATTTTGTTTACTACTATACTGTACACTCATTTTGTTTACAACTATACTGTACACTCATTTTGTTTACAACTATACTGTATACTCATTTTGTTAACAACTATACTGTATACTCATTTTGTTTACAACTATACTGTATACTCATTTTGTTTACTACTATACTGTATACTCATTTTGTTTACAACTATACTGTATACTCATTTTGTTAACAACTATACTGTATACTCATTTTGTTTACAACTATACTGTATACTCATTTTGTTAACAAATATACTGTATACTCATTTTGTTTACAACTATACTGTATACTCATTTTGTTTACTACTATACTGTACACTCATTTTGTTTACAACTATACTGTATACTCATTTTGTTAACAAATATACTGTATACTCATTTTGTTTACAACTATACTGTATACTCATTTTGTTTACTACTATACTGTACACTCATTTTGTTTACAACTATACTGTATACTCATTTCATTGCCAACCACACTGTACACTCATTTCATTGCTAACAAAACTGAAAGCTCCTTTTGTTGCTAAATAAAATGAATACTTATTTTGTTGTTAACCACACTCATTGTATTCATTGTGCTCTCATTTTGCTGCTAACTACATTGTACACTCATTTTGATACTAACTAAAATGTACACTAATTTTGACGTTAACTACATTGTAGACTCATTTTTATGCTAACTACAATGTACACTCATTTTGATACTAACTAAAATGTACACTAATTTTGACGCTAACTACATTGTAGACTCATTTTTATACTAACTAAACTGTACACTCATTTTGATGCCAACTACATTGTACACTCCTTTTGATGCTAACTACACTGTACACACATTTTGTTGTTACACAAACTTTATACCAAGAAGCCATATAACAGTCAATTTCCTTACCAACTAAAGGCAAATGATCAATGTAATAAGAGCCCAACTCTGACTCCTCTGTGTAAACAATATCAACACAACCATCTCCTCCCAGTCTGTATACACCGTCCTTCTTTGTGGCTTCCCATTTTACTTTGACTCCGCCCCTTTCAGCGTCTTTCTGCCATCTTTCTATGTTTAGAACAATTCCCTCCTCGGAACCACCACCTTAAATGAAGTAAGTATAGGCTAGTTCTAAAAATATATATGTGAAGTAAGTATAGGCTAGTTCTAAAAATATATATGTGAAGTAAGTATGGACTGATTTACAAGTTTGAAATAAGTGTAGCAACCATATCACATTAAGTTGAACTATTAAAGATATTTAAAGTCACATCGATACGTGGACATGAATTATCCCTTTATTTCCAAACTTATAGATGTATTTTAGTAAACGGTCCAAACTACAATTGAAATATGCACATACACTTTTTTATCTGCTTACCAAACGAAAGAAGACAATTCCAAGACAAATATTTGCGATTGCAATCTGTAGTGAATATCTGCGTTTTACAGGGAATTTAATCCAACGTATAAAAGCGAATCATGACGATAATTTAACGTTCAGAAAACGAACGGTATATGCTTTTATGCGAATTAATACGAAGCGTAAGTACAATAGGCGAATCCATGCACTCAGATTTTTCAGAAGATTGGATACGGGACATTGAAGTAGCAGACTGCTGGATATACAAAACAAATGTAATTAAAAATTTTAAGCAAACACTTTAAACAAACCTACTGTGTACATACAACATAATTACCGACGATTACTGAAGATTCTTTTCCTTAAATATAACATAGTAATATATGATAAACAAGAATTGTAAAAATGACAAAATATGTGCCATCATTGGACAATATAATACTTAATCATGCACTTTAGTTCTGATTTGTAACCATGTCAATTAAAGACTACAGACATGAGCCTGCCTACTCCTCACATATAACTATGACAAATAATACAATATCTCAAAAGATACTTTAAACGAGGGAAAGTCGCACAAACGGATGCTCCTGGTTACTTCTCATTACCAGTATAAAAGGAGAATACCAAAATTATTGAACCCAGAGTTATGACCTATGTGTGTGACAAACGGACAGATCGATATACAAATCAGCGACTACATGGATACGGCCTCCCTTTGGAGAGCATTAAATCTAAAAACATGTTGTATATGTAAGCGCTATTCGGCGTAACCTCTATTCAGTACAACAACGCTTGCTAAAAAGATGTTAGCACAAACAAGCTGTTTTGTGAATAACGTTACAAGGTATCACATGAAAGAAAAGCGCGTTAAACCATCTAACTCTCTATTCTGCTTAAACCTCCATTCCTTAAAGATTCAGAATATACCATATACTTAATATCAATTTTACGATATCTGATAACTTATATTCAATGAATTAGTATCGTATATAAATTACCTTACTATGAATTACGTTACACAGCATGTCTTACAAAATAGTACCCTTATTTGAGCAAATGGCTCTAAACAATGAATTCTCATGTTTTGATAATATAGAATGGGAAATATTCTACAGGCCTTGAAGAAATCGATCTTGATAAATAAATTAACATTTTTGTTCATGAATCTGTGACAAAAAGTATCAGGTTTGTTCATCTTAATGCGTAGTGGCTAATAGACTGGTTCTACACATATACATGTGAAATACATACAGCCAGGTTCTATAGATGTGCGCATGATACCTTGAAAGAATCATATTGGTGTCGACTGTATGTGGCAGAATAATTAACTATATATACTTGTATATAATTACACGTTGTAAATATAAATTAAAGCGTCCAACCTACCATCATCATTCTTCCATTTCCAATGTGGACCCCTCATTACTGTAGCTCCTTTAAATATGCCCTGGATTTTCACTTTCCTAGCAAATTTTCTTGGAGATATTGGGGTACTAAAACATGAAGTTATGCATATATGCACTAATATGTCATTTATCCCAACATTCATTGACATGTTCACCACGATGCCTTTATACAGAAGCTGACTGAGATCAGTTAAACCAGTAATTCTACTGGGTTTCCATTAGGCAGGTAAATACAAAAACCTACAACAGCTATCACAAGAGAGAGGCTGATTCATCAATGATAATATACAGTTGTATACATTAACCTATAAGGTTAAATCAAAATAAATATATCTAAAAGTATACCAAAACATTGAATAATTTTCATACTTAATATTCACTGATTCTGTAAAATATCAATTGTCTATCATTATGTTCTACTCCCATACTTAACCTTTAATTGTGAATTATGGCATGTTGCAGAGACAATATACATGTATAATACTAGCATTATACATGTATACATGCACAATATATTGTCTCTACAACATATATATATATATCTACAATAATCAACAGACCTATATATAATCTAGCTAACTTACGCAGATACATGCTCAGCTGTCATACGCATAAATCCGTGTGAGGTATCATGTTTACCTCCCATGTAACATTTTGTACAGAGATCAAAATCATTGCATGTGCCACATTTCCAGCGGATTCCTATCAAAGGATTTTCTTGACAAATCTTGCATGTAATTGTTGCATGTTTGACACCTATATCAATAAAAAATTGCTTTTAAATCAACCCTGCAACATTTGGTACTCTATTATATCAGTAAGATAAAGTTATGATAACAGTATGATCAAGTTAAGATAACAGTGTGATAAAGTTATGATAACAGTATGATCAAGTTACGATAACAGTATGATCAAGTTAAGATGACAGTATGATAAAGTTAAGACGACATTATGATAAAGTTGAAATGACAGTATGACAAAGCTAAGATAACAGTATAATAAAGCTAAGATGACAGTATGATAAAGTTATGACAACAGTATGATCAAGTTAAGATGACAGTATGATAAAGCTAATATGACAGTATGATAAAGTTAAGATGACAGTATGATAAAGTTATGATAACAGTATGATCAAGTTAAGATGACAGTATGATAAAGTTAAGATGACAGTAAGATAAAGCTAAGATGACAGTATGATAAAGTTAAGATGACAGTATGATAAAGTTAATATGGCAGTATGATAAAGCTAATATGGCAGTATGATAAAGTTATGATGACAGTAAGATAAAGTTATGATGACAGTATGATAAAGTTAATATGACATTATGATATAGTTGATATGACATTATGATGAAGCTAATATGACAGTATGATAAAGCTAAGATGACAGTATGATAAAGTTATGATGACAGTATGATAAAGTTATGATGACAGTAAGATAAAATTAATATGACAGTAAGATAAAGCTAAGATGACAGTATTATAAAGTTATGATGACAGTATGATAAAGCTAATATGACAGTATGGTAAAGCTAAGATGACAGTAAGATAAAATTAATATGACAGTATGATAAAGCTAAGATGACAGTATGATAAAGTTATGATGACAGTATGATAAAGTTAAGACGACATTAATATAAAGTTAAGATGACAGTATGATAAAGTTAAGACGACATTAATACAAAGTTAAGATGACAGTAAGATAAAGTTACGATAATAGTATCATAAATTAAATATAACAGTATGATAAAGCAAAAATAACAGTATCATAAAGTGATGATAACAGTAAGTAATAAAGTAATGATAACGGTATGATAAAGTAAAACTAACAGTATCATAAAGTAATGATAACGGTATGATAAAGTAAAAATAACAGTATCATAAAGTTATGATAACGGTATGATAAAGTAAAAATAACAGTATAATAAAGTAATGATAACGGTATGATAAAGTAAAAATAACAGTATCATAAAGTTATGATAACGGTATGATAAAGCGATGTGTGATAATGTAACAGTATTATGATGTTATCTAGATATGGGTTATGCATCTTTTGTCATGTTTTATACTTTCATCTGTATTCAACACAAACATCACATGGACAAAATCACCAAGCACAAAAACTAATGTACACAGATAAGTGTATATTGTAATTGTGCTGATAAAATATGTACACAGATAAGTGTATATTGTAATTGTTCTAATTTTTTATTTCCCTCTTACCTATAGGAGCGTTATCTAACATACGTAGATCGTATTTGCTGTCACCACCAGCTCTATACCTCAACTCTCGTCCATTATCCCAGATTATAGTCACCTTATCATCAGACGATCCTTCCTTTGGTACGTAAATGATAGTTCCTGGTGTGTAAAATGATGAACTTATGTAATCATATCATGATGAAAAAAAACAGAATGAACATGACGACAGACACATGTAAGATTAAACCTTTCAGACAATTTCCTACAAATAATCCGACTCGTCAAATAAACAACATCGAATACAAAATATTTACAAAAGAAAGAAATTACCGCTTGGTATAGGAACACCGGTGTAATTACAGAACCGGTGTAAATGAAATAAAAAAAAATCGCAGAATTCAGTTAGTGCTATCACCTTGTTCGATACAGAGACAAACTGAATCAAACCATTGTTTGAATTATCGTACTGAGTGTAGTCTAAACAATGGAAGCGGTTATCTATACACTAAATGCCCGTCTGTTGTAACGGAAAAAAGCAGTTTATGCGGATAAATGTCATGAAATGTTATAACGCAACGATGGCGATAATTGAAGCCCTTATTATGAACCTGTATGACCACGTCCACCATCTTGTCTTCTACTCTGCCAGTCCGGACCCTGTACCACCCGGATACCCGGTTTTATCTGAAATATGATATTTATATACACTAGTGATAAATGTATATAACGCAGTAATGATACATGTTCATAACATAAGTAATGATCATGTGTATAATATAGGTAGTGATACATGTATACAGATAATGATTTATGCATATAATTCAGACATTGATGCATGTGTATAATATAGATATTGATACATGTATATCATATAGCAATGATACATGAATATAATATAGGTAGTGATTCTTGCTTGTATTGTAGTAATAATGCATGAAGTGTGCATACTTTATATTTAGGAATATAAAAAAATGATACGACCGCGGGATAAATAATAAAGAATACACGAAAACGTCCGAACGAAAACTGTTGTAACGGAAATAGATTCTCATTTGCTAAAACACTGGATATTAAACACACGTTTTACTGATTAGTTTACGTGTATATATTTTGTTATTGTACCTAATTCATGACCTTGCTGTTAAGGTGTGCTAAGAACATTATTTTACGTCTACTACTTCCAACATGCATAAATTTGTTTTAATATGATTTCTCCTTAACTGACCTCCAGTTAACAGAAATTAATATTAGAAACCAACTTTCGGTTTTGGCTATAGATATTTATAACAACTACACTATTTATTTGTTTGGTGTACTTACAAGAACCATTTCAGTCACCTTCGTGCCCAGATTGTTACATTTGATACAAAAAAAATGCTTGCAAAATAAACGTCAAATCTTTGACAGTCCTTGATCAGCTCAAATCCAGTTTCGATTTCCAAGAAAGGAAGAAAGAAACGACAAACATGAACTTGTAGTGTGTATTAATATTGGTTTAAACGTTACAAGGAAGTAAAACTCGTTCTGGTTGTTTGATCACTCCTATTTTAATTCACATTTACCTCCCGTGGGTATTTAACTTATTCAATGAGTTCTTTAAACGATCGGTATTTATGTTCGTATTTCAAATGCCAAATATCATCGGATCATGGTGTATCGGGTTTTAGAAGTTTACGGCTAACATACAGTTACACGCACGAATTAATCTTAAATTTTCTTATTATTATAGTGGTTGATATAATCTGTGAACGAGTAATATTTAATATACTACAAACGGAACAACAAAAATGAGACAACTAAAATGTTTACATCCTTCCTCGTGTCTTCATTTTAAGTCAATAAAATTGCTACAAAAACATGCAGACATATCTACATACACGTAGTTTTAACATGTAACGGTACAGAAGTACCTCTTATTCTAAATAACTTTATCAAGTTTGGTCAGAGTGAACACGTCTAGTTACGGAAATTATTTAAAAAAACATTTGTTTATCTCTGGAATGTCGTTAATTAACCATAATGTCATTTAATGCATTTTTGTGATTACATACTAGGACAAATGATATAGAAGTGGTTATTCATTATTACGAAAAAAAACATTAACACTAAAACTAAATTGATTGTGAATATGTGCATTCAGTTCTGGTAAACAAATACATATGTTATATACCGAGGTAGTTCACACTTTAACAGAGATGATTAGAGAGGACATTGAACAAGTATGTCACACGTTCATCAATCCATGATATACGGATGTCAATTCTCATCTCTATCACTCTATGTTTGTACGCTGAATATTTAGCGAATCAAATGGATTGTATCATCCTATCATTAAAAACAGATCATGTAATGTCTGTGCACGCCAAACACTATCATTGTTTTGTATCGGAGAACAGATCCGATGGTTCACACCTGCATTAAACATGCCAATAAGAGTTTGATTGTCAAGTTTTGTTGTATAATTTAACTAAAATAGATCATTAATGTTGAAGTTATTGTCTGCACTCATTGATTAGCGGTATAGCTCGGAAAATTACAGACAATGATATAAACTTTGTAATCGATTAATCCACAATCTTGGAAGGTCATGTCCATGAGTTCGTACACACTGACATCTCAGTGGTAAGACATGGAGGTGAGGGAAGACAAGTCCACGTGCGCTCGAAATGATACACAGGAAATTTTAACATTCAATTGGAAAAAGGTGAGCAACTAGTCCACATGTATTCTTCATAATTCATTTCCGATTCGATATTGATTAACACGCAAGTTTACTTCGCTGATTACCATTTAGTTAACAAATAAAGACGCAGGTAAATATGTTTTTAAATAACCAAAACATTACAGAAGTAAATATCACTGCTTAGCTTCAGATTTTTTATTTCAAGTATCGTTTGTTCTGGATTTATTTAGATAACCTTATTAGACTATTTTACATAATTCGTCAATATATTTCGTGTAATTCATCTATATATGTCGTGCCTGCCTGCCTGCCTGCCCCTCTCGCTCTCTCTCTCTCTCTATATATATATATCCACCTTGCGTAGGCGTAAAAGTTGCGACCTTACAAACGATGTTGCTAATTTCTTCATCGAATCGAATAAATTTATCGCTCCATGTTCATCAAAAATATTCAACTTCAACTTTATACATGATAAAGGAATTTACCCTGAATCTTGGTGTAAAGGATATATCATACCTATACATAGGGAATCACACTAGTTAATAGTATGGCTAAAATATTTCCATTAATTTTAAGAAACCGAATAAATAAAGGGTGTGAATCTGAAAATATCTTTTCTGAAGCTCAGTTTGGCTTCAGAGATAAACATAATACCACTGACTGTAATTTTATCCTGAATTCGGTTATTCAAAATATCTTAGCTTCTGGTAAAAAGATATACTGTGCTTTCATTGATTATGAAAAGGCTTTTGATACCGTAATCCATGACGCTTTGTGGATTAAATTAATTGACTTGGGTCTAAGCTGTAAAGCGGTAAATATGGTCAAATCGATCTACAGAAATGTCAAATCATGTGTCAAAGAAGCAACAAGTATGTCATATTCTGATTTTTTTATGTTTCTGTTGGACTAAAACATGGCGAACCTCTATCTCCGTTACTATTTATTCCATTTATAAACGATATTAAAAAACATATTTAATCCGAACGGAATGTCCGAAGACGATATCAACATGTTATCTTTTTATATGTTACTTTTTGCCAATGATAAACATGTAGATCTTTTCACAACCGACCCTCATAGACTTCAATTACAACTATATAGCATATCCATATACTGACACAAATGGGGATTAAAAATTAATGTAAATAAGACTAAAATCTGTATTTTAGAAAAAAGAAAGAGCAATAATCGTCATTCTTGGTCAATTAACAATCAAAATGTTGAAGTAGTTGACAGTTTTTGTTACCTAGGTATTAAATTTTATTATACTGGATCTATGACGCATGCTGCAATAGCTCTACATGATCAAGCTTTAAAAGCCTACAATCAATTACTCTATATTTTAGTAGGGTTTGTCTTGATATTAAAAAGAAATTGTCTCTATTTGATTCATTAATTGTGCCGATTTACTAATCGGATGTGAAATTTGGGGGGGTATGGCTTTAAAGAAATTGATAAATTACATGCTAAATTCTGTAAACGAATACTTGATGTTCGAAATCAAACATTAATTGCTGCTGTTCTTAGTGAATTAGGAAAGTTTATCAAACTATCTGTAAAGAAAGGTGCTTAAAATATTGGATAAAAATCATGTCAAAACCAGACTCTCTAATCTTTAGATCTTTTACAGATCAGTTAAATAATATAAACGCTATGAACTCTGGATCTTGGAACAACACTTAATATTATAGGTTTTGGAAACATTTTTGTAAATTTTGATTTGAACACCAATTATCTCCCAATGATTAGACAGCTTTTACATGACCATTATATTCAGGAATGGAATGACAGTTTCACCAACCAAAATAAATTACAACTGTATATTACTACACAAAATTTAAAAAAAAGAATACAGGAATGAACCTTATCTAGATCATGTTGTAATTGATAAATACAGGAAGGAATGATCTCGATTCAGATTAAGATTTCATAATCTAGATATAGAATCAGGCAGATATAACAATATATTAAGAGAAAATCGAATTTGTAAATATGTTCCTTGAATCAAATTAAATCAGAATACCATTTCATTATGTGTTGCAATACATATAACGATTTAAGAACAAAATATATCAAACATACTTCATGGCCTTCTATTAACAAATTCATTTATATAATGTCTAAAGAATCAAATAATGTATGTAATAATATTGCTTAATTTATTTTCTATGCAATGAAATAAAGCTTAGATAAATTAAAAATGAACACTACCGCTTAGTGAACCTTTGATTGTGTTTTTCACTGCTTCTTAGTTGTTCTTAAATTAGTGTTTACAATGTGACTTAATCTAATTTAATGATATTTAAATCCGTTCTGTTTCTTCATAATGCTATATTTTTTCGAAAGTACACGTGTGCTTGTATTGATTTATGTCACTGTGTTATCATATAACAACAGCTACACGTTTGTTTGTTTGTTTTTGTTGAATGTATTGAAATTCTCTATATATTTATGTACATATTTCTTGTATAAGCTACAAGTATTTGTAAGTGGTCAATGGCATTGTATGCCGATTAAACCAATAAACTTCTAACTTTTATATCGTGTAATTCATCTATGATTACATAATTATCGTGTATTTCATCTACATATGTCTTGTAACTTGTCTATACATGTCTTTTAATTCATCTGTGCGGCAGGCAGGCAGGCAGGCAGGCAGGCAAAGTGTATATAACACACCGGCTCAATGGACCTATAAGTCATCTATACAAATCAATTTTACAGTTTCACATGAAATTAAATACGTTGCTAAATAACATGAGTATATGCAAAATAGTTACCAACAACATATTGTTATTAGATTTCAATTAATTATATATTTTATTTCTTCTTCTCATGCACGCCTTAACAACATATTTGGCTACTTTTCTTGGGGTATTTATAATAAGATATTTAAATTTATCAACACCAGTCATATTATTAAATAACTCGTTAGATAATTGCATATTCAAAGTTGCTGCTCTAATGTCATTATAAAATGTACAATGAAGGAGGAAATGCTTTTCATCTTCAATCTTTAATAAATTACAGAATGTACAAAGTCTTCGCTCGGGTGGCTCACCAACATATCGACCAGTTTCTTATCTTAGCAGTAAAATTCCACATCTAAATTTAGTCAACAATGACCGTTCTTGCTTGTTCAGATTTAAAAATACATCTTGTTCATTTTCGAATTTATCTTTGAAAGTTACATAAGTCCGTAATTTAGATACTTTTGTAACCTCTACCTTCCAATTATTTGAATAGAAGTTATTTATCCTGGTTTTGACGACATCCATGCTAACTACAACTCTGTTTTCAAAATAATACATCAGATTTAACTTGGACAATAGATTTTAAATCACAACACCAATTATTTCGGCATTTGTTATAGTCTATATTGAAAACACGTTTGGTAAGTCTATTATCATTAAACAATATAGGTTTGCTCCAATATCGAATTATCGATACCCAACGCCGATAGTTACTAGGCAGCCATCCCGTGTCGGTGGTGATCGCCAACTTAGGAGCACAATACTGTACATTATCAATTGACTGGTCTGAAATGCATGCATTTGCTTTTGTCTGTGTTTATCAAAACTCCCCACTTTTTACACCAATTATGGAACGTGTCTAACATAGTCTGCAACTTCTTTTCCGACTTGGGTAATAGGCAAATATCGTCTGCAAATAGTAGTATGCATAGTTTATCCTCTCCAATGTCTATTCCAAGTTCAATGTCATGAATTTCTTTGACCAGGTCATTTACAAATAAAGAGAATAGTGTTGGTGACAAGTTGTCTCCCTGTTTAACTCCATTGTTACAATAGAACCACTCTGTACGCTGATTGTTAATGCGCACACACGTGGAAGAATGAGAATACAGACTTCGTATAGAATTGCATATCTTACTGTTATTAAGAAGTCACTTGCATAGTATCATGTCTCTATCTATAAAATCAAAACATTTGCGTAGATCTATAAACGCTGTTAGGATTAAGTCATTGTTTCGTATTAATGAATCTAATGTAAACACATGTTTTTTACAAGATCTGTAATTTCTAAATCCATTCTGCTCATCCGCTAGGATATTATTTTGCTCCAAGTATCTAGTGATACATTTGTTCATAAACGAACTATAAAATTTACTGACACAGGATGATAGGCTTATACCTCTAGTTCATTGGCACGTTTATCTGAGG
This sequence comes from Lutraria rhynchaena, assembly GCA_008271625.1. Taxonomy (NCBI): domain Eukaryota; kingdom Metazoa; phylum Mollusca; class Bivalvia; order Venerida; family Mactridae; genus Lutraria; species Lutraria rhynchaena. Next base: position 777,324 of record VIBL01000149.1, on the reverse strand, counting down.
GGCAATTCTTTAAGATGGGACAAATAATGACTTTGTCGCCGGCCACATTTATTTGCGGTCGTCTTGGGAAAGAAACAAGTATGAGTCTTCAGTGTCAAAATGTTTATGTATGAAGCAATAAATGATTCTACATCTAATGTAATTCTGAAACAATATATATAATTTTAACATTTTATCGATACAATAATCAAATGAATGAACATAATAAAAACGGTCACGGACAACAAAATGACGGACAAAGACGAATCACTCAGACACGGGTTAGTGTGCGTGTAGGACGACTTGACCAAATGAATTTGATAGTTACAAACATACTAAGAGCTAAGTAAATTGAACCTTCGATTCTGACAAAAACAAGCAATGAATAATAAATAGAATGTTACCAGTACAATTTTACCTGTTGAAGTTTAAAATAAAATTCAACAATATCATTGGTATGATGTTGTCCGAATAACGTTGCACTGAAGATTGATGTAAACGGCGGTAACAAAACTCGTGCACAGATTAAGTCACATGATGTTAGAAGTTAGTCATACATTAATGTTGGGTTAAATGAAACTAAATGTACATAGGTATAGACTACTAAATATTACTGGTTACTTTTACAACTACTTATAACAACGGTGGTAAACTGAGCCGACGACATTTTCGCCATAACGAAGGTATTATACTCGAGTCAAACACTAACTGGAATAATAAACGTGGTACTCGTAATAAGGAGTTATTCATTTGCTGAAAATCTACACAACTAATAACAAATATTGACGGGACTTTAAAAAATCCTCGAGATAAATCGGGTGCTCGTGGTATCGATGCTCGTAATAAGGAAGTTTAACTGTAATATGTTAGGATGACAAGAATTGCGATTATGTACTATTTTTTGTACAATTTAGATAAAGAAACCGCTGATGGAGAGAAAACGCAGGGAGCGAATAAATCGAGCACTGTGTCATTTAAAGATTCTACTACTGGATAATATAAGAATACATGGGGTATGTATATGGTATTTATATTATCAAACAATATTGATATCTTTATAACAAGAGAGTAAGTCTGCTCAGCCGTTAGCTCAGTAGTGAGAGAGAAGTAGTGGACTGGTGACAGGAAGATGCAGATGCAAGACAGGCCAAATTTGAAATTATTATTATATTCATTGTAATATGACCCTTACACACATATAAGAAAGTCGGTACAAGCCTGCGGCCTGTGTAGAGGCAACATTCAGGTAACATGAGAGTTGTTTATGATGTGGGACTGTGTATGTGATGTGGGGCTGTGTATAGGCCAATAAACTGTTTAACATGAACAAACTTGAAGAGAAAGTAGATGATCATCAAACAGACACCTATAATAACAGACTTATATTTCTAAAGAAGTACGAGTTTGTTCAGTTCAGTACATCAGATGAGTAAATTATTGAATAAAAATATTTAAATGTTTGTTCAATTATTCCATGCACCAAGACTGTGTTTTATTTTTAGGGCACACAAACAGCCAAACTTGACAAAGCAGATGTTCTTGAAATGACAGTAAATTATTTAACTCAAATACGTCAGGGGAAAAATATGGTATCCATAGAATCAGATAAATTTCTCTTCACTAATGAATACCTTAGATACAGCACAGTTGACAAGAACTTTCACAAAATGTCTTTACAACCAGAGATTATGAGACAACAGAATTTTTCTGGTGATTTAAAGCTGGACCAAGATGCCTACAAACACTTTTCACCAGAATTATATATTACAACATTATCTGATTTAAGAAGACAACCTGTTATATCTGTGATAGATGAGACAAATGCTGAACCAGTTACTTCAAACACTGCGGATAGTCAGTCAATGAGTAATCCTCCATCTTGTCATGATGGTATAACATGTTTATCTTCAGATGTTACAACCACCAGTGGATGGGGAGTGAATTATAATGTAGATAATGGTACAAACAATCACACTACAGTTTGGCGACCTTGGTGAATGTATTGATAGGTGTTAACAAATAGACCACTATTGTGTAATATGTATAAGTCATCTTTAAAGTAACACTGTAAGTACAGTACCAGTACACTTATAATGGTTCTTATTATTTGATGTCAAGCTAATGTTTCCTAATTGGTAGATTTGTAGTCTATCAATCCTTAGTAGAATAACATAAAGTTCCTGTGTATTACTGTGACTGCTGGCATAAAATCCTCACCAAACAAGTTTGAAATCTGGATTGAGAATGGCTGTATATGATTTATCAGCCTGTGAAGTTAACCACTGTACATACAGTGTAAACAATCAGGTACATACATGTATTTATTAACAACATAGCACATTAACAAATTATACTTCAACTATTTAAATACATTTAGAATAAAACGGGTGAAAATTCTTTGTATATTTTATTTTCATGAATAAATATTGGTGACAAGATAATAGCCATTTAGTTACACAAGAGACACAGTATCTGAACTGTGAAATCTGGAACACTATCTCCTAGAAGAGTTAACACAGTTAACATAAAAATATTTAATGAGCAGATCCAGAAACATACTGATACAGCAGGTGTAAGCACCAGTAGGATGTCAACCATTACAATACTTCATTATATGAATATACGAAAAACGTATACAGATGTCAAAACAACATAATGTAAGCAGTATTCAGACTTGAATAAATCATTCAGCTGATCTTAACTTTAACATACAAAATACACAGCTGGTGTTCATAACATCATGTATAACCACACATGACAAACAAAACTTTAAGAAATTTAATTATCAGTAATATGTAATATGCAGAACTAGATATCTGCTAAAATTAAGTTGAAAACATGTTCATAGAGTTTATTTCTTGATGAATGAAATCAAACTGATAAACATTCACATCACAAACATAGCAAATAGTAAAGACAATGTTACACTGAATAAGCCTGAAAAGTTGCTTGTATATTGTTTCCAACAGCAAATATCTTATTACTTAACAATTGATCAAACTTTGGATAGTTGAACAATAATGAATTTAAATAAAAACATAATAAACATCACAGTCATGTTCTTAATTAATAGTTATATTGAGAAGAGTGTAGTTATGGCATATTTCTTAACATTGTAAGGCTGAAATGGTAAAAGTTGATAGTTTGCTAAGTTTTTTTTCTCATCTATTTATACTTCTAGATTAAAGCTATCATCAACATCCCTGTGCCTTCAGTTCTTCCTCTACTATTTTCTTATATTCAGGGAATCCACCTTCTAGTGATATAACTTTCATATCTCTAACAACCCACAGTTCTTCACACACCATTTGTATCAATCTCTCATCGTGAGATACAAGAATTACTCCACCCTGAAATATACAACACAGAAAATAACCACTCAAATCTGTATTCATCATGTGATGTTTAGTACTAGTGTCACAACATTAAATAAAAGGCAATATATGATCATTAGGAGGATTAAAAACGTTTGGACTAACAGTTAAATCTTATACTATGATCTGAATTAGCAGGAACTCATGATTATTTTCAAAATAAAAATTTTCCTGTAGATAGCAGATATCAGATTGTGATTGTAGTGACTTTATTTTGACAAATAAACACATGTACTAGTAACATGGCTGATGAATGTATACAAGTTCATTGACAAATATTGTACATACCGCAAATTTCTTTAATGCACTTCCAAGTGCTTCTATAGTTTCCATGTCTAAATGGTTTGTTGGTTCATCAAGTATAAAGAAATTAGGACTGAAAATGCAATAAAAATCTTGTCAAAACAAATCACAATAAATTGTGTGAGAGACAACACCCAGTGTCCAAAGTAACATACAGTCATTTAATACAACACCCAGTGTCCAAAGTAACATACAGTCATTAAATACAACACCCAGTGTCCAAAGTAACATACAGTCATTTAATACAACACCCAGTGTCCAAAGTAACATACAGTCATTAAATACAACACCCAGTGTCCAAAGTAACATACAGTCATTTAATACAACACCAAGTGTTCAAAGTAACATACAGTCATTAAATACAACACCCAGTGTCCAAAGTAACATACAGTCATTTAATACAACACCCAGTGTCCAAAGTAACATACAGTCATTTAATATAACACCCAGTGTCCAAAGTAACATACAGTCATTAAATACAACACCCAGTGTCCAAAGTAACATACAGTCATTTAATACAACACCCAGTGTCCAAAGTAACATACAGTCATTTAATATAACACCCAGTGTCCAAAGTAACATACAGTCATTTAATATAACATACTGCATTTAATGTCATATACAATCATTTAACACAACATACCGCATCTAATGTCACATATGGTCATTTAACACAACATACAGTGTTTAATGTCACATACAGTCATTTAACACAACATGCTGTGCTTAATGTCACATACAGTCATTAAATACTGATATCACACGATAAATGAACACAATATCTATTCAGTAGTTTATGTCCAAATATAATCATAGTTAGTGACAACAGCATGCTTACTTTGTCATACTCATAACAGCAAATGCAACACGACTTTTCTGTCCTCCTGACAAACTACTGACAGGTCGTGTGGCGAGTTCACCACTGACACCATACTGACCTAACACCCCTCGATATTCTTCTGATGTTTTACCTGAAGTATTCATGTACAACATAATTATAACATATGTCTTTAGATAATGGTTTGCATTCTTGTTCTAAAAGTGTACTAAAATCTAATGGGTGCCTGGCAAAACAATGACACCATTCATTTCTCATTTTACATTTTTCTGGCAAATCCTTAAAGATGAATGTACACATGAAACATTACAATGAATCCTACCACTGTTGTATGTACAGCAGAGTTACACAATGATACTGTAGAAAAGTAACTCACTTATATGCATCACAATTCTTATGGTAAATATTCACAGATTTAAACCAGGGAGAATATTCTAAAACACTGAACACAATACTATGGTAACTGGTGCTTGTGTTTCATATAAGTAACAAACTGACAGTCAAATATCATAGAATATGCTTATTCATTGCAGGTTTAAGATAAACAAATAACTCACCAGGATATCTTTGGGCAAGGAGTTCAATTGATGTTAAATTCATTTCTAACTGATCTACGTGATGTTGACTAAAGTAACCAATACGTAGATTGCGATGTGCATGTCTTATACCTTTCGTGGGTGATAAATCACCAAGTAAAATCTTCAACAATGTTGTTTTACCAGCACCATTTTCACCTACCTGCAATAATGAGCAATGACATGGAAAATGGATAAAAAATATTACCCACAAACAAAGAAGAACTGTGAATATCAACCATGACTTTGTACATAGCTATATGAGCTTCATTAACCAAAAATAACTACACTTTCACAACTGGTTTTCATATCTATGTACCTCCATACAATTACATAAGTATACGGAAGTTTAACAATCCAATATTTCAATGCTACTAACCAGATCAAGCACCAAAGATACAAATAAACAACAATACAATAATAACAGGTGAAGAACATAAAAACAAAGTATATTGCATCTAGCAGTAGAACATTAATAAGGACATATATATTACATCTAGTAGTAGAGCATTAATTAAGACATATATATTAAATCTAGTAGTAGAACATTAATTAAGACATATATATTACATCTTGTAGTAGAACATTAATTAAGACATATATATTACATCTTGTAGTAGAACATTAATTAAGACATATATATTACATCTAGTAGTAGAACATTAATTAAGACATATATATTACATCTTGTAGTAGAACATTAATTAAGACATATATATTACATCTTGTAGTAGAACATTAATTAAGACATATATATTACATCTTGTAGTAGAACATTAATTAAGACATATATATTACATCTAGTAGTAGAACATTAATTAAGACATATATATTACATCTAGTAGTAGAACATTAATTAAGACATATATATTACATCTTGTAGTAGAACATTAAAGTGGTTTATCTGGCTTAATACATAAAAAAACATAATCTTGGGGGACAGCGCTATAGGGGGGGGGGTCTGTAAGGTACAAATTAGCATCAATTGATACATTACTTAGTATCATTAGCTAAATATTGACCTAAGAGATTAAACTGATACTGTTTACTGAAATTTATACATTCCAGTGTCATTTATGTGTCAAGTACATTCTACCACAATTTATAGAACTACAGCATATTTAAATTGCCAGTATATTATACTATTAGATGTAGTAAATAAATATCATTGATTTGTTATTTCGTTGACATGATCGATAAACCAATTTTACTTTAATGTAACCTTTAATTAAACAAGAGGGCCACAATGGCCCAGCATCACTAACCAGAATAAATGTAAATTAACTTGTTACTAAAAAGCTAATAAATGTACACTTCTGGGCAGATAATGGGGAACAATAATAAACTTGATAAAGAATCATCAAAGGATACTACAAAGGAATAATCGTGACGACTGAAGGATGCTACAGACCAAATTTGGTGATGATCCAACCAATGGTTCATGAGAAGAAGTCATTTTAAGGTGTTTCTATTTTTAGTCTGGTGGCCCCTAAAAGGACCAACCAACTTATTCAAGCAAACTTGAAAGAGGACCATCAGAGGATGCAACAAACCAAGTATAGTGCTGATCCATCCAATGGTTCATACAAAGAAGATCTTTCAATGTATTTCTATTTTTAGCTCAGTGATCCCTAAAATGGGCCAACAATTTTTATTTCAGCATACCTGATAGATGACCATGTAAGAATGCTACAAACCAAGTTTGATCATAAAATCCATCCACTGTTTCATGAGAAAAAGTAGGTATTATTTTCTAATAAAGATTGCCGCATTATTTGAAGATGAATTTCATAAAAGTTTTTGGTATTTTGTAGCAGAAAAGCTTATTTCAGGAACCGTATCTCAGAATTTTGATACAGTGTAACCTCTGAATACTGGACTTTCCAAATACTGGAACTCTCTAAATATGGGACGATTTTCAAAGTCCCGATTTTCTCACTATGCAATCCTATGTAAAACACTTTCTAAATACCGTACTCTCTAAATTCCGAAAACCGGATGATCTTTCCGGACCGCTGACTTTATACTGTTCTTTATATTTGTTCTGAATATAGGACGCCTAAATTTTCATGTGTCAAACTTTGTGTACTGGCCTGGAGGGTCCACATTAGTACTGAAACAACATGATCTTGGCCTCACAATTAACAAACATGTCAGTCATCTATCATGTATCATCTAACAATAGCTAATGTGTGAAAAACACTTTATTGTACAAACAGAATTAAGTTGACTTTGATGTTCTAGTTGATGCGTAACACTGGTCTAATTACTACTGATTACACCAATTTACGGGTGCTAGTTTAAAATACATCTTTTTAGATCTGATACTCTTAATCAGATATAAAATATTCCAAAACAAAAAGCATTTTGTGGCGTATGCAAATACAAATGGCTTAATATATATACGTAATATACACTACAATTACTATGTACAATTTGAATGTAACATGCACACAAATATCATTGGTTCATGATCATGTAATAAATTCAACTGAAAACCTCTCTAAACCGGAACTCTGAAATCCGGACTTTTGACCAGGTCCGGACAGGGTTTGGTATTCAGAGGTTACACTGTACTTGTTTTTGTTTTCAATCTATGGCATATTACGTAATTGTCAGTGGGATTCAGGCTACGGAATGTCTTTTAAATCAAATATCTAATGAACAGAGGATGTTATAAAAAGTCTGGGGCACAGTTCCTAGCATGATACAAGAGGTATTATTAAAATGAAACAGAATGAAACATACAGTTTGTTACAAATGCTAATAATTTGAATGCAATTCATAGATCTACACTATGGTCCTAGTCTGTACATGTAAAACATTTGCCATGTTGATGAAAGTGTTCAAACCTCATTACAGTGTACATGTATTATATTAATTGCATTTAAACTATATTAGCAGGGCATGGAAAATTTTGAAATCCCAATCGGTCCAGGCCCGTGGACCCCCTCCCCCCAATTCAATTTACCCCACCCCCAGTTTCTGAATACGGCGAATATTTGTTCATAGTTACAGTACACTTAACAGTAAAAAAAACGAAACAAAAACGGAATTTAAATTTCAACCTGATACTAATACAACGGAATCACAAACACGTACTTGATTGAAATAGATAATATCAAACGATATCCCATTTACCAATTTACTATTTTTTTTCTAGACACTATTAGATATATCAATCCACAAGTTTAATCCTTTGACGTCATCAACGATGACGTATTACACCCGTGTAAATGTAATAGATGACGTATTTCTTAGTCACATGATCGCTAAACCAAAGGAGCTATTAAATTGTAAACAGATGAGAAGGCAGAGCTACGACTTTGATATCGACAAGCGTCTTGCGTTCGAAGCTGTCATTGGTTGATTGATGAATTGCAATATAGTCGGCAAAATCTTAGCAATTAATGTCGGCTTCCTTTTGATGTTACTAAATTTTCTCTGATACTGTTTTCTGTTACGACTTCTAAAACAATTCACCGCCTTTGATTAAACCAAAACAATACTAAATTTAAAAGTAATGACAATATTTAATTCACTTACGGAACGACGTTTGAAATCTTTAACTCATATATTAATATACGCAGCAAACACATCACTCAACACAAATTGATCACTGCATTTATTGTTTTCTATTACCTAACATATGTTTGGACTAATTACCAGCGACCCCTATATTGACAGACTTCCATTTATAGGATTAGCAGATGATCGCTCGAGGCTATTATCTCAACATATTTATTAACGTATTGGGAATCGTGCAAACAACATACAGTAACTTTTCAGACATTTTGTAAATCAGAATTTTTGTTTGGAAAAATTGAAAATTTTTTGTTTGGTCCGGACCCTGTTCGGTCCGGATCCTGTCCAGTTTAGTGAGGTTCCAATATACCATGATTGTTATTTTAAGGCTAATGATGGTAATATATCCTTAAATACAGATTATTTATCGTAATTCAAAAATATGTAAATTACATGCAAAATTGGTTTATAGAAGACAGACCAAATATAATATTTATTTCAAATTACTTGCAATGGACTCTGTATAATGGGTTTATTTATGTATACAACTATGGTTACTTTTTTAAAAGCATACATTGGTGAAATAGCCACTTATACCACATTAATTTAGACAAAGTATATTAAATCTAGCAGTAGAACACAGGATATAAACTACTGTACTAGTATATGTGATAAGCAACACTGGTTATAAACTACTGTATGATATACAACACAACTTACTATACATATTCTAGAGCCCATATTAGCATTGCAATCAACACCATTAAATATATGTGTCTCTTTACTGTAGTAAAATTGCACTTCGTCAAGTTGTAATATATTTGATGCCAATTTTTCACATTCTGGAAATCTGAAAATGTTTGGAAGCATGTTTTGGGTTAATTTCATACATTTAACATTCCAAGGAAATATGTCAGGTATATAATCAACAATTTGAAAACATGTAAACAACATATGAACAAAGAAACTGTGAGGCAGAAGTTGAATTTTTGATCATAGATATTTATCATACGGAAAAAACTATGCTAAGAAGTATGGCTACAGTATGTTGTAATAAAAATTGTCTGATTTTGATACAAGATGGATGATTAAGTATATAAAGACTTCACATAAATATAACATACCTTAATGTGACTTCACTATCCTTGCCTGGAGGTTCAAGTGGAGGTCTGTAAATAAATATATACATTCAACTCATGTTATGTCCATTTTTCGGGCCCGAAAAATACTTTGTTTTAACGAAAATTTGTCATAAACGTCAGACGAATACCAGTATTGTATTAGATATTTTGGCCATTGTTAGAATCACTAGTTCATTATAATTGGTGTGTGTATTGTAAGAATTACTTATTTGTGATATTTTATTTTTATCTACAAGTAAATAAATAAATAAATGATATTTACTTCATGTATGATGATTTATATAAAAATATACTAAAATACAAAAATCTTTCATTATGACATGTTTTACAAATCCAACATTTTGTCCACTATTAAGTTATATATGATTATAAGTTTGCATTCAAGAGTAAACAATAATAATCTCCCTATTATTCACTAAAAATTAAATCAAACTTGTTGTACGCACAGCGAGGTGTGAAAAGCATTGGGGGCAAGTGCATACTATTGTCAAACTTAGTAATTAACAAAGTAAATTAGGTGTGAAATTGTTCATTTGGACTTAAAAATAGGTACGACATAACGAAAAATTTTGAGAGCAAAATTTGTCTTAAGCGACAGAATTTTATATACTTTAAGAAGGAAAAAATCGGAATATATATGTACAAACATACAAAAACATACAAATATCTTATACACAAATCACATTCATGATACTAAATTTGTTACATAGATGGATATAACGGGAATTATTAACATCACCACCAGGTATAAAAGCAAAACAAATGAACCCATTTCATTAAAGATTAAATAGAAACTTACAATTTTTCCAGCATTTTGATTTTACTCTGTACTTGAGATGCTCTGTTAGCATTATACCTAAATCTGTCTATAAACACCTGTAAGACATAAGAGATCATGTTATCTTATCTTACATAAAATATTATCTTATCTTATATAAAATATAAGTCATTAACACATTCATAATAATGAAAGAGGCATTCTCCATTGTACATGTTGAAAAATAACACACATGTATAATTCATGCATATAAAAATACAGCATCACAAGATTATGGGTAAAAGCTGAAAATTTTCAAAAAAAAGTAAATCTTTAATTTGATGCCGCAGAAACAATAAAAACCAGTCGGGTCCAGACTTGGGAAAACCGAAAAACTTTTAACCATGCAAGATAACGTAAAAATCCAAAACACACATGATCGTTAACACATACACATGGTAGTTTAAGCACGCACATGATTATTAATACACACACGCATGGTTATTTAAACACGCACATGATTATTAATACACACACATGATTATTGTTACACACACATGGTTATTTAAACACACACACACACACATGGTTGTTTAAACACACACACACATAGTTGTTTAAACACACAAATGATTATTAAAACACACGCATGGTTGTTTAAACACACAAATGATTATTAATACACACACACATGATCAATACATACACATGGTAATTAATACACACATATAATGACAATCCTGGAAACACTACAGGAAAAAGAAACTGGACAAACAGTGTAATGATACAAATAAATCTTCAGCAACCAGTTGGTCAACTGTTCCTAGTTCAAACATAACAGTCCTTGACTTGCACAGAAATTGCAGAAGGAAAACCATTATGGTTTGCTGTATCAAACTTTCACCATAGAATACAATGAATGATGTCTCATGGATAATTTAATGTTTTGATTACAGTCAAACCTGTTTGAATAAAGACCACCCTGTGAATAAAGGTCATTCTTTGAAAAACCTTCATGGATTATTTAGAGCAAACTGACCTCTGAACAAAAGGCTCACGATGGCCCTGCATTGTTCACCAGAATAAATGTAAGTTAACTTGTTACTAAAAAGGAAATAAAGGTACACTTTTGGGCAGATAAAGAGGAACAATAATAAATTTGATAAAGGACCATCAAAGGATACTACTGAGGAATACTGGTGATGACCAGTGGATGTTACAGTCCAAATCTGGTGATGATCCAGCCATTAGTTCATGAGAAAAAATCATTTTAAGGTATTCCTTTTTTAAGCTCTAGCCGCCCCTAAAAGGGGCCGACCACATTTATTCAAGCAAAGCTGAAAGAGGTCCATCTAAGGATGCTTTCCAAAGTGTGGCCTTTGTTCACGTGTTTGACTGCATGAACAAATCCAGATATAAGTATCTCTAGTTTACCTGTACATGATATAGTTAACACTAATTTACCTGTATATGATATAGTTAACACTAGTTTACCTGTATATGATATAGTTAACACTAGTTTACCTGTACATGATACAGTTAACACTAGTTAACCTGTATATAATATATCAACTCCATTTTACCTGTATATGATATAATTAATATTTTACTATAGTTTACTTGTATATAATTTAATTAGCTATTTTTTACCTGTATATGACATAATTAATTCTGGTTTACCTGTATATGATCTCTGTATTGTTTCTGTGCTTCATATTCTTTCTTTTGATTTTTCATTCTTTCTTCCTTCGTTTTATCAAATTGATCATAATTTCCTTTATAAGTATCTAATTTTTTACTATGTAAATGTACAATGTCAGTACACACAGTGTTCAAAAATGAACGATCGTGAGATACTACTAAAATTGTAGTTTGCCAGGTCTGAAATAAAAATTATACATCAACTCTCTGTCCTCAATGAGAGAATAACTTACCATAAAATAAGATAAAATTAGGACGCTTAGAATTTTCAGTAAGAGAAGTATGAGAATCAGGTACTGAGAAATTATTCAAGGGTCACAAAAATTGATAAATTCTGTCCAACCAACAGATTACCCCGGGGAAGTATTTACAATACATGGTGGAGTTTGGTTACATTGATTGTTAGATCTCAACATAAATATTTTTTTATTTACAGCCCATGTATAGTTTACAACTTTCCACATATGAAATATAATGTTGTTGACAAATCTTACTTGTAAGTAGTTCTCCAGCCATATTATAGCCTTCATATCCAACATGTTTGTAGGTTCTGTAAAGAAGGTAAACCAGCTTTAAAGAAACTTTAACCAAACAAATGAAATAAAATTGCTTAAGGTCAACTACTTTCTGTTTGATATAGGTTTATGAGTTTTATACAACATGTGAACTATTGAATGTTATGATTATCTTGGACAGACCCAACCATTGTTTCTAGATTACTGGTCAGTACAAATCTGTAACTTCATATTTATCTGGTCAATGAGAAGAAATGATATTTCATACAAGCACAGATAACATGATGACTAGCACATGAATTTTTTTGATGAGTTTACATGTATGAAGAGTTAGACAGAGTATAAACAGAGTTCATCACATAACAAATAATTATGTCCATTATATGATACAAAAATAATAAAACATTACAGTCAAATAATAATATAAAATATTTAGTTATATATACAGGATATGGAGTTACTTGCAGACACTGAACCAGTCATGCATATATACATACCATCAAGTAAAAGCAAATCTGGTCTGAAATATAAAATAGGTTTGTTTTAATCCTTAATACAATTTGTCAAGTTTATCTATTAAGTATTATCTAAGTATAAAAATATACCAATAATTAAATTTAAGAGTATGTAACTTCAAGGTTAAACAATATAAGTATGCACAACAGTAAATGTCTATACTACAGTAAATGTTTGTACTACAGTAAATGTCTATACTACAGTAAATATTTGTACTACAGTAAATGTCTATACTACAGTAAATGTCTATACTACAGTAAATATTTGTACTACAGTAAATGTCTATACTACAGTAAATGTCTATTCTACAGTAAATGTCTATTCTACAGTAAATGTCTATACTACAGTAAATGTTTGTACAACAGTAAATGTCTATACTACAGTAAATGTCTATACTACAGTAAATGTCTATACTGCAGTAAATGTTTGTACTACAGTAAATGTCTATACTACAGTAAATATTTGTACTACAGTAAATGTCTATACTACAGTAAATGTCTATACTACAGTAAATATTTGTACTACAGTAAATGTCTATACTACAGTAAATGTCTATACTACAGTAAATGTCTATACTACAGTAAATATTTGTACTACAGTAAATATTTGTACTACAGTAAATGTTTGTACTACAGTAAATATTTGTACTACAGTAAATGTTTGTACTACAGTAAATATTTGTACTACAGTAAATGTTTGTACTACAGTGCTTGTACTACAGTAATTGTTTGTATTACTATTGAAACGTATATGGTACACCCCGATGATATGATAATGTCTGTTTGTAGGACGACATGAAGACAACAAGTTGTCATAAAATAGGACAACATGATATGATAATCTTGTCATGACGTAAAAAAAAACATAACATGACTTGACATCTAACATTAAGACGACAAACCAATATAAACATGTAAATTCTAAAAGCTGCTATGTTAACATATTCTGTTGTTAATGACTTTATGCCTCAGGTTGGGTTGACATATCAAGTTAATATTGTGTAGATTATTAGTGTCATGTCCAGTTTAAATGACTTGTCAACTTAGTTTTTGATGACAAGTACAGTTCATCACCATATTTTCAATTCCTTCAAAACAGGCATGATCAAAGTAACTATCCTTACATATACATGTGATGGCATGAAGACAACGGTATCCGGCTCATTTTTGTGTAGGTAGACAACCCTCCTCCCTCTTGCATGTTACAAGATGGACAAAACTCCCTTCAGAAAATTCACAAGATAGTCAATACCCCCCATACATGTTAAAAGGTGGGCATACAAAAAATCATTTAAAAGCGAATCCATCATTTATTCAAATATATTCTAGGAATAGCATCTGTGTATATAACATATAACAATATATTAGCACCTTATTTAAATAGTTCAATTAAAAACCAGTCAAATCATTATTTAATACATGTTAATGGTAACTCTGTAATAAACAAATTCCTTACAATCAAATCTGCAGTATCAGAAGACATTTCAATACATATATAGCTTATGTTAAAATAATGAAGTAGTGTAAAGTTAACACTTTAATATTTATAACAGTGTAAAATGCGTAGTTATAATATAATATAGTTATATATATAATGAAATTTATTTCATCAATTGGACTTTTTAACATTTTAGTACATATATTTTAATAAACAAAAATATGCAGTCAGTTATTACCACTACTTTAATTTTTGTCAACCCCGCAAACATGACTGAGGGAGGTTTTGTCCACCTTGTAAAAAGGAGGTTGTCCACCTTGTAAAATGTATGAGAAAGAGGGAGGTTGTCCACCTACAAAAAATGAGCAGAGGGGGATGTCCGGGGAGGTTGTCCTACAAACGAAGACAAGTTTTCATAGAATAGGACAACATGATATGAAAATCTCATGATGTAAAAACAGGACTTGACGTCTAACAGAAAGACAACAAACTGATATAAACACGTAAATTCATGCAAACACATTACGTAGGTAAGATGACTTAGTCTACATAGATATATTTTCAGATAAAGTCGCAATAACTTATGTGGAAAAGATTAATTTATGTAGACAGACAATACAGTTAATTATCTGTCATAATCATGACAAGTCAACTTAAATACACCAATATTATCACATCATTGAGGTGTACCATATATGTTTCGATATTTTTGTGAGTTAAAGTAGTTTTTGTGAGTTATAGTAGTTTTTTGTGAGTAAAAGTAGGTTTTTTGGAGTTAAAATAGTCTCTGTGTGTTAAAATAGTTTCTGCGAGTTAAAATAGTTTCTGTGCACCATAAAAGGATTATAAGAATTGCAGGCTGTCAGTCCAATTTTTTTCAAATTATAAGACAAATATAGGACATTTTTGAGGCAAAATATAGGACAAACATAGGACATTTCCACAATTTTTGGCAATAAATATAGGACAAATTTGGCTAAATATAGGATATTTCATGGGAGAACAATAATAAACTTGATAAAAGACCAGGGGACAATAATAAACTCGATAAAGGACCATCAAAGGATACTACAAAGGAATATTCATGGTGACTGAAGGATGCCACAAACCAAATTTGGTGATGATCCAACCACTGGAAGTCATTTTAAGGTATTTCTATTTTTAGCTCTAGTGGCCCCTGAAGGGGCCAACCATTTTCATTTAAGCATATCTGATAAATAACCATGTAAGAATGTTACAAACCAAGTTTGATAATAATCCATCCATAGAATCATGAGAAAAAGACATTTTAAGGTATATCTATTTTTAACTCTGGCGGCCCCTAAAAGTGACAGACCAAATTTTTTTTGCAAACTTGATATAGAACCATCTAAGGATGCTACAAACAAAGTTAAGGAATGATCCATCCACTGGTATATGAGAAGAAGACATTCAAAGGTATTACTATTCTTAGCTCTAGCGGCCCCTAATAGAGGCCAACCATTTTTATTTCAGTAAATCCGATAGGCCACAATCTATAGATGCTAAAAACCAAGTTTGGTAATAATCCATCCATAGAATCATGAGAAAAAATCATTTTAAGGTATCTCTATTCTTAGCTGTAGCGGCCCCTAACAGGGGCCAACCATTTTTGTTTCAGCAAATCTGACAGAACACAACCTAAGGACGCTACAGAGCATAGGATTATAGGACGCGGTTGACAGCCTGGAATTGGAAGAAGACACTTACTTAGAAAACAAGGCTCTAGCTAATGCAAGTCTCATTCTCCAACCACCAGATAATGATCTGAAACAATATAGAATAAGATAAGCGAAGAATTTGTAAAAAAATCACAGACAAATAAAAATTCTGTTAAGTGAGGATCATTAAAGCGGGGTATCAAAGATGATAAAAATTCTTAACATACAAGCTTACATCAACACTTCTTCAGACAGAAAGTAAACAACAAATATAGCACACTATTCACTGTGAAAATTTATACATCACATCAACATCACTTAATATATTCACATGAAGCAAAATGATACTCACCTTACAGCAAAGAAAAAAACATAATAATTTTATAAATGTTGACTTACTTTGTCGGAGCTTTCTGCATAGCTGGAGAGAATCCTAACCCAGCAAGTATAACTGCTGCTCTAGCTGGAGCTTTATCTGCCTCTATAGCCTCAAGCTTCTCATAAATCTCTGATAACTCTGTAGATAAGGAATTATCTCCCTTGTTTGAACTGAAAGCAGACAATGAAACTTGAAATTAATTCATTGGTTTGACATGCTAGTTTACACTTTCATATGAAATATTTTAATTCATTGTTCAGAGTATAATATGACAGATTTGAACTGAAAGTTTACAATATAATATGGACCTGTCATAATTTTGCAACTAACTAATTTTACAATTTACAATGAAATATTTCAACTACCTAACATAGCTGAAACATTACACTTAAAACTTGCTTGTACTGAAAGTTTTACAATAAAGTATGACATATTATAGTCCAGGTTTCAACTAGGAGCAGACTATTATGAATGTAACCTTAACACAGGAACTAACACTTATGAGGTTTAATATTATTTATATCAGACTTGACAAATCTTACACCATTCAAAATACACTAAATTTCTCAGGCACAGAAAGAATTATCATTAGTTTAAGTTACCTAGAATTAATCATATGATTGAGTTCTTTTTCTCTAGTTATTAAATCATGTCTTTCAACATCACTTTCTAAAACGCTGTCTAACGAGAGTGTGTCATCTCCAACTACTTCTTGTTCAACATGTAATATAGTTATATGTGATGGAATTTGTAAATTTCCACTGAAACATATTAAAATATATGTGATATTTATATCCTGTATCAAAGTACATAAGCAAGTCTTCGATACATGACATTACAACCATAGTACACAGACAACTATTTTGTTTTGCCATATCCATCAAACTATTGGGAATTGTACAAGAGGGACAAGATGGCCCTTTTTTGCTGACCTGAGTAAAGATTGCAACATCTATGGTTTTCCTGTGATTTGACCTAGTGACATAGTTTTTAATCTGAGTTGACCCATGTTCAAACCTGTTCATAATATCATTAATACAAACATTCGGACAAAGTTTGAGGAAGATCCAATCAAAACTGCGACCTCTAGGTTAACAAGGTTTTCCAGTGATTTGACCTGGTGGTGACCCATGATCGAATCATTTTGACAAGGTTTGTTGAACCTCCAATCAAAACTGTGACCTATAGAGTGTTAACAAGGTTTTCCAAAGATTTGACCTGGTGACCTAGCTTGACCCCAGATGACCCATGTTCGAACTTGTCCAAGATATTATTAAAACAAATCTTCTGACAAAGTTTGATGCAGATTCAATGAAAATTGCAACCTCTAGAGCATTAACAAGGTTTTCTGGTGCGCTGACCTAGTGACCTAGTTTTTGACCGGAGATGACCCATATTCGCCAAATTTTACAAGATCATTAATACAAACATTCTGACAAAGTTTCATGAAGATCCAATCAAATTTGTGATTTCTAGAGTGTTCACAAAATTTCCATTCTATTTGACCTGGTGACCTAGTTTTTGACCCCAGATGACCCATGTTCGACCTTGTCCAAGATATCATTCAGATGAACATTCTGTACAGGTCTGATGAAGATTCGCTCAAAACTGTGACTACTAGTTGATGTTGGACGCCGGAGTAGACTGACTGATGACTATGAGCTCAGGTGAGCTAAAAATGTGGCCTCTAGAGTGTTCACAAGGTCTTGACCAAGTGACCTAGTTAATGACCCAACACAGTCCTTTCTCGAACTCATCCAAGATATCATCAAGACTAAACCACTGACCAATTTTCGTAACCCTTTGATCAAAATTGTGACCACTAGAGGATTCACAAGGTGAATGCCGACACCACACAACGCACACCGCTGGACATAGACCCATCAGTATAGCTCCCTCTGAGCACTTCATGCTCAGGTGAGCTAATGAAAATAACACCAGGTCTTCATCAAGGCTATGAAATTTCAATGAATTTGAAATTAATTTTAACAGTAGTCAAAATTGTCATAATTGTGCTACATATTTAACCCTGACACGGATAATTAATCATTATATATCATGTTACCATTGATATTCTATTGCTGCTTCTATGATGTTAATCATGGTGTAATTTATACACTGAAGCCAAGAACTCTTCACATAACTTATAATTAAGGTTATATCAAAGTATCAAAATGATGTCTTACATATTTGAGTTACTACTTACAGACTGAAATAAAATAAATAAACTAATTTATGAAGTACCTTGAGATCATTTTAAGCAGTGTAGTTTTACCCAGACCATTTCTACCACATAATCCATATCTTCTACCTTCAGACAGATGTAGTGTAGCACCAGTCAACAATACCCTAAATAATAGCATCAATAAAATAAATACATGAACAATGACACAGTGAAGATAAAACATACAATATAAACATCATACTTAATTTACATATCTCAGTGATGAATTTCCAAATTGAATAAAGTTACCACATAACAAGATAGGCTTATGCATCAGTTCTCCATAATAAGAAATAATGCTTACTTACCTATCCCCAAATGCAATATCAAAATTCTCAATTTTTATGTCATATGATCTATTAACACCAGATGAATCAAATTTCATATCTCTTCTACTGATCTGTTGACTAGCTGAAGGTCCATCCATAAGACTGTCAAAAAATATCATAGAGTTTATACACCTATACACAAGGATGGCTACAGTAAAATAAACATTTTAGACTATAAATGTAAAAATCTAATTCAAACAGGTTAAGATTTCACTGTGCATTAACACTTTTAATCATTTTGAAGTGAACAGACAATCATAACAACATATCTGCTACCTAGACACATCCTGAAACTTCTGATGAAGACATTTTAAAATCTAGTTACTTCATAAAAAAAGCATGAATAGTTTGTAAAGACAGACAACAGATTACAATCTCAGGCATTTACCCATTTGTTTTTTTTACAGCACTTCCATCTTTATCTGCTTGTTTTTTCTGCTTTTTCTGTAACTGAGCTTCAGCTTTTGCTAACTGTTTGGAATCAACTTGCTGTTCAAAAAAAAGGAAGTTACATCTACATACTAAAAATTATAACAAAGTATTTTTCTTCACTGTTTTGTCAAATCAATTCACTTGTATTGAGTCTGTAACATAGCCTAATTGTTTGATTAACCAGCAATAACACACCATACAATAAACAGGTGAGACTTGGGTTTGTATAACTAACTATACAATAAACAGGTGAGACTTGGGTTTGTATAACAAACTGTACAATAGACTGGTGAGACCTGTGTTCGTGATTTACTGGATAATAGAGGTTATAGATGGCAATGATGAATTAATTTTTGATTATCAATCATGCAATAATAATCAGTGCTAGAACATCATAAATATGACTTACAGCTGTAAAGAAATATTATGTAACATACCCTCTGTACAGACCATATTATATTACATACTCCTGTACAGACCATATTATATAACATACACTTGTACAGAACATATTATATAACATACACCTGTACAGACCATATCATATAATATATACCTGTACAGACCATATCATACAATATATACCTGTACAGACCATATTATACAATACATTTGTATATTCCAGTGCAGACCACATTATATAACATACACCTATAAAGAACATATGGCCATACTATGACACATACCTATACAGACATAATAAAATTATGACTTATGTTAGGACAGACATCATAACAAATATAAATTCAAACAATCATTTCTGGATTAACAGTACATCACTTAAGTGAAAACTGTGTGAAAGCTGACAAGTGTGAAACCTGTAACAAGAATAAAGGGACAGATCTGTATCACGTCTACTGTGTATCACTTACTAATTGAGTGTCTCTTTTAGACATCCATATACTTGATGAGGACTCGGTACTAGATTTTTTGTCTTCAATCAATGAACCAAGGTGTATAGGAGCATCAAGTATTTTATGTGGACCACTATGTACAGCACTGGATATGACACTGTAATAGAGAGCCACATATGATGTTTTGTAATAGCACATATTTCTAGAGTGTACATGAATTTATGACAATACAACAGTGTATAACTATATTATTACTAGTACACTACTCTGTTGTTATGATGAATTTTGTAGATCTGGGAAATAGCTTGTCTCAAAATTCAACATAAAGGTCAGGCTTGTCTATATTACAACTAGATTTGAATTGCAAAAATCTTTTTCGCTGAACACTGACTTCAGTTGTCTGTACATGATGATGATAAGGGTAAGAATATGAATCATACTAACAAATTGCTGAAGTCTGAAGTGGACAAATATTACAAATACAAAATTTGGAAGCATCTATTAAGTTTAGATTAGTTTATAACATTCAATTATTTTAATCTTCATCAAATATTTTTTATACAGAGATTTACATAAATACATTCAGCTACAATGTCTGAGATCACTTTGTTCAAGTAAATTTATATTATTTTTATACAGGGAATTGAAATTTACCCTTCACTTGTGAGAGCAAACAATCTATCACAAATCTCCTTGATATCTTCTTCTGATTTATTTTCATCTACTTGTTCAAGAAATGGACCAATCGCTTCAAATATATCATCTGCTGATTTTACCACATCTGAGTCTTCCAGCATACCTGTAATAAATCATCTATATGTGCTGAAATACTGTCACATAACTCAAATAATGACAAGACTCTAAAACAAGAGGGCCATGATGGCCCTATGTTGCTCAACAGAGTAAAGATTGCAACTGATTTGACCTGATGACCTACTTTTTGACCCCAGATGACCCATGTTCAAACTTGTCCAAGATATCATTAAGACAAACATTCTGACAAGGTCTGGTGAATATCTAATCAAAACTGTTACCTCTGGAGTGCTAACAAGGTTATCCAATGATTTGACCTGGTGACCTAATTTTTTACCCAAGACGACCCATGTTCAAACTTCTCCAAGATATCATTAAGACAAACATTCTGACAAGGTTTGGTGAAGATCCAATCAAAACTGTGACCTGTAGAGCATTAACAAGGTTTTCCAGTGATTTGACCTGATGACCTAGTTTTTACCCAATATGACTCACCCTATTTATACTTGTCTGAGATATCATAAAAACTAAGCCACCTACCAATTTTCATTATCCTTTGACTCAAAATGTGGCCTATTGAGTGTTTACAATATTTTTCTTCAACTTGAATTTTGACCAATTACCCAACACAGTCTTTTCTCGAGCTTGTCCCATATATCATCAAGACTAACCCACTGGCCATTTTTCACGACCTTTTGGTGAAAATTGTGGCCCGTAGGGTGCTCACAAGGTTTTTCTTCCATTTGACCCATTGACCTAGTTGTTGACCCAACATAGCCCTTTTTTTATCTTGACCAAGATATAATTAAAACTAAGCCACTGACCAATTTTCAAGACCCTTTGATGAAAATTGTGGCCACATGAGTGTCCACAAAGTTTTTCTTCCATTTGACCCAGTGACCTAGTTGTTGACCCAACAAAGCCCTTTTTTATCTTGTCCAAGATATAATCAAAACTAAGCCACTGACCAATTGTCAAAAACCTTTGATGAAAATTGTGGCCACAAGAGTGTCCTAAAGGTTTTTCTTCCGTTAGACCCAGAGACCTAGTTGTTGACCCAACATAGCCCTTTTTCAAGCTCATTTGAAATATCATCAAGATTAAGCCACTGACCAATTGCCATAACGCTTTGACCAAAATGTGACCACTAGAGTGTTCACAAGGTGAATGCTGACAGTGCACGACGCATATATCATGATGAATGACGAAGGACATAGACCTATCAATATAGCTCACCCTGAGCACTTCCAAATCAAAACATTGCAAAATATATTCTATATAAGCTTAATGACAGTTACCTATCAAAATTTGTAGCATTACCCTGTCAGAATTGGAAAACCTTGTATTTGGTTTAAACTGATTTAATAAACAAGACATGAAAGCATTACTGGCATTATTCATTGCTTTTCTTTAAATCCTTTTCACCATGCAAGTTCAGCAGGAATTGTTCTTTGGTAATAAGAAGCAGGTTTTTCTGTAAAAACTGATTGCTGATTGAAACCATCTGTTAAAAACATGCTTGAATCAGTTGTTTTTCCAAGATTTTTTAAATTTTCTCATAAATACAACCCCAGCTACTTTTCAAAATCTGTTTTGGCAAAAACATCTCCTACTAAATTTCTTAATAAAAACTCTGAAGAAGTGTCTATTCTCAGTATGGAACAGGTCTTTGTGGTTAATTTATTGTTCCAGTCAAAAGGTTTTTACATAAATTCTTCTGCTTCCTTTAAAATCTCCCACTTTTCCATTCCAAACACCCATTTCGCTGCCAAATGAATAAATGAAACCAGCACTAATGCTAACTTTATCACTATTCAGAGCTCAACAAATCCACTTGTCCACTAGTAACTATGAGATATCAACTCTGGACAAGTTGAACTTGAAGAGGAACTCGTCTTGCAGGAAGAGTGCAATTTTCAAACAAAAATATGCAGATTTATTCATAAAAAAATTATCTGCAAAAAAGCCGAAATAATCTCTGCTGTCAAAACAGATGTTGATCTATTATGGGGCACATTAAAATACATCCCCAAATATATAATTCTGTATGATTACTTTCATTTTCGCTTGACCGTCTAATGACTGTAGAAATGCCAAAAAATACTGTACTACTTTGATTTTCCATGAAATTACATGCTGTCGCAAAATATCATTTGACAAAAAGATTCAACAGGATATTCAAAGCATGCTGATTCATGGTGAAAGTGACAGTGAAAAAGGGAAGCAAATATGAAAGCTGGCCAAAAAATGTAAGAATACAGAATTCTATAATCCTTAAATATAACTTGAATCTGGTTATCTAGATGTTTATGACAACCTTTTGCTTTGGGTTCATAAATTAAGGACAGTATAATGAAAAGACCAAATGTAGTTATAAATATGGTCTCTCAGGGCCTTTTTTCCTTCTATTATTATAGAGGTCAATATTTGGTGACTTCCCAATTGCAAAAACCTCTCTTTTCCTCAATTTGTTGAAAGAATTTCCCCAAATACAATGATGAAATTCCCAATATGTTGATTCTCCCTAAATCTATTTCCCACAGTCCGTGAATATAACTTACATTATTTAGCAGCCATTAAAACCTAAGCAGGTTTTTATTGACTTACCAAAATAAATATCCATTCGGAATACTCTGCACTGCATTGCAGTATGCTATGACCAAGATGTTATGATATCTTGGTGCCATTTGATTATTATATAAAGAGATTGTGAACCGAATCAAGGTTATTTCCTTAATATCTGCTACTGAATTGTTTGAAATTTTAATTATTCCTTATAAAAACTTGCTATTGATAAAAAGAGACTTATAAATCAATCATGGTAGAACATATTCTAACTTGGTTGCCGTAAACATTTTTTGAAGAAAAAAACAAGTACACCATAAACAAAAAAACTATGTCGAAAAACAGAAAGCATTACAGAAAAAAGTAAAAGGGACTGCAGATGATAAAGCCAATTTATTTAACTGGTGCAACTTTTTATTTTCTGTATGTATCTGAAAGCAAGCCTATCTTTTCCCAATTTGGCCAAAAATTGCACTTGAATTTCCCAAGGTGAAGTTGCCTTTCCATTTTTTGGAAGAGGCCCCATCTTCTACTTTCTGTCCATTTCTCAACATTTTACTACCTGATTCATGGACTTAGTGAAAGTGCATGATAATAACAGCCTAAGCAAGGAGAACTATTGCCATTTGGGGGAATATAAACTGCAGGACAAGTGAATATTGTAACAAGACTGGTTAATATTCTATAATATATGCTGGACAAGTAGCATGAGAAAAATTGTCCAAACCTGCTATTACTAATGTAGCAATATACAAGTAATTATAAGTAACTATTAAAAACTCCATTTGCATAAGTTAATGGAATTTTTGGATACGATATAAGCCAATCAAATGATTCAATTTACAAACCAATAATATGCTTAGAACAACAAGATGTTAACCAATCATATTCTATAATTTTTAACCAATCAATTGCAAGCTAAGGCAACCAATCAAAATAAGTTTACTAATCTAGCAGTGTATACAAAGAGACAAAAGCACCACTTGCAGGGGAGAATTGGGATAAACTCATAAAGCTCCACTGTTTCATATTAATTATTTGAATCTTTGTTCATCATTATTAATTTTCTGAAAACATATGAAACATTTATTAATTTCAAATAATTATTATCAAAGCAAAAATAGGCCAGAGGAAAATCATATGTAAAGCTGTTGACAGCGATAAGTTCAACCTGCTTGTAGCCTTACTTATTCAGTTTTCTGGTTGGCCAATTTCATATATGAATTCGGAAGGGCCATCCTCTCAGCCTTACAGAGAACTGCATATTTGTGTGCGGAAACACAAATTACATAAAAATGCATCAGTAACTGATATGACTTACTTAGATTGATGGAAAAAACAATAATTCTTAACAATGAGCCATAAATTCTCAGTATCTAAAGCCAAAATTCAAATATTTGACTTGAAAATATTCGTAGCTTGTCGTGTTCAAGAGGCCATGCCATACCATATGTTTTACAATATCATGATGTTTCCAAACTTTCACTCTGCACAATCGCTGCTTTGGATGCGCGCACCGCATACAAAATTCAAATCAGTGTGTAAATACTACTTCCGGAATGTACCCGTAATGGATTAAATACAGTGGATAGGAAGTCTTTACCATGACACCGGTAGATATCTGCCTCGACATCGGCAGTTATCCGCAATTACATCAGTTTCGTTTTCCATACAGAAATAGTGGAGGGAAACAAAATGTTAGTGGCTTTTCAGAAAAGGTATGGTGGAATAATTTCTGCTAGTATGAGTTTAGAAACGTCTTTCCTATCTACCGAACGGTTCAAATTGTTTACAGCTATTGTTGTTATCGTGCCCAACGGGTTTGAATTGGGAATTTTCTGCACACAAATATGCAGTTCTATGTTAGACTGTGAGGGTCAGGGCCAAATCAAAAAATGTCCCCCCATCACAAACAGTCTAATTAGTTGGATTATTTCCCAAGATGTTCAGAAAAAACCTGCTAATTAATATCACGTCATCATTTCTTTTATATAAAAACTATATTTAAAGTGAAATCAAGGCATCATCTTCGTTCAAAAAGCATCAATGTAAAAATCATAATGTACCAATTAAAATCACCCAAACCAAAATGTTGCACAACAGTCTGCCACAACGTGTCATTTAATGGCATTTCACAAATTGTTAAAATACATGGAAGAAAATAATTGATTTTGTCATGTAGGTACAATGTAGAAATAATTTTTATTGACAGATAAAGAGACGAATATTATTTTCGCTCTTAGTATCGCTTTTAACCTACCAGTAACATAATCAACAATTTCTGGATCGATTGAAGGAAAACAACCCGTTATAAATTTCTCATAGTCAGCCATGATTTTGCCGGTTATTCGAAAAACTCGGTTTTCACCCTTCGGCACAGTAACCGAAATATTGCGAATTCGGTGGACATTTATTTTAAGATACCGTGAGATTCAAACATTTACAATATCAGCAGTTGTCTCCCTTAGAATCAGCGTGAAAGATTACACAGATCTTAAAGAATTAACGTATTGACACAGAACGCATTTTATATATTTCATAAAATATAATTACAATTCCAGACTGATTTTATTTCTGTAAGAATCATGTCACACGACAATGGATGTAATAGCAGATCATATTGAAATTCAGTAGTTAACAGAAATCTATACGGACCGCGGTATAAAAAACGATTATCTTCTCGATATCGAGTCATTTTTACTGACAAAAACAGTCATGACCCAATTTTCATACGTTTATAATTCGTTCCTGGTGGATAGTTTGATCAATCGCTTTGCTGATCCAGGAAAAATGTTGTTTGAACGGTTCCATATGCATAGACGCAATTCTATATATGGGGGGGCTGTACGGGACATTTACTGCTGACAGAGAAATTTAAACATATGCAAGACAGTGGTTTATTAGTTTTACATATATATGTATCAAAGGCCTACTCGGGTCTATTATATTCTTTTCTGTACGTAATTATTGTGTATGAATATAATACATGTGCATGTATACGTTTTGCTTCTGGAGGGCTATGATGCGTATAACGCCCCCTAATTAAAAAGTTGGGTTGTTCCATTGCCAACCCTGCTAAGACGCCATGTGAACATTCGTTCATTCGTTCGCTCGTACGCTAACTCGCTCGTAAACCTTATTTTGGCATACGGAAAACGTCATCCAGGCTTACCTACAAACGATACTTGTACTTATTTTCTCCAGATGTCCACTTTTTGTCGCGCATTTTTATTGTAAGATTACTTATTTTCTCAGCAAACAAATTAGGCACAGAATCTGTCAGTTCTCGTCGTTAAAACATCAATATTTTTTCACTTTAAATTATGCCCAATGTAATGATGAAAAATTTCATTTTGTACACATACTAAACAACATCGCTTAATAAACTATCATTTTACCATGATTGGTCATGTATCCGGAGATCAATTCTGATTCCAGACGTGTTGTATCTTTATTTTCTGATTTCAGACGTGTTGTATCTTTATTTTCTGATTCCAGACGTGTTGTATCTTTATTTTCTGATTCCAGACGTGTTGTATCTTTATTTTCTGATTCCAGACGTGTTGTATCTTTATTTTCTGATTCCAGACGTGTTGTATCTTTATTTTCTGATTCCAGACGTGTTGTATCTTTATTTTGTTCAATCGTGATATTATCTATAGTTTACTCTTCTATAAGTCAGACGTATGGTGTTGTATAAAACGCTGATTTCTAGTTACAAAACACTGAGAATTCACAGAGGTAGGTCTCATCTGTTGTAAGAACTTAGTTACCCCCCTAGAGACGAACACTTCATGCTTAATTCAACTAATCTCGTTCTATTAGATTATCAAATGACAATGTTATTACCATCAGTTTACCTATGGGATACAGCTGGTGTTCAGAAGTTCCTGGTATGACACATCAAAACATCTACAAATTATTTATCAATAATATTTAATACATGATACAGTCTCATCTTCGTCTACGTTAAATACATTTAGCTCGTATTGGGGGGTGAGTTTAAACTAGAAAGATGTTACACCAAAGTTAATGAAATATTTTCAAATACAACATGAAACGTGCGACATTGTTTACACACATAACTGACGTATCTGGTATACCTTTTTCCTGCGTTCATGTTGATTAAACATATAAATGATCAGTGAGAATAGATCTATTATAGTTAGGATGGTTTTAAGTTAATGGCTGTCGATAAGGAAAAACATAGCAACGTAATGTTCAATATGAAATAAAATCAAACTGTAGATATACAAGTACACAATCTTGTCAATATTTTGTCAATTTGTATAATATACTGGATGATAATATATTAGGACTGGATGCTGGTTTGAGAAGCCATTTTTATTAACGTCAGTCACCCGTTTGAGAGGTTGTAACATACATGTATTTACAACGAATCTGAAAAATGTCTACAAGAGCATCACAGCTTTGTGAAATGTATCACTGCTGTTACAAACTGTTACCATATAACATGGTTGTATACAACACCTCCTCTGCTAATAAATATAAGTCAATGAAATTCTAGAACTTTAATACATGAACTAGTCACCTGGGATTGTAGTAATTTTCTTCCAAAACACATAATACACCTTTCATACATACACCTTTCAGGTCCTATGGAAAATATTAGATAGAAATTGCAATACTGTTAACTATGTTTATACAAGTTTGTTCCCAATTCTTCAGTTATTGTCTTCATGGTTTTATGGACATATCCACTTTCATAATATACTGTAATTACATTGTAGTTAACATGTAAATGATATCTTTCATAATTACATTTGATGAAGAATTTGCATTGCTCACATATAAAACGGCAAGGCACAACTAGATTGTTCCATGGATAGTAGATTACTGTCACATGATCAAACAGACATGCAGTAACGTTATTCTAGTATATTTTGAACACGTTGCGGTGTCTGGAAGACATTTTGATGACTTTCACTACAAACTTACGGCAGACAAAAATTTACTTTGTTGCTTTGTAAATTATAATTACGTTTAAAATGTACGGTAATGTAGTGAATTTGTTTACAGATATGGTTAAAAAACTTCTCAGAATGAAATATGATTATCTGTATCTGATAAACAATCAACGATGTGGAGTAAGGATGAACTTCTTAAATGAACTTAATTATTGTCTTAATATATTTATTTTTTTTGTATTTATGTATGGTCAAAAGTTGTATATTGTATATATTATTTCTATTTTTACCATTTTGTATTATTATCTGTAAATGGCTGAAGACAATGTTCTTTGTTATAAGCCAGTAAACTTTTGAACTTGAACATATAATATAATCAAAAATTGCAAAGCCACAAAAGTTACTGTATTATCAGAATGTCTAAGTTCAGCATGCACTGCTAATATTTAAGAAACATTAATGTAGAAACTATTCCATTTTTTTTCAGTGATAAAATTTCCATTCGCAGCTGCACAAGCCATGTTACCGGTTTATTTATCATACAGACAAAGTTCATGCTAGTGCGCGACATTTTAAACTCCTGTGTAAAGTAGTATACGGCCTTGACATTAGAGGTTTTCTTCAGAAATGAGACATAGCAATGCATATATTATGCCATGAATATTGGGACATTTTTTGCGTTGAGTTTTTGTGTTTTTTTAAAGATAGGATATAAACGTTAACAGTTGTAAGAAATTGCCTTTATGACATACAGAAGTACGGTTTGTCTTTGTGACGTTAATTTGATGTACAATTGGCTATGTAATTCCGGGGCACATACAGTTAAACCGTGGTCATCATTTTAATTGCGCTTTTAAGCAAATAAAACTATACATACTTTGATAGGCAGATATCTCGGGATCAAAATGCATGATTGCAATTTTGATTTACTTAACTTACTCATGTAAAATTGAGTACTACAGCACATGCATTGATTGTACTAGTTTCGAACCATGTGTATGTGTTCCGGGTCATGTGACACTTCTACTGTTTGATTCATTTAGGGAATGTTACAAAATCAGCTTTTACTGTCAAAGTGACGTATAACTTGTCAAACACGATTAGCAATATTTTTGACCATCTCATGCAGGACAACAAATGATTGAGCACTATATAAGTGTTCAGACTTTTGGTACTGTATTTTTCATATTACAACCACTCTGTAAATTAGTTTAAATGAAACAAAACATAGATTTAGATTCATAATTTTATCAACATTGGTTAATATCTTTGACTGAAAAACTTTAAGAAAATAAAGAAATAAAACCAAAACATAAGTAGTGTCTAGATATGCCCCCTTTAAACAATGACATGTCCATGTGACCCAGAACTCCATGAAGCACATGTGTTGACATTATGGTTGTTTTCTGCAGTGATTTGTCACAAAGGAGTCTCATATGTACGCAGCACAAAGACTATGCATTTTCCGACCAAATGATACCAATACTAAGTCTATTCACCCGAGAATTTCGATGTTTAGTCATGAAGAAAACTCCGTGGCTCAGTTTCAGCAGGAGGGGTTGATGTAGATTTTTTCTACTGAGATAATTGGCAAAACCCTGTACCAGTCCATTGATCAACATACAGAAACATGACTTGACTGATTTACTTCCAATAGATATATCTTATAAACAAAAATATGTAATAATCAATATGGAACAGTTATCATTAATTTCAGAACTATTAATCTCTAAGTGACCCGGAACTACCAATGATTCGGAATACCTACAGAAACTGTACTTGAATACTGTCTACGTGACATTTACTCAACTGTGTGTTTATAACGATATATTGGACCTAAACTTTTACTTTGTGTAGTTAAATTTAAACTTTGTGAATTGAAAATCATATCTATCTATTATTGAATAAATAAAAACTTTGTGTTCAAGCTTCAAACACCAAACACCAGGATTAATAATCATCAGCAGCAGCAAATCTGAGCAACCTTTACAAGTCACAAACAGGCTACTGTACCACACCGCTGTCACTAAACCCATTAAGGTCTAAGACAAATATTACGCACGTAGTTTTAGATCTATATACATATAACTTACCATTATAAAAATGTTTGTACTAGTTTATACATTTATGTACTTACATAATGAATGTTCATTTCAAATCAAAATATTATGCCGAATTATTCGGCAGTTGTGTTTAAGTAAACTTGTCTTCTGAAATATTACATCAGAACAAGAGTTAACCGTATCATTGATGCAGACACTGCATCCACGGTCTTATTTACTGTAAAATTGTCTATGCGCGACAGGAACCGCTGAAGACATGTGTACCCGTCCAGTAGACATGAACACATAGCTGAGGCGTCGCTTATTCATTACTATCCGTTTGTATAATTTAAATTCTACTGATACACATATTTCTACATGGGATTGACACAGCTTCGCTCTGAGTTTACATAAGATATGATAATCATTTCCTGGACAATGTCGTACATAATTGGAAGTACGTCTGTGGTTGATGTATTCAAATATGTATGATAAAATTATGTCGAATGTGAATTGTACATGCAGTGACTGTGTACAAAGTACTCGTAAACTATCAACAATGAAGACATTTCACACATTTGAAATTGATTTTATCACCCAAATCTTCATTTTTCTGAGTATGGACAAAGATGTCAAGCGCCCATGGACGTGAACACACTACTGAAAATTTCTCACCATTTTTGGAATCTGTAGATTACTTTTAGTATACATCATGTATACATTTTGCAATACATGTATGTTTTTGTTAGTGTCTTGTTACAAAATGCAATAATACTCTACTACTTTGCAGAGTGTTAATAACGTGGAATCTCTCACGACAGAAGATTCTGTAGACACAGAATTAATTAAGACATAATACAGATGCTTCATTCTGTCATCGGAATACTTCAACTGATGTAGTTAATTAGGTATCAAGTTCCACGCAATCAATTATACTTACAGCATGATCCTACATCGTGTTTATTGTCACCAGGATGATGGAACTGTTTGAACTCCTCATACAGTGTAACAAGATTGATGTTGAAGTGTCTAAGTCTCCGACACTTCCTACTTTATACATACACTGAACGGTCTTTATGAAGTCTTTACCGTCACCTCACAATTTGACCTACTTCGGTCCAAACCATTTCAACATTTAATATCTTCCATCTTGTATGTTTCAGAATTACATTGAAGGTTTGCCTTGACGAACGGATGAACAGCGGGACGGCAAGAAATAAAATAAAGACGGGGCCTGAAGGGGATAGACAATATAAGACGACAACAGTCATTGTGTGAATACACGAATGATAATTTCGAAGCCAAAGTAAAAATGTCTTTAAAACGTAGAAATGCACAAAAAGAAATTTTATTCTTTGATGTTATTTACACTGTTGAAACTAAAAATACGATCAATATTGTTCTACTTTCCTATCTTTTTGAAATTCCTGACGATATGCCATAAAAATGTGTTGTTGAAGTTTAAAATCGACCTCAGTGCAATGAATGAAGCATCTTTAAAATACTACATAAAAATACTAGTAGTCTTGAAAATAGTTGCATCATTTCTTTCTTGCCTATCCTAACCGCATGCTGTTCGTTTTATTTTGAAAAATAGCGCATCAATATTGAATGGTTAATGTACCAAAATATTCTTTAAAAATTATATATGTATTGTAATGCAGATTAATTATTTCATGCGGAACTGAAATTCTGAAAGCAAATGTGTAACACCCTGAACCCGGGCATACACTTTTATGACGTTGAGGCTCTGAATTCATGTCAAAGATCAAATGTAAACAGTTTGTCAAGAACGTGTGTAACTTAAAGGATACAGTTTCGTCCATTTTTACTTTACAAATTTTACAAACAGAAAAAAGTATTCAATAAACATTTGCAGACCCACTGTAAGTTAGCATTGCCTTAATTTTTCTACGCTTGTCGATTTCATCCAATAAAAGGAAGGATTTCCTCTCAACCATCAACGCGTCATTTTCCGCGTTAATGTAATTATCCAATAGAATGAGGAATTTCCACTGAATCATTAATACTTCATGGCAAGAAATATAGGTCAAAACTGATATAAGACAGCTACACCGAAAAAATGCTAGCCTCTATGAGCAATTTTCTATAAACTATAAACTTCCATAAAATGAAATAAACATTTACATGCTATTCATGTTTTTTAAAGCAAAGCTTTTAATTCTATTTCATTAATATGACACGTGTTGTTGAAATATTTACATTATAATGTCAGGATATACGTATTTGTTGTACAATTAACACGCAGTTTGTTCTCAGGCAATGTTGTTTTAATTTTCCCAGCAAATTTCAGGTACAGATAGAAACATAGACACGTCACGCATTGTATCGTAATTTTCTACTTTGGTTGTAATTATCGTCTTGTTTTATAGTTTCTTGGGCGTATAATTACAGCTCTATTGTTGGTATTTACAATAACTGACAAGCTGTAAGATGCTTTAACTAGAAAACACACAATTATCAGTCAGTGTCATCCCAACAAGTATTACAACTTGTCATGACTAGTACACATTTCTCATATACATCCTAATCATACATGATATATGTGCGTTAGCATCAATTATCATGTTATCATGTTTCTGTATGAACCAGACAACAACACCCTATTATCATATAATGTTTACACAGTGCAATATGAATTAAATCTATAGGCCGAAATTATGTGAAAACGTACGTAATTAGTATAATATATATAATTATTATAATAAGAAAATCTTTACAACAAATTAAACAAAATTCCAGTTAAAAAGTCTGACAAGAATAAAACAGAGTCTCGCACTGTTTTCACTCTTCTTGGGATCTTTTCAGCACTGGCTGCTAAATTTGTCCTGATATCAACTTTGAAAATTGAAATTCTACGCACAAATTTAAATACATTTGAAATGATTTTGGTCGATCTTGCTTTTATTTACGAACGGAAACAGTGTTTTAACAGGTTTAGTAATGATAACCATCTTTTTGCGGCAGGCGACTTCTGTGGGCGTAATTTTAATTCTATCTACTCCTGCTTTGTTTTTTACTCATAAAGAGCAACAACATTAGGGGAGTACCCTGCGACGTACATCTCAAACCAGTACTTGCGTTTAGATCGGCAAAATTAAAGACACGTGGGAACATGTGCGCGACGACAAAATAATGCCTCGAACCAATCATTAATGCAATGAAAAATATACATTAATTCTATTAATATGTTGACTTTGTTGTCCGGAGTTAATGACTAAGAAGCATCTTAAAACGTGATATACTTGTTTAATATGCAAAATAACTGACCAATTTATGTTGGCTATGTCTAAACTGGTTCCCGTTGACTCTGGTTGTTCTGCAACATTGAACGCGCATCAAGGTCACTCGACGTCAATGGCTGCCTCCGTGAAAAATAGTTGTCAACTTTGATCTTTGTTGATATTGATCTATGATACATACTATGTCGGTTCAAATGATTAATAAATGCAATTGGGCATTGGCAATAAATATATTGAGGTCTAAGGAGTTGAAAAAATGGAGAAACAAGTGGTGAATAAGATATTCTGATTGCCCAATCGTGATGAAATTCACATTGATTCGTTCATCGAAAGAGCAAGAATTGTGTCGGCTATCGTTAAAATATCTTCCAAAACAACTTTTAACAGCGGACTTCTGCATTTCATTTACTATGATATACAGATCAGCGGGTATGTTCCGGATATATACAGTATACTACAGGTGTACAGCCTTATAATATATCAGGATACTTAAATCTCTAATGGAACTTTCCCTTCTGAACATGCGTGGAAAAGAATTCTAAACTAAAGAGTGATACAGAAGGAACTAACACGTAATTATGAATGTAATACGTGTTGGAACACATCACATGACTCAACTATTCAGTGCGTAACAACCCTGTCAATTATGGAACATGACCTGTCAAATCCGAGACTGTCGCCCCTACTTGAAGAACTGATGAACCTATATGCACTTTTCTCGCCACGGTCCTTCACTGGTTGGTGCAAAAAGCTGAATTGTAACTGACAACATGTGTTTACATCTGACTTTGCACACTCGTCTTAAAAGATATGTAATATATTTTATGATCCTCATAAAGCGAGTGCATTTTTCACTTTTGCCTTATTTTTATTAAATTTAAGAAGAAACTACTTTTGATGTTTTAGCTAAATACACACAATAGAATTATATCAAGCTTGATAATAATTCTAAAATTTGTCTATTTTACCTGGTCAATGAAAGATAATAATAGGTTACTGTATTAGTTTTTGGTTTCAAAATAATCAGGGCCCGCAGTATAATCCCACCAGCAACTTTGAGTTTCCCCTGAAAATACACGTTGCGACATTTAACGGTAGACTTGTGACATTTAGCGGCAGTAAAAAATATTTGTGACATGTAACGTTAAAATTGCGACATTTAAGGTCAGAAGATTTTGCGACATTTAGCGGCGGTTACGAAATTTAACGGCAACGGTGAGACATTTAACGGTGCCACAGTGAAGCTGAAATATGGTCTACCCTCACACCAAGTATAAGTGTGTGATGTAAGTTTGTACGGATAAATGTTGTCAATGCTTCCACAGATTACAAGGAGACTATCACTCTTTTTTCTAAGAATTTTCTATCAATATTCCTGGATTCTCAGCGTTTCACGACGTCTTAATCAATAACTAATTACGTCCAGTGTCGATTTTCAAAACTATTCAAGCAACAAATTCTTGATTAATTCCAGTTTTACTTTACAATATTTGCTGAATGATTTAAACAATTTCCTCCTGTGACAAAAACATTTGTTATCAAATAAATCCGCGCAGTAAAGTGATACATTTATTTGTTCACGTAATGAAACACCTGGATGTTTCACGCGGTTACATCAAACAATCAAATATTGTTTCGGAAACAACGTGAATACCAGTGTTTAACTATTACATGTAATTGTATTCCTGTATGTGTCGAGTTTCTCATTTGTGTACATGTATTAATAATTGTGTATAAACGTTTTGTTTAAGGACTTATTACTACAGTAGATAAAAGACAACATACAATAATACCTGTTCTTCTTTGAAAGAGATTCTATTGATCAAAAATATCAAATAAAAATGTTGTCACGTTTAATCATTTGAATCACAGACTGTTTTAGCATGTTTATTGAAATTATCACAGAAATCACTATATAAAGGTGCTAGTAAATCTGTATCTACATACAAAATGTATATTAGTGCTAATAATCAGTATGATTGTATTAGTAAAATAATCACTATATGTCAGTGCTAGTAATCAGTATATATTAGTGCGATAATCACTATATGTCAGTGCTAGTAATCAGTATATATTAGTGCGATAATCACTATATGTCAGTGCTAGTAATCAGTATATATTAGTGCGATAATCACTATATGTCAGTGCTAGTAATCAGTATATATTAGTGCGATAATCACTATATGTCAGTGCTAGTAATCAGTATATATTAGTGCGATAATCACTATATGTCAGTGCTAGTAATCAGTATATTTTAGTGCGGGTATAATCAGTAATCAGTGTGTGTTAGCGCTAGTGCAATCAGTATAATATTAGTACAATATTAGTGCTAGCACGATCAATATATGTCAGTGCTAGTACTATCAACATTCGTTAGTGCTATGACATTTTGTATTCTATATCAGTTTGTATATTCTCACGAACACCTTGTATTCTATATCAGTTTGTAAATTTATACTGACACATTGTATTCTATATCAGTTTGTAGATTCTCACGAACACCTTGTATTCTATATCAGTTTGTAGATTTATACTGACACATTGTATTCTATATCAGTTTGTAGATTTATACTGACACATTGTATTCTATATCAGTTTGTAGATTTATACTGACACATTGTATTCTATATCAGTTTGTAGATTTATACTGACACATTGTATTCTATATCAGTTTGTAGATTTATACTGACACATTGTATTCTATATCAGTTTGTAGATTTATACTGACACATTGTATTCTATATCAGTTTGTAGATTTATACTGACACATTGTATTCTATATCAGTTTGTAGATTCTCACGAACACCTTGTATTCTATATCAGTTTGTAGATTTATACTGACACATTGTATTCTATATCAGTTTGTAGATTCTCACGAACACCTTGTATTCTATATCAGTTTGTAGATTTATACTGACACATTGTATTCTACATCAGTTTGTAGATTCATACTGACACCTTGTATGTAGTATTTAGTTACGCAACAACAGATAATTCTTTCCTTCATAATGTCTTCTAAACTTAAACAAAAATTTGTGAAGAAGGGATTATACTTTGGATATACAATGTAACAATATTATTTTCAAAGAATGTCGAATGATCCTAGATGTTATATGAAGCATAAATCATTTTGTTCATAAGATACTACGTGATATAAGACCAGAGAGAAACCACTACATTGTCTAGTGCAAACAACAGAAACCATAATGTCACAACGGACTTCATTGTTACTTAATAAAAACTTTACAATACTTAAAACATGTAGTTTTATAAGTCTACACT
Source organism: Lutraria rhynchaena (assembly GCA_008271625.1). Taxonomy (NCBI): domain Eukaryota; kingdom Metazoa; phylum Mollusca; class Bivalvia; order Venerida; family Mactridae; genus Lutraria; species Lutraria rhynchaena. The sequence continues at coordinate 739,932 of VIBL01000149.1, read as the reverse complement.
TCGATTTAAAAGTACTCCGAGGGATTTTTTCAAGTTGTATGCAGCTGCTCTCTGTTGAACTATGTTTTGAATGTCTTATCTATCTTATATTGTGATAAATGTTGTTTTTTACATAATGGACAACCGCGACAAACATTTATATCATAGATCTTGCTTCGTAGAAATATCCAACCATGTTATCAAGAAGTGCTCAGCTGGATCTGTTTTGCGGACATGATATTATGGTCCATTAATATTCTTGGAAATGCGCTGCATAATCAATGAATATTTTCAGAAATAATCACCAGAATGGTTTATGTCAGAATTCGTGATTAATTGGATCTAAATGCTTGCTATCATGATCTGTTCTTTATGTGTAACTCCAATTTCTCTTGTATTTGAACCCTTGGTGAAAATGACTGATTTATAAGGCATAATTAAAATCCGATTCTGTCCGTCCTTTGTTCCGGATTGCGTGATAAATCCGTGAGCGTCACTGATATCTTGTTTCTTACTTCCTAACATGTCGAGATTTCAACATTTTACAATGCAAAGGAAATCCATTAGCTTAATTAGACAGTGAAATATCCTGAATATCTTCAAATTTATTTTATTTTCCAATGACATCATTGTCAAAGCTTCATATCAAAGTGAGAATCGATGCAAGAAAAAGTAATAACACACTGTACAATATTGTCTCTGTCTCCTTCCCATAGAAACATTAGCTCGGCTATCGGTACTGCTATATTAACAACTTTCCACAGGATATTTTCCGTTATACTTCTGTGTCATGATACGAGAAGTGATAGTTTGAAGACATCTCTGTGTTAGATGTGCTACTGACAATTTATTTTATATAGTTGTGTGATACATTTATTTACCGCGGTAACCAAATTATATTCGAGAGTCTAATTAACTGTCGGGATTTGTGAGAATTGAAATTCAACACTTTTTGAGAAATGTTTACGATTTTTAAAGGCTTATCTAAGGTTTACTTTTTTACGTGAAAGATTTGTAAGAGTTTTTTTTGTGTTTAAATGAAAACTTTTCTTTTGTTCGTTCAAAGAGTTTCGTGGACTCCGGACACTATAGAGTTGAGAGACTGGTTACAACAGGTATTGTTTTGCGTGACATTAAATCTGTGCACATCATAATATGATATTATACTGGAGATTTTTACTGAAGTTGTAAAAACGGCCCATCGTGCACTATTTATACATCAATTCAATGTGTGTATCTGACAGGCGGACGAACACAAAGAGGGTGAGTGTTCAATCTTAATTCCTTTTTAGACAAAATGCCTCATAGATTAGAAAAATGGTGCGTAGTTTGAAGTTAAAACGATAATTACTGTAAATGTATCGACTTTTACAACTTGTTTATGAGAGAATTTAACCTGGAAATCATTTCACTGGACACTTAATTATATAATGTGTAAGTTTTAGCAAATTTCATGTCAACTTACTGAGATACTTATCATATATAGATAGATTTATACGTTTTCACGTGTCGGCATGAAGGTTAATCCTTCTTCATAGACTTATAAAATAGATACATGTTCTGTCGGATAAATGGATACCGGGTACTCTTTTTTATAATCACTTTACTCAGGTGATTTAAATGTGCGAACATATATGAAATATTTTAAAACGTTCCAACTACTAAATAATATTACATACATTTTGATGTGTTACATTTCAATGTAAGACAATAAAGTATCAAGAACACATGGATTAGTATCTTCATGCTGGCATATCCGTCGTTCTTATAAGATTGTCAATGTTCTTAACAAGTACGTCAGGGTTGCTCTACCATGAGCGGCTGAAAACTTTCGTGGGTAGCAATAAAATATCTATAGTCGTATCCGATAATATGTAACATTAACGGATAGGATGCTGATCACAATGATAATAAACCAAAACGCGTTAAGTTGAACAAATCTGATATTTTTATTATATTCTATTCATGAACAAAATGTTATTTTATTAATCAAAATCGATTTCTTCAAGACCTGTGGTATCTTTTCCGTGCTATATTATCAGAACATGATTATTAATTGTTTAGAGCCATTTGCTCAAATAAGGGTACTATTTTGTAAGACATGCTGTGTAATGTAATTCATAGTAAGGTAATTTATATACAATACTAATTCATTGAATATAAAGTATCAGTTATCGTAAAATTGATATTATAATTAATTATAATTATTATGGCACTTTCTAACGCTTTAAGGAGTGGAGGTTCGAATAGAATTGAGAGAATTGAGATTATTTAACGCATTTTCCTGTTGTGGTATGCCTGGTAACGTAATCCACAAAACAGCTTGTTTGTGCGAAATTCTGTTTACAGCAAGAGCGTGCAGCCTACTACTAACATGGTATGTTAAATTGCATTTTAATTTTGTGATCTACATGTGATTGTTGCCTCTCATTATCTTAATATTGAATCTGGTAGATGACATAGACTGAGAAGTACACCTCGTGAAGATGGAAAATGTGTGATATAATCGAGGATGAATACCATTTTATTTTGGAATGTCCATTGCGTACAAATATAAGGAAACAAAATATGAAAATAAATTTTTGGATCCGCCCGAGCTTGTTTCAACAGAAGCAGGTTTTTGACATAGAAATGAAAATGAAATTAAAAATTTAAGCGTATTCATTTTAAAGGTTTGATATTCGCAGATCGTTAATGTAATAGTCACAAATATTTATACATATTTTATCCGCTACTGTTCTGTATTATCCCTTGAAACCATCTCAGTAATTAGACCGTCGATAAACGTGTCCGTATAATCGTTGATTTATTGCACAATATATCGTTTAGTCACAATTCAGTATATACATGTAATATATTCAATAGCAAATTCTTTGAGGTCACATGCACGCTCAATTCAGCGGTGTGGTTATAATTATAAATGCGGGATACATTTTTATAATTTTAAGAATCTTATTGTACATTTGTGTTGTTTGTTTGTTAGTTTTTCTTTCCCTTTCTTCTGAAAGGTACACGATGCAAATCACTGTCATTTACATTTCTTACATGTCTTAATCTGCTTATAATATGCCAACAAATATTGTAATGTGGGATGGATCCCGATCCCCGACGGGGAGAATAAAGTTAATTGTTATAAAATATGGCTGTTCCCAGATTCTAACCAGGGACCTAGGAAGCGAGAGTTCTACCACTGAGCCATTACAGCTAATGAGAATATCGCTCTTAATTTAACATATATTTAGGTTGGACTGAAATTAACGCAATGATATCGTATTTTCGATTTTTTTAAGTAATTGAATAGTTTTTCAAAACATAATTATATAACACATAAATTCATTGTACTGACTCTAAATGTTTATTCGAAGAAACATTTATACATTTAATTCTAATTGCATTAGTTGATTTTCTTGGGACTATGTTTTTGGCGAAGTGATGACGTTGATGGGAAGGTAGTTTTTCCGCGCAATCCCAAAGGAAGGTGATTAATGATCTTCCAAAAATTGAGGACAAAGCACAGTCTTCCTGAGGGTACCGCCTCTGATCAGTCTGTAGCAAAACCAAAGTGGGTAAAATAGTTTTAAGGGCCAAACCTCACACCTTTTGAGGAAAAAAAAAACATGCAAACAAACAAAACCAAATTACTCAAACAAACAAAAGATACATACAAAACATAGTGAAACATTAAAATGTGTACCTTTGTATTTATATACATATATGTATTTAGAACTTCTTTATAATCCCAATGTAGACACACGTGTTATTATCGTGCACGTGTTCAGTTTGGCAACGCAACTGGCTGAACAACATGTTTATAAACATATCAAGCAATGGATCATAACGAATATTCTGTTCGTTTATAGGATCTTTAAACAATCTTATTTACTGTGAACGAAGGCGTAGATCTGAGAATATTGTACATGCTGACTTTCTTACTTAATGAGATGTAACCTATGAAAGAATAAGCATAATACAATGTTATTGATACCATGATACAGTAATTAAAACCATGACGTCATCTTTTACATACGAGTAGTTCCTAAAACGTTAACATTTGTAGCAGTAATCTCCCTTGAATTACATTGACTTCATGGTATATTTACGTTCATGAATTCATACGTTTGTTGAATTATAACCAACAAGTCATTGAGACATATTCACTGATTTATGAATTTTCTTGGACAGTTGACTGTAGGCAGGACGTGATATACAGCGTGGAAAGTTGGTACTTTATGTACATTTCAGAACATGTTCCGTAAACCAGCATCTGTTCCCACGTACACAGCTGTTTACAACATCACTCTTAATGTAATTAATGTTTCATCTTATCATTATTTTCAACTACTTACAATAAAATTGAAACTCGTGTCTGGAATTATTTACGCGAGCTCGTACAGTCCACTAATAGATTTGGATATTGTGACTGATTTTCAAAGATGTTTTTTTTTCAGATTATAAATCAACATTATAATTACAACAAAACTAACATCATTTCATATCAACGAGAATATACTGTAGAACCTGTTGAGCAAGAAAATCGTTCATAACAATATAACTAGTTTATCTTAGAATATTGGAAACCTAAAGATTCATGCTAAACTAATGTTTTATCAGCGACGTATACAAGAGTATCATCAACGTAATAATATTTATCCTCCAAATATCAAACGAAACATACACTGTGTGAACTCACATACATTTTGCTGATATTTAACTCTTAATTTCGGTCGAACGCGCATAAAAGTAGACAAATAAATCGTGTAATGATAAAGTTGATTCTGACACATTCCTCGCGTAGTCTCTTGTAAATCTCAGTAAATTCATTTCCGTGGTAAAATACCATCTCAATTATTGCTTCTTTATAATCAGTTCAAATGTAAAACCAATTAAAATCAATTGCCAACAAATGGAAATTTTATAGTAATATAAGTGACAACAAACTATTACTGGTTTTGAAGAGATCGCTAAACAATAAAAATATCTTGCTGCAACTATATCATGTTTGCATATACGAATGTCTACTGATGGTGTCACGTGTACATTCAATAAGAAATATATTTCTCATATATTTGTATATCACAGACCACCATGTATGTATTTCATATATTTGTATATCACAGACCACCATGTATGTATTTCATATATTTGTATATCACAGACCACCATGTATGTATTTCATATATTTGTATATCACAGAACACCATGTATGTATTTCATATATTTGTATATCACAGACCACCATGTATGTATTTCATATATTTGTATATCACAGAACACCATGTATGTATTTCATATATTTGTATATCACAGAACACCATGTATGTATTTCATATATTTGTATATCACAGACCACCATGTATGTATTTCATATATTTGTATATCACAGAACACCATGTATGTATTTCATATATTTGTATATCACAGAACACCATGTATGTAATTCATATATTTGTATATCACAGAACACCATTTATGTATTTCATATATTTGTATATCACAGAACACCATTTATGTATTTCATATATTTGTATATCACAGAACACCATTTATGTATTTCATATATTTGTATATCACAGACCACCATTTATGTCTGTCATTTATTCAATCGCGGGTTCGTTATGCGTGATTACTGACTACAGTATTACACCAACCTTCTATTATGAACATATGAAAATTAAATTGAACAAGCAGACGATAGTGTTTCCTTTCCATAGAAAAATCAATATTTCGCTACATTAATTGTAAACTTTTTTATTAAATCCAATGATTCAAATCATTTATGTACTATCTATTATTTGCCTTAATACTCCCCTATGTATGAATTGTAACAATTAAAATATCACACGTATTTGTAAAATGTACAAATATTTTCTTTAGTTTAAAAAGACCGACCAAACAATAAGGATTGAATTACTGAGTCACGTGACCTAGGTATTTTGTCAAACCGCTAAGATGATAAAACCAGCGGAACAAAGTAAAAATTCAGTTAAAAGTGTTCGACATTTTACCATGACCTTAACCAGTTTTCTATCTTTTGTATATAATTTATATAAACAGTTTGTGTGATCCAGTTGTGAACCCTTGTACAGTTACACTGATGTCGGGTAAAACGAATTCCCTGTTTTTATTATGAAAGTATTTAGGATCTACAACTTGCTCGAATTAAGTCTAGTAATTTATCTTTAGGAGTTATAATATATTTTTGTGACTAACTTTGTGCGATAAAACATCAGTAGACAAATTATACAACTGGATAAAGATGTCAGCAACATCAGTACCGCTGGAGGTAAGTTTTTCTTCATTTTTTATAGATGGAATATCATGACCTGCATCTGAAGTCATTTTGATATTAATGATAAATCAGTCAAATTTGTCATAGGTTTAATCAAGTCTATATGCTTTCTTACGTCACGTCCGATGTAAAAAAACTTAATTTTTTTTTATTTAGATACCAAACTCGCTTTTGAGACGGATCTTAAAATCACTTGATGAGATAAATCTGAAGCCACCTGGTTTCTACTCATGTGACCATGTTTGGAAACACACACTAAGAATCCTTAGTACAATTATTAGAGTGTAAGTCTCATCGGTAAAATTATATAAACCTTCAAATATATGAACCATATATACATCAAATTAATACGTATGCTTTCAAGCATATCACGGTAACTTAGAATCTAGTTACCAACTACATTAATTGTACAACTTAGTAATTAAAGAATCTCCGATGATTAATTTAACATCAATAATGGAAACAAAGACAGATTACCAGCAGTATTATATTTCACTGTATCAGCGAACTTGAAACTTGTTCATGACAGTTTTATTGAATCATAGAATCGTGCTATATCCACGAATTAACCATTGACATCTTGTAGCAGTCTTAAATTTCCAATATATGCCATAAATATAAAATGAATATTCTTAATATTTGGTGATTAATTATTTTTATTAACAATTTATATTAATTGTCTACAGTCTTAGTTGAAACTGAGTCAGGTATATTTGATACCTAGATATAATTATATTATGATGTTGTATTTTTAATGTGAAAAATCAAAATCTCTGAACAAAATGCGAGAAATAATTTTACAATTAACTGTTCAATAGTGTTTGTACAGCGTAAAGTGTCAAAATCAGACTTTTTCTCATAGATTTTTAGTCGTGATTTCTACGTTTGCGTGAATTTAACCAGACGATGCAAGCAAAAGCTTGCTGTTTGTTGGGGGAAATTTGCATAATGATTATGCGTTTTGTACCCAAGTCCATGACGACTCATTTCATTATGTAAATTAGGAGTATCACTATGGTTTCCATGACAAAAACGGACGTTGACAAAAACATTTATACTTCACTATCGGCAGTCGGTAGATTGATTTTTTCATTCAAGGACATAAACTAGATAAAATGAAGAGGGCTGTAGCTTGGTGACATAAATTATCAGTTAACCCCCGTACTTTTTGAGGTTTGGTGAATAGAAGGAGACATTATGGGATTATATGCTGAAACACGTTATTTCAGTATTTTTGATGCATTTAACGCGCACATTGATATTCAGTAAAACCACAAGTTAGTCTCAATGAAAATCATATCACAGTAAACAGTTCAAACTTTTAATCATTCTTTTTTGTCCAAACTTGTTTTGTTGATAAACTTTTAAAACTTGGTTACATTAAAATATTATAATTAAGGCGCTGGTTAAAGTTTCAGTAAAATAATGTTTGATTAACAGGTGCCCGCGCATACGTCTGATGTGAACTTCAATTTATCATTTGTTTCTGTCACGAGGTTCATTTTGGTATCAAATGTTCCATTACACACTCATCGAACTGACAGTCCTGTTTTCATTTTGTATTAGTTAAAGTGTAGTTTACTTGCACATCTATAATCTGTCTACACGCTTCGTTTTCTTAGGCGCGATGTCCACGTGAGAACATTGTCTGGTATGCGTTTTGTCGAACATGCTACCATTTATGTATCTGTATACCGATAAGTTGAATATCAGTCAGGTCTCCAGCGTTTTTAGATGGAAGGACAATACGATGTTGGGGTTCGCCGAGCAGTTATCTAAATAAAAATGCACAATTATTACCGATCATATACTAAGCGAACAGTCCACACTGTGATCTCATCATACTTTTCCTTATCCAATATTCGGCTTTAAATATATTATTTTGATAAATCGATTCTGTATCTAGTACCATAGAAACATGTCAATTGTTCATACAACGTCGACAATATATTAATGTCCAAGTACAGGCATTTCATAACGTCCAAGCAGTAATACGTATTAGTGTGTTCGAGACTCGAGCGAATCATAGTTTGATCATTTGTTCAAAGAAATTGCATTGAACCTTTCTTGCTTGGTTACCCTCATTGTCTACCCATACATGGGGAAAGCATGCAGTTGTTTGCAGGATGGACAAGGAACATATTATTACTGGTAGCTAACGCTGGAACACTGATAAGGTCATCTGTCATATATAACCGAATCAATACAATGCATTAGTAAATGGAGGTACACTTCCGGTGTAGCATAAATTTTTAACCGCAAAACGTTGACAATTGACCCTTACCGTTAGATAATGACCCCATCACGCGTGAAAATTTGACCTTCCCTAAAAAAGATCAGCCTTTGCAGGGTTACTTTTCACACGCTTAGGGTACAAATAGCGGGTTTTCTATACAATAGATAGAAATCGGGGAGTGAGGCGTGACGAAAGGTCAAGGAAAATAACAACAACGAAAAGAGAATGAGTACACAGAGAATAATATGAGTACATAGACAATAAAATGAGTACACAGACAATAACATGAGTACACAGACTATAATACGAGTACACACACAATAGCATGAGTACACAGACAATAATACGAGTACACACACAATAGCATGAGTACACAGACAATAATACGAGTACACACACAATAGCATGAGTACACAGAAATAACATAAGTACACAGACAATAGCATGAGTACACAGAAATAACATGAGTACACAGACAATAGCACGAGTACACAGACAATAACATGAGTACACAGACAATAACATGAGTACACAGACAATAACTTGAGTAAACAGACAATAACATGAGTACACAGACAATAACATGAGTGCATAGACAATAACATGAGTACACAGACAATAACATGAGTGCACAGACAATAACATGAGTACACAGACAATAACATAAATATATAGATAATGATATGAGTACACGGACAATAACATGAGTACACAGACAATAACATGAGTACACGGACAATAACATGAGTGCACAGACAATAAAATGAGTACACGGACAATAACATGAGTGCATAGATAATGATATGAGTACACAGATAATAGTGTGAGTACAAAGACAATGATGAGAGTACACAGCCTATAACATGAATACACAGACAATGGTGTGAGTATACGGACAACGATGTAAGAACACAGAAAATAATACAAAGTCAAAGTGTTATAATACTTACTTTGGTTGTGTAGACTTGTACAAGTTTGTCTTTCATGAAATAATTGAAAATTAGTTCGTCAATGAAAAATATTTATTTTCACATTCAAAGTCTCCATAACATATACAAAAACTCGACCATATTTTTTCAGCAAGTGAAATACAACTAGCCCACTAATTTTATAAAAACTTATTACCAGTTTTGTGGTATATTACCTTACTTCTATATGTGACCTCTCATCTATGTTTGACCTCACATCTAATCTGATTTTACATCTATGTATGACCTCACATTTATGTTTGACCTCACATTTATGCTTGTCCTCACATCTATGTATGACCTCACATTTATGTTTGACCACACATTTATGTTTGATCTCTCATCTAAGTCTGATTTTACATCTATGTATGACCTCACATTTATGTTTGACCTCACATTTATGTTTGACCTCACATCTATGTTTGATCTCACATTTATGTTTGATCTAACATTTATGTTTGAACTCACATTTGTGTTTGACCTCACATCTATGTTTGACCTCACATTTGTGTTTGATCTAACATTTATGTTTGACCTCACATTTGTGTTTGACCTCACATCTATGTTTGACCTCACATTTATGTTTGATCTAACATTTATGTTTGACCTCACATTTGTGTTTGACCTCACATCTATGTTTGATCTCACATCTAAGTCTGATTTTACATCTATGTTTGACCTCACATGTAAGTCTGATTTTACATCTATGTATGACCTCACCTTTATGTTTGATCTCTCAACTATGTATGACCTCACATGTTCGCATGATTCAACATGATCATGGATCGGATTTTGATCCTTTAGTTCGTAAATGTTGGTAGTACAAAAACTACATTATTTACTGCATTGAATTGACTTGCATGATATAAGTTAAAATCGCCATGAGGTTTGCTTCTCTCAATCAACAGTGTAACTCGTTTTTCACTGTAACATGTTTTTAAGTTTATGGAATCCAGGGAAATCTCAGAACGGAAGTGTATGCATGTACTAGTATGTTTTGTTAGAGAAGTCTGATTCTTCATCTTAATTCGGGATTACGTTTTATGTTCTACGAACCTAGGAGGAGAAATATCATGTCAAATAAAGAATCTCTCTCCTGAAGTCAATCAAGAGTCTAATAATAGAACAGAGGCTGAGTTTTGTACAAATGTCAGACCATTTTATCGCCATGTTGAATTTCAGTCAAGTGTTAACTCATCTCCTTTGAGGATAAAATACTAAACGCTCTGAATTAACAATCAAAACAGTAATTTAATGTCACGTTAAAAATATGGAGTAAAATGAGTAATTATGAATTAATTTAATATAACAGCAGTACAACAGACTTCATAAATGGTCAGCAAATGATAATGTCTATACGGCCTTTAATCATTAATCATTAATCGAGTGTAGAAGAAATAATAATGATAAGATAAAGTTTCTACGGTGACGGTAAAATTACGTGCTCGTTTTTGTTTTATGTGTGTGTCGCATATTGACAATACAGCTCATATTGTCACCTCAACTATTCTACGGTAATAAAGCCGATATTGTCACCCCAACTATACTATGGTAATACAGGTAATATTGTCACCGTCACTATTCTACGGTAATACAGGTAATATTGTCACCCCAACTATTCTACGGTAATACAGCTAATATTGTCACCCCAACTATTCTACGGTAATACAGCTAATATTGTCACCTCCACTATTCTACGGTAAGACAGCTAATATTGTCACCGTCACTATTCTACGGTAAGACAGCTAATATTGTCACCGTCACTATTCTACGGTAAGACAGCTAATATTGTCACCCCAACTATTCTACGGTAATACAGGTAATATTGTCACCGTCACTATTCTACGGTAATACAGGTAATATTGTCACCGTCACTATTCTATGGTAATACAGGTAATATTGTCACCGTCACTATTCTATGGTAAGACATATAACATTGTCACATCCACTATTCTACGGTAATACAGTCAATATTGTCACCGTCACTATTCTATGGTAAGACATATAACATTGTCACATCCACTATTCTACGGTAATACAGGTAATATTGTCACCGTCACTATTTTATGGTAAGACATATAACATTGTCACATCCACTATTCTACGGTAATACAGTCAATATTGTCACCGTCACTATTCTACAATAATACAGTCAATATTGTCACCCTAACTATTCTACGGTAATACAGAAAATATTGTCACCCCGATTACTCTACGGCAATGCAACCCATATTGTCACCCAAACTATTCTATGGTAATAAAGCTGATATTGTCACCTCAACCTGTCTACGGTAATACAGCCCATATTGTCACCCCAACTATTCAACGGTAATACAGTTAACATTGCCACCTTCACTATTCTACGTAATATATCTAATTTTGTCACCCTAAATATTCTGTGGCAATACTTAACGGAAATGAAGCAAATATTTTCGTTCTAACTATTCTACAGCTGAAGTTGGTGTGACAGATTTGTTTTGAAAACACTATTATTACTACAATATGCCAACTATTCTAGTGTACTTGTATTATGTTCAGAAATGTGATATTTATTTCATGTTGTATATTACCTCTGAGTGAAACAACACGTTAATTTGATTATATAAGTCAGTTATCAAACTGCAATCTATTACCCTGGTTGCTATGTTAACCAACTTGTGCGACTGACATGAATGATAGGTCAGCCAATGATATATTGTAATGATTACATGTATACAAGCCTGTATACAATGTGCATGGATGTATCCCTGTAGAAGTTTTGTAGTCTTTAAACTGACAATGAAGATGAATATTTTAAGGGTAACTATTTGGTCCTTTGTATAGAGTGCCCACAAATTACAACATATTTTTTGAATGTTAATATGTATACATTTAATTGTATGAAATTTCTGAGCTTTTATGAAACTGAGCTTGGAATATGATGGTATGATTCTAACTGGAAGCATAATGTGAAATCTACTTACGACCGCGATTACTAAAGACTATTTGTATTTAATTAAACAAGTATTTAGCTGAAGTATAGAAGTGTCTATCTATCCGAAGGTTAGTTTTAAATCCTTACATATTTAACTATCAAATAAGAGGATAACTTTGAAGTACAAGTTGTCTATATATTGAAGACATATTAATGTTTCCAAGTAGTGCTATCTACCACAAGTCAATATAACTAACCTCAAAGTTTGATATCTACCATCAGTGACCTCACAATGTCTCCTTATTTGACACGCAAACAATTGAGTATCTTCCTGGCAACTAAGGTACACGTAATTCATTTCTAAGTTTAACTTAGATATTGTGACAGATGAAATTAAATCGCGGTTGATACATGGAGAAAATTCAAAATGCAACTGAACTCGCGGAAAATATATATAATGGATGAAGACAACCATTGTTTTTGCGTTGTGGACCTTGTGTAGCTACAGTAAATGCCATTAAATAATGTGTTCTAAATTGATTCAATTATGCATTTTACCGTTTGCAATTTGTGTAGGAGATTTTGGTGCTGTGATTAAACAATTGAAACCTTAGACCGCGTGTTTGACCTGAAAGGTCACGGCCGAACAAAGTACCAATCGTGGTTTACCGACTGGTCGATTGAATGATACCACTTCGTGTACAATGCTTTTATCATCGAAATTAAATACATTACATAAACCAAACGTGATGTAGGTGTAGATGACCATAAAACCACAAGGATAAGAATTATGTATTATTACAGTGTTATTAATTAACCATTCAATGTTAGGTGCGTTTTCACTTCAAATGCAAGACCGATATAACTCGGACATTATGAAAAAACACAGCCTTTATACAAAAAACTCGGCTAGTCGGTCATTCTGACTGGCTGTCCAGCTCGGCCATTATGAAACTGTTGCAAATACAATATCTATATATATATACAATAAATTGTTAATTAATAAAATTGTTAATAGTTAAGTGTTTTCATACTGGCCTTCTTATTGGCTTTAGACAGTCCTGTTACAAAGGTGCTAGCCTTCGGTTAATTTTATATAGTTATATATGATAAAGTGCTGCTATTATATCGTTATATATTATAATTATATATTATACTGTGTTAATATTACATAATTATAATATATAGTGTTAATTTATTAATTGATTATAAATCCTTCAGTGTTAGTGCTGTGTAAATTTTACATAACTGTATGCATTTTGTGTTAAAAAGTGTTGACTTATATGTTATATTATATATTATACAGTGTTAATATGATATAGTTATGTATTGTACAGTAATAATATTTTATTGCTACACTGTGTGATTAGCACTGTTCTCATCAATCACTGATAGTTTAATTTTGATCCATTGATGACGATCTTGTATGAACTGTGATAATCTGACCACTGGTAAAGTATTACATTGAATGATGTTTACTCTTGTCTTTATATGGTAGAATATATCCATTTATCACAATTTATGGCCGCGTTTATTAACAAAGCTTTATGTATTACATACAATCTTGCATATCTTAAAAGGGACGATTTTAAAGTTACGACCTTTGAGAAAATTTGAAAGAAAATTTAATTGGTTTGCCTTTCATCCTTATCTACATAAAATCCGTCCATAAACTTCTCACACACAACTGACATTGTCCATTTTGATAGTATAGTTCTATTCACTAGTAATGTTGCATTGTGTATCGTTCTAAATTCTCCATGACACCAGATAAAATTTGGCCTTCACAAATACGTGTTTTCATTTTCTACAAATGCACACATCATTATAAAGTGCGAAAAATGAATATTACAGATGTGTATGATCTTACATGATATAGTCCTGTGACCATATCCTATGTTATATTGTACAACTTACTGTACAGTATGGAATATTTGCGTAAAAGTTAAGGATTATCTGATTGATAAACAAGACAATAGTTAGAATCCTGCTGTCACCATAGTCCTGGTTAATGTGTACATTAGTTACTACACTGGATTATGGTATGTCCATTGACTTCTACTATAAGCCTTTACCATACAATATAAATACAAGATTCAAGCATACTTAGAGAGCTGTCGTGTCTCCTGTTAGATAGTACAAACATCACAAATATCTCAGGCATTGTGACTAATGACATTAATACTGTGTACAGCAGAGCTTCATGTATTGATAATGATTAAAACAATATTTAAACGCCAGTTTCACTATATTGTCCCCCTAAAAGAATGCCCATGTTATACAGTCCTGTAGAGGTTTGGTATGATCAATTTAAAGGAAAACAGTGATTTTTGTTCATGCAAGGTGTTGTTTTAGCTTGAAAACGATACATAACATGCCTACATACACCTTTTGGTATGTAATAGTGCAAAATGGTGCTTTTTTCAGTGTTATATTGTTTCATTTAAAATCACTAATTTTGAACAACCATTTCACTTCATATACCTATGTAATTATAAAGACAATTTATTTTAGTTGTACATGTATATATTTTTTATTTCATCAATTATCGACAAAAAATAAAAAATAGTAAGGGTTGAACCAAAGGTAGTGACTTGTTACAGATTTTGTCAAATTCTGTCCATTGATGTTTAACAGCATTTAAAAATACTTGCAGTACTGAAAATAATCATGATCAACAGCTTATATTGCAGATTAATTTGCTGTTGAAACAAAAAAGTCATACGTTGAACTGAACTTCATTGAAAATTTATATTATTGTGTCATTTTGGGTCACTAAAAGGCATTATATTTTGAAGTGTCCACAACACAGCCTCTCTCACTCCACCAAGCATGAGATACAGAGCCAATTTTGCTGCTATATAAAATGCCTTTGACACATATTTCCAAATATGAAGTACTTCATTCATTATTATGTCTACGTATTCATTAGTTTTATCACAATTTATGAAAAGCTTTGTCCGCAACGGTGAAGTGTCCGCAACACAACAATAAGTTAGGCCTCTAATATTTAGATTCATCAAAATGTTTATGCCTTTTAGTCTTAACATCTTTGTTTTGATTAGAATAATGAAAACATATTAAAGAAATACCTTAGTATAATACGTTTTTTTCTGATCAGAATGACACAACAATGAAATTAGTGTACTTTTCCCACGATCTGGTAAGGACATTTGAAATGTTTTAACAATCTTAATAAATATATTATTCAAAAGGAGATGCATTCCTCAATAATATGTAAAGAATAAAAAACATATGTGACTTTTCTTAGAACAAACACATGATTAACACATACATTTTTATTTGTTTTCTGTGATGCGGACACTACAGGGTTTTATTCATCTTTAATGAGTTGATATTAAGTTTAATTGTAGCAACAACTAGACCTATCACTGAATTGTGATTAAATACCCCCCCCAAAAAAAACAAGATGCAATTATTGGACAAAGTGCGAGGGAGCATTTCTACAGGGTATGCAAATAGTTGACTATAAATAATTGAGTCTTCAAGCAGGTTTTATTCATGTTTTTTTTTACTTTCACTGAAAGTACTTGCAGTTTGATATATTTCTACCTAGATCTAGGTATAAAGCAGTAAAAGCTATGTAAAGATGAAGACAATATTTTTGTACTTTTTTGATAAAATTTTGACTCATTAAAACTTGGTTAATATTTTCTTTCAAAAAATTGTGATAAATACTAGTATATCCTATCATTTGTTGTTGCTCAAAATCATACAAATCTATTATATACTGATTATGTTTTGTGATCTATCTGCATATAACAGTTGTTACTTATAGTGTCCGTAACAGATGTATAAACCACTAGTACGGGAAACATCTTCAGAACAATGTATGTACCTGTCCAATAAACCTGTTCATTTCATGATACACATTTCTTCATTTTTTTGTCAAAAGTGAAACCCTGCGGACAAACATAGTGAAAATGGCGAAACGTTTTTGTATGAAATATAAATAATTATACATATCTGAAATAAAACACATTGTAAATTAGAATGTTTGTATTCAATATTGGTACTTCTTAATTACATGTACTATCCATAATCACTCTCAGGAATAAATCGTGTTTAAGTATTAAATATTGAACACAATAATCATGTGCACGTTTTATATCCTTTGTTAATTCTAACATCAAATTTTCTCTCAAAGTTCATAAAAGGTAAACTTTTCCTTCATCCTTCGGCTAAAATGTTATATAAGTTATTTCCCCTCCTCTCGGATCAACATCAGAGTGAGCGGGTATGTATGAGTACCTCTCTACCACGTGATGTCACGGTGTAACACTTACATTGTTAGTATTCTAGGTTTATATTGATAGGTTCGTACATTGACAGTATAAGATATTCTATCTATTGTACAATTAGCCTCAGTAATACCTTACACAATATCACTTGATTAATATAAAAAATTCGATAAGTTTACGTTAACATCCGGTTCGTTTGAAGTTTGAAATAGTGTCATATTTCGTTCCTCAGTTTGGACTCACAATATTTTATTAAATATCTTTGGATTTTATATACTTTTGAACATGTTGCAAACAAGCAAATCATTGAAATTTCTACACACATAGTATGAAGATTGGTGTAACATTTTCTCCAAACTAACTTAATTATCTGGATGTTGTTTATCTGTTTTATCTAACATTAAGCTTGTAAAACAGATCTTTAAAAGATGAAAATATTTCATGGAAGCCATAACACGTGGCACAAGTCAGAATGAATGCCCATCATATACACAACTTAAGGAACTAAACTATGTTGAACGGAATGTCTGGATTTTATCAACAACCTATTTACAACATAAATGTGACGTCTGACCGGCGGATATTATAGATTTCTGTTTGAGTGTCGAAATATATTCTACTGTATATCATTACGTCAATATTTCCATCAGAAACACGGAAATCTCAGAAACAGTTAACCTCTAGGTTTCGGGGAAATTCAAAGCGGACAAAAACAGATAAAGTTGGTGATGTTTTATACGGTGACCTTCACTGAACGACTGGCTTGGTAACTTTTATCTCGGCTCTTTTCTTCGTAGACATCAAATGCCACAACACTCTTATTTGGTGTTTATTTGTAGTTGTCATTTTAAAAACGAATAAAACATTGGCGAAATTGTAAAGATTGTAGTGATTTCTCAGTAAAACGAATATTTACAATGATTTATCGTACGGTGTGTCGTGTTAATAGAGCTTGCTGTTACTTGTTTCAAGTCAAGATTTAATTTAAAATCAACCAACACTGATTTAATTCGCAGACGAACGTTGTTTGATATCATACGAAAAATCTCCGGAGATAGTATGGTGATAGATAATACAGGCTCTGCATGTTGAACTATTATATAATGATAACTTTGATTCAGCAGATGCTTCATAATGTTTTACGGTGGTGTATTATCACAGGAAAAACTTCTCTCATACAAAACCTGTGAAAAAGTGCCTTAGTTACATTACATCAATATAAACGTATTTTGAATTCATTGATTCTAGGATTTTATGTTGTCTGCTGGGAACAGACGACAGTTTGGTGACCGTATAGAATAAACCCCAAAAGATGCCAGCATCACTCGTTCAAGACGTACTAAAATCAATGTAGCCTATACGACGCCTCCATCAAATCTTAACAATAATTCACTGATAAAATCACGTAGAAAATAAATGGAAATATTTTAATTATTAAAATTTAGACGGTATTTTATTTGATTTGAAAGATTTTGATTTCCCCACTGCGTAATCAGAAATATTTATGGCATCAACGTGTTGACATTATCAGGCATGTGAAACGTCTGGATAATTGTTCTATAAATATTAAAGATTCTCATTAAAACTATCTGGGTTTTAGGAATCGTTGCAAGGTACATATCTAGCATATCTATCTCTGGAGATAGATTGAAGGAATTTCCACATTTTGTTACAATGTTCAATTATTGGATTTCTGAGAAATAAATGCCACCAAAGAATGTTTTTATCAGATTATGTTTTAATGATGCCTTTATCTTTATATTGATTTTATAATTCCAACATTAGTGAGCAATGCCTGACGTGTTTATATAGGGATATGTTGTACTTGTTTGTTTCTATTCCCTATGTACGTGTGTCCATCTATACGTCTACAAAAATAAAAATCATAAATAATGTCTTCAAGCAGTTTATAACCTCCATATTCTGGAGATAAGTAATTCACGCACATATTCTCCACCAAGGTAAGAAATAAATTGGATCGTAAAACAACTCTAAACCACTGATATGCCCGGGTCAAGGAGGGGTGTTCAGGGCCAATCTCTCGCTGAAACTTTTCACGTGGTGGTGTTATTGTTTACGGTATAAATTAACGTATGATAGATTAAGTGATAATTGAAATAAATGATGTAGAAAACTGTAGATATCTATCTACGAGGTGTTATCTTCGTGATAAACACAGAAATAGTCATGAACTGTTTCAATAATTTATCTGAGATGATATGCTATAATTTAAGTCTTATAAGTATACTTCTTGTGAACAGACACGTGTTCAACACCATTCTTTGTTGAGGTGACATTCTACTATAAATAACAATGTCATACGAGCAGCGTACTTAATGTAACACAACACAGTTTGTGTATAATTGGTTTCCTTTGAAGTGCTTAACAGTGTTTTTAATCAACATATTAGTTAAATTCTTGAATTTTGATCATTCCAATGTATTCATAAAATAAACGAAGTTTTCATTGCCTGAGAGTCGGCAAAAATTGCTTGTTCGAAACCTACAGAACATGAAATATTTTATTCTGGTTTACTTGTCCAGTCAGGCCATAATTACTGGATATAAAACTTGTATTCGCAAATGTTGCATTTTTTTACTTTCTTATTGTCGGTTGTAAATGTTTAATTTATGAATAAGCAAATACAATCCCCCATTAAACTCTCTTTCTCTCAACATGTAAGTCACGTGATGCTTTAGCTTACAAAATATACAAAGCATATAGCATTGTCACGCGCAGGCGTAGTTTAACGACTGCTGTGTTTCATACATATAAAGGTAAAAGTTATAATATCGGTCGTGGTGTTAAACTTTCAGTTATATTTTGACCGACTCAGTTGTTAAATCATAAGTGGAAAATTTTATCTGAACGTAAAAGACACTGATAAAACTAGTTTACAAAAATTATCTTCTTTTAGCCTACATCTGTGTTTCTAGTTAGTCAATCTTACTTTGACGAATCAAGCAATTTCTACAGACGCCAAACCGCTTCCCATAGGAATGGACGTGCTACTTGAGTGTTGTTTATCCCTAGTCCGAGACAACCTATCGATCATTTACCATGTTAGGATATATTATGACTAGAGATGACTGCTTTTCGTCGTATCAATAACAAATAGTAATATATACCACGTTACATTACAAGACAACATGATTATCTCACAAGAGACAAAGTTAATCATCTCAATTGAGGAATCGATATTGATGTAGAATAATACAATGTAATGGCTGTGACTTATGGCCGTGCAATATCTCATATATTGATATGTGTATTTCAATGGGCTGTGTAGAATTGTGTTAGTCACATTGATGGTTAATATCTTATGATAGAGTGCCTTATACTGCAGTGGTAATACTTAAGATGGTACTCAGCATGTAATGTGAGTTATGATAAAGATGTGAGATCATGTGGTAAAGTGTTATGTCAGATGTTGACAGACTGATCACGTGCTTCGTGTTCAATACAGTCTACAATATGTAGATTAAAACCTGTCTACACCCATGACGTTCGACTGTAGAATTGTTAATGCTGGGTCGGGATCTAACATTTACCGTTCAGTAGAAGATATTGTGTGTCCTTAAAACATAACCAAGTCTGGTACTGTATGTTGATATCAGACATCAATCACACCTGGTTCTGTATGTTGATATCAGACATCAATCACACCTGGTTCTGTATGTTGATATCAGACATCAATCACACCTGGTTCTGTATGTTGATATCAGACATCAATCACACCTGGTTCTGTATGTTGATATACATCAATCACACCTGGTTCTGTATGTTGATATACATCAATCACACCTGGTTCTGTATGTTGATATCAGACATCAATCATACCTGGTTCTGTATGTTGATATACATCAATCACACCTGGTTCTGTATGTTGATATCAGACATCAATCATACCTGGTTCTGTATGTTGATATCAGACATCAATCATACCTGGTTCTGTATGTTGATATACATCAATCACACCTGGTTCTGTATGTTGATATCAGACATCAATCACACCTGATTCTGTATGTTGATATCGGACATCGACTTTCGACTGACTTTCACAGCAATAGTCTGACAGTGTAAATATGTTATAAAGAAAATTATAATGTATGTTCAAAACGAGGTATAGATATTGTCCATATATAGTTCACGTGGTATATGGCAGGAAATTACTTCATCATGTAGTTGTATAATCATTTATTTCTTATTATTATGGGACACTATTTCGAAAATACATGTACATGTATCTTATTTCATTCGTATTAGCACCGTTTTTTTTTTCAAAAAAAAAAATCAGTTGCATACGGCGACCGATTCACCTAACCAGTTTTCCTGGACTGTATTCTAACCAGTACTAACTTACCCTTCCACAAGAAACAAGCAACTTCTCCACATATAGAGAAAAATCGACATTTTTTTCAAAATTGCATATCCTGCCACGACCGGGATTCGAACCACTAGACTACGGTCGCGGCTCTCATGTATATCATTATTTTTACCCTTTAAACTTAAAATCGCATGATAAACAAGTATTTGCTAAAAAGGAATACCGATTTAAAGTTATAATGTTGTGAAGTCTTTCCGTTCGGAAATGTCGTTTCAAACGAGCAACTTGAGAAAATTTTTTCTGAAAATTGTCCACAATATGTAGAAAATGGAATGTTAAAATGTACAAAACATAGATAAGTGTAATATATATGTATAAGATACTTGTATGTAACTAAAGGTGGTTAGATAGTAGTTTCATCGAGTTTTAAGCCTTATCTCATCATACTCCTGTATGTGCGTGTAGTATGTTTAATAATATAAACACAGAAAACATACACCTGTATGTGTGTGTAGTTTGTTTAATAATATAAACACAGAGAACATACACCTATATATGTGTGTAGTATGTTTAATAATGTAAACACAGAGAACTTACACCTGTATGTGTGTGTAGTATGTTTAATAATGTAAACACAGAGAACTTACACCTGTATGTGTGTGTAGTATGTTTAATAATGTAAACACAGAGAACTTACACCTGTATGTGTGTAGTATGTTTAATAATGTAAACACAGAGAACTTACACCTGTATGTGTGTAGTATGTTTAATAATATAAACACAGATAACATACACCTGTATGTGTGTAGTATGTTTAATAATGTAAACACAGAGAACATACACCTATATGTGTGTAGTATGTTTAATAATGTAAACACAGAGAACATACACCTATATGTGTGTAGTATGTTTAATAATGTAAACACAGAGAACATACACCTGTATGTGTGTAGTATGTTTAATAATGTAAACACAGAGAACTTACACCTGTATGTGTGTAGTATGTTTAATAATGTAAACACAGAGAACTTACACCTGTATGTGTGTAGTATGTTTAATAATGTAAACACAGAGAACTTACACCTGTATGTGTGTAGTATGTTTAATAATGTAAACACAGAGAACTTACACCTGTATGTGTGTAGTATGTTTAATAATATAAACACAGATAACATACACCTGTATGTGTGTAGTATGTTTAATAATGTAAACACAGAGAACTTACACCTGTATGTGTGTAGTATGTTTAATAATGTAAACACAGAGAACTTACACCTGTATGTGTGTAGTATGTTTAATAATGTAAACACAGAGAACATACACCTGTATGTGTGTGTAGTATGTTTAATAATGTAAACACAGAGAACTTAGTATGTTTAATAATGTAAACACAGAGAACTTACACCTGCATGTGTGTGTAGTATGTTTAATAATGTAAACACAGAGAACTTACACCTGTATGTGTGTAGTATGTTTAATAATGTAAACACAGAGAACATACACCTGTATGTGTGTGTAGTATGTTTAATAATGTAAACACAGAGAACATACACCTATATGTGTGTAGTATGTTTAATAATGTAAACACAGAGAACATACACCTATATGTGTGTAGTATGTTTAATAATGTAAACACAGAGAACATACACCTGTATGTGTGTAGTATGTTTAATAATGTAAACACAGAGAACTTACACCTGTATGTGTAGTATGTTTAATAATGTAAACAGAGAACTTACACCTGTATGTGTGTAGTATGTTTAATAATGTAAACACAGAGAACTTACACCTGTATGTGTGTAGTATGTTTAATAATGTAAACACAGAGAACTTACACCTGTATGTGTGTAGTATGTTTAATAATGTAAACACAGAGAACATACACCTATATGTGTGTAGTATGTTTAATAATGTAAACACAGAGAACATACACCTGTATGTGTGTAGTATGTTTAATAATGTAAACACAGAGAACTTACACCTGTATGTGTGTAGTATGTTTAATAATGTAAACACAGAGAACTTACACCTGTATGTGTGTAGTATGTTTAATAATGTAAACACAGAGAACTTACACCTGTATGTGTGTGTAGTATGTTTAATAATGTAAACACAGAGAACTTACACCTGTATGTGTGTAGTATGTTTAATAATGTAAACACAGAGAACATACACCTGTATGTGTGTGTAGTATGTTTAATAATGTAAACACAGAGAACATACACCTGTATGTGTGTGTAGTATGTTTAATAATGTAAACACAGAGAACATACACCTGTATGTGTGTAGTATGTTTAATAATGTAAACACAGAGAACTTACACCTGTATGTGTGTAGTATGTTTAATAATGTAAACACAGAGAACATACACCTGTATGTGTGTGTAGTATGTTTAATAATGTAAACACAGAGAACTTACACCTGTATGTGTGTAGTATTTTTAATAATGTAAACACAGAGAACATACACCTGTATGTGTGTAGTATGTTTATTAATATTCAAGGTTTGAACATATCATGCGCAGGTACATGTTTCTCTGTGTCATCGTTTTTTTTGTTTACAACGTATAATGACTGACTGCTGTAAAGTTGAAATGCTTCTAGGATGTTACATCGCTAATGTTCAAAATTAGTATCTTAAAATGGAGCAAACAGATTTTTGGAATCTTAATAATTTGTTAAGGTTTCTGAAGTCTGTGTGACCTTTAGAAAGTGACAATATTTGAACTTATTTCCCCATATATGTATATATGCATTGAAGTCTCTGTAAATTGGCAATTTTCAAAGATTAAGCGTTTGTTTACGTTTATTTATATGTTGCGTAGAAACGCAAAAATCACTTCTAAAACTATTTCAGTATGATTTAATGACCCAAATATGATTGTGTGCTTATCAGGCCTTAAGTTATGAACTAAAACGTTCTCATCCGCCACTTGATTAAAATGCAACAGTCTGCGTACAGAATACTTTCATGTAGAAATATCCTGTATTGATAAGATTTTATATTTAACTTTGCCCCGCAAGTTTCGCTCCAGGTGTTTGCTAGTTAATTATATTCACTCACTGATTTCAACACGAACGCCACGATACGACATATAACCCGGATTCTTACCTCAGCTATTATAGTTTCGATTTTTGTTAATTAAGTAACTATAATGGTGGATTTAATACTAACAAGGTTCCAGTGACGGACTACAATATGTTTAAAGTGTGATACAACGTAAAACAAAAGTTTTCAGGAAAATATCCTGTGACTTTTGTATTACAATGAAAAATGCTGGGTATTTTTATGGTTTAGACGTTATATCGTGTGTTTAGTCAGTTTGCAATGAAATTTCGAGAGAATCAATCAGACAATATATTATGTTGAAAGTAGACATGATGGTTGGTGATAACTGACTAGAAGTTCTCATCAAAGTTATTCTATTCAGTATATCATTGGCGGATACTTGATAACTTAAATATTTAATTACAATCAGTGTGCAGCTCTGTATCATGAAT
The DNA here is from genome assembly GCA_008271625.1 of Lutraria rhynchaena. Lineage (NCBI taxonomy): Eukaryota > Metazoa > Mollusca > Bivalvia > Venerida > Mactridae > Lutraria > Lutraria rhynchaena. Next base: position 715,457 of record VIBL01000149.1, on the reverse strand, counting down.
AGATTGGTGAAATATTCTTGGTGTGCTCCAACAACAACAACAACAGCTTCTACTATATCAACTACCCGACAGATAGCCTGACAACTTAACACTAAAATCATTGTTTGCATTACTAGGATTATTGTGATTGTTGTAAACATAGCTTGTCAACGGTAAGTAAATTCTTCTTAATTCAAATTTTCATTCAATATCTAGAAATTCAAACTTCAAACCCTGAACTCTTCTTATAGATTGAAGACCTTCAGTGAAAATTTAATTGTCAAATCATGGTCAACCATTTCATGAATTGCACTCAATTGTCGTTCATATAAAAACATGAATTGTTTACATGAATTATTACATGCATTTTTACATGAATCATCATGGAACATTAAGTAAAAATAAAAAAAAATCGCAGTCTTCATATTTTATCTTGACTGTTTAGTTCTAATAGCAGTTTTCATATTTTATCTTGATTGTTTAGTTCTAATAGCAGTTTTCATATTTTATCCTGATTGTTTGGTGCTAATAGCAGTTTTCATGTTTTATCCTGATTGTTTGGTTCTTATAGCAGTTTTCATATTTTATCCTGATTGTTTGGTTCTAATAGCAGTTTTCATATTTTATCTTGATTGTTTAGTTCTTATAGCAGTTTTCATATTTTATCCTGATTGTTTGGTTCTAATAGCAGTTTTCATACTTTATCTTGATTGTTTGGTTCTAACAGCAGTTTTCATATTTTATCCTGATTGTTTAGTTCTAATAGCAGTTTTCATATTTTATCCTGATTGTTTGGTTCTAATAGCAGTTTTCATATTTTATCCTCATTGGTTGGTTGCAATAGCAGTTTTTATATTGTATATTGATTGGCTTTTTCTGTAGACAGTTTTTTATCGTTTAATACCAAGCTTATGTACAAATACCAAACTCTTATTATTAAACATCTAATGACGAGTATGAAATATGATGTTCGTGGCGACTGTAAAATACATTCTTTTGTTGTAGTACATAACAAGAGAGTAACATGTTTAGTGTTCTTAAATCGTGTCACCTGTATAGTCACATGTTTTGACGTATCATTGTTTGGAGTCAACTACAACTGAGTTCGGATCATTGTACTTTTTACTATTTTTACTAACTTTTTCTGTTTACGGGCAATATCTAATATCGAGAATGAAATAAACAAAGTAGCAATTCAAATTGATGTCATTCAGGAAACATTATACGGGCACGTTCTAAATGTTATTATTGTTTCTTGTTTCTCTTCTGTGAGTCTATATTGTACTTAAAGATTCTGACAGTAAAGTTATCAAGTTCACCAGTATCACCGACCAGTAACATCTTCGGTTCTCATATCTTCCATTTTCTCAGAACTTCTCCACCATTATCTTGTAATAAATGGAAACTATTTTGCTTATCGGTCTCAAGTAATGATGAAGAATGATAAGTTTTGGAAGGAAAAGACCGTATATTGAATTCTATCCGTGAAATTAGTTTTTCTCAAACTGTCTGACTATTTTAGCAACGATATGATCTATCTCATTATACGTATTTGTTACATCGTGTAAAACTTGGAAACATTGCTCTATTGTTCTGACAGTGATGTATTGTGTATCTTACGTTTTTAAAGTGAACATAAATCATAGTTGCATCATGTTTGTATAAGATTGTCTTACATCTTAAATGTCCATTTTCCCTGATCTCTAATGTATTCACTGGCTAAATTATCACAATATGGTATCAGTAAACTTCTAGAATATGGTGGACTTGATGTGCCATGCGTATGTATGACGAATGTGTTAAAGTCGTGTTTCGTCACACAGATGTCTTGCAGAATAATTTTTTTTCGTAAGACTATATACAGCTATATGTAATGAAATATCAGAAAAGTAAAACACACAATATTTGACAAACCACCGAAGTATAGATTTGTTTGACATTTTAAATAAACGATGAGTCAGGAAAATTTCAGTGTGTGACGGCACGAGTAATATTCTGACATGTTACTTGTGTATGAAAGTTATCACTCAGCATTAAAAATGATACCCTTTGAGCTGCTATCGTGGAATTGGAGATATTTTATATGTTATTTCAAGATATTGGATGATAATTTGTTTAAATAGATGGTTGGTTTAATGGTTGAAGTGAAACGATAAAATTTTCAAGGCAGATGATGATAAATAGTTTAAGTTATAGTAAAACCTACCGACTATAACACGAGTTATTCAACAGTCTAAGTTATAGTAAAACAAAAGGTATAAATAACGGTAAAACAAACAGTATAAGTAACGGTAAAACAAATAGTATAAGTAACGGTAAAACAAATAGTAACAGTAAAACAAATAGTATAAGTAACGGTAAAACAAACAGTATAAGTAACGGTAAAACAAATAGTATAAGTAACGGTAAAACAAATAGTAACGGTAAAGCAAATAGTATAAGTAACGGTAAAACAAATAGTATAAGTAACAGTAAAACAAATAGTATAAGTAACGGTAAAACAAATAGTATAAGTAACGGTAAAACAAATAGTATAAGTAACAGTAAAACAAATAGTATAAGTAACAGTAAAACAAATAGTATAAGTAACAGTAAAACAAATAGTATAAGTAACGGTAAAACAAATAGTAACAGTAAAACAAATAGTATAAGTAACGGTAAAACAAATAGTATAAGTAACGGTAAAACACGTAATGTAAGTTATTGTATAACAATATACATTGTCAAGTAATGTAATATAAGTACATCGTGGAAAAGTTCAGCTAAGATCATTTGAGTGTACTCTACAATTTACGATGAAGATAATTGTTGAATTCATCGGTATTTTTACAATACTCAAGGAAGACAATATTTCATAAACTGTTGTTAACTAAACACTTGAGTACACACCACAATGTTGTGAGTCCAGGTAATCAGCATCATTCTACGCGATATGTTAAACTATTTTGACTGGTAAAAAATACGTCACAGTTTGAAGTCACTAATAAATCTCACTCATAGGCCTACCTTATCACTAATTACATGTCAGTCATACTAACGTGTCATGCTGGATTTATATATTTAGTTTGAGCGTGATCTCGGCATCTTTTTACCTGGTAATAGAATTCTATAGTCGGGGCAAGTAAGAGATTTATCATTAGTAGAGAACTCCTAGTGCTAGATTTGACCAGACAACTGATGTATGTTTAAAACAATAATCACGATAACATAATACTACACATTGGTACTAAGCAAAATGTTTGTTTATCTGCCAGTTCGTGTTCATCAAATATTTAAATACAGTAAAACCTCTCCACAGCGGTCGACTCCAAATTGGCCGTTTTAGGGATGTGGTTGACTGGTTGGGTAGAAAATGTTGAAGTTGTATCAACTCAACATAAAACTACTGACCAAGGGCTCAGATTTTTTCTGTTCATTAAACCAGTAGCTGTCGCTTGGATTTAGTCCCGTAAATAATAAAAGAACAGTATTCTTTATTATTAACGTAAGTATATACATGTGTTTAGTTACATGACTCAATGTAATTTATATAGAAGAAAGATTACATCATTTGTAAGTTACATACGCATATACAATTTTCATATGAATATCAAATTCGAAATTAATAAACATGAAATATTACTGCAAAACCAAAATACGTTATTAAGAGGGAAAACTATACACTAGTACATGAATACGTATTGTAAATATGTACTAAGTGACTGTTTTGAGTATGATTACTATTGAACAGTGAAAGCGAAAATAAGCAAGAGTAACAAAAACATACGCCGTAAGAGAAACAAAATATTATTACAGTCGTATTGAACAGAAAGTATAGCAACTCTGCTTGTGAGCATAAAACTAAATATCATTGTTCGGCAGTATTGGCCCTTGCAAAGAACGACTTTGCGATTACTAAAGTACCTTGATTTTCATTAATAGATTGATTGAAAGGCGGTGTTTGTACACATGACATGATAAGAACATCGAAGAACGAAATTCAATCATCCCTGATGAATAGATCATTGTTTTGCGTGAGTGTCAAAATAAAAACGGAAAGGTTACGTGAGCAAAGTCCTTTGAAATTAAATTATATATGCCACTCGTTCAGCAATCCATTATCAGACTTATAAGAAATTTGTGCAAATTGTAAAATGAACTCTTAGTCAGAATGGACTTGGTAAATGAATACGTTCAACGTTCGTAAGCATAGTGTACATGATTTAAACATCATATCGTCCATTTGTGACTGCATGCGTACACGTGTAAATATTTCTCCACACTTAATGTTTCAAGTTGGTATAAGACATGTATACGTTTCTTACCATAATTTCTCATCCGTACCAATGAAATTATTTTGTCATTAATTTAGAATCGCGTGCGTTTGTTTTCCAGATAACATCGATAGATTTTTACGCACGCAACATCCGTGGATCCTAGCTAATTAATTATACAAAACCTCTATTCTATAATTCTTACCTTCGGCATCATTTGATTCTTTCGTGTTATTTAAGATTCACTAATTTCATCGGCTATCTTCTTAATAACTGAAATTGCATTCTTTATTACAATATTACATTTATTACAATATAAGAATAATTCAGTGCGTCTGTCTCGGCTTCTATGTCAGCACATGAACATAGAAACATGGACAATACATGTTACGTCTCATTTAACGTATTAGTAAACTGTAAGCGAATAAGATCAAGTTTTTGAACACATCATTATAAAATTTCACGAGAGTGATACAAAGTTATGCATTGATAAATTCATCTACAAAGTTATAAGTTTGAATAGATTTCTTGTATTTGTATATTCTCGGTAAAGTTCGATACTCGATGATGACATGTTGACAGTATTATCTATACATTGTAGTCACCTTAAATATATACAGGTAACCGTTTAGATACAAATAAAGTTAATACCATATATATTTAGTATAATCCAGTTGAACCCCTCTAAATCGGTCGAGCACGGGACCCGGTCATTTGACTGGTTTAGAAGGTATACCAGCTCAGGCGGGATTCTTTGATTATATGATAAATCGGGACCAGACCATTTGTCCGATTTAGAGGGGAAACCGGTTTATAGAAGGACCGGTTTAGAGAGTTTCCACTGTATAGATCTACCGACTACTGTATACAGTTTGTACTTCTTCGTTTGAAGAAAAGTATGTTCACCCTCTATGTACTGTAGGTTTATACTAGCCTGTGATGCAGTCTACTTATGCTTATAATAACTCAAGGCTTTCTACAATTAGAAATATCGAACGAACGTTTTCCTTTGATCAGTTACATGTTGTTAATATCGTTATTGATGACTTCATACATTTACTAACTAATACAATGGTTGTGTTGTATCAATCCATTTTTTTGCAGAAAACAATTGAGTGTTGTACAATCCCAGTGTGTCTAGAGTTTGTACCTGCGTTGTAACAGTACCCCCAGGATGAAAGCGTTTCACGTACTGTACAATTGAAGTATACTGACTTGTCACATTTATGTGTGTGTTTATGTAGCATGTAACATACTCAGGCAACTCAAGCTGATTGCATTTTTACATTTAATGCACAAAGATACAGTATGTGATCAATAGATACACGTGCACGTGTTTGTTCAACCTATATTGCGATCAGCTAATTAAAAAATGCGCACGTGTTTGTTCAGCCAATATTGTGATCATATGAAGAATTATACAGAATTCATTATTTTCATAAACCCCTTGTTGATATATGCAAAGATAATTAATTCAAGTACACTTGACTCAGAGTTGGTTTTCATGCGAACTTTATGTCTAATGTAACAAATTATATCCTGAGCTTGTGAAAGCATTTCATGTGTTGTGTATCCCATGCTGTAGATTTCGTAGCATAACGTCCATATGTATGTCTTCATAATGAAAGATATCCACACTTTAAAAGTGAGAGCATGTCACAATATCATAACATTTGATACAAGTCAAGAAGTGAGAGCTTTTAATACATGAACATTTAATACATGTCAACTAGTGAGAGCATTTAATACATATAAACAAGTGAGAATATTTAATACATGTAAACAAGTGAGAACATTTAATACATGTCAACTAGTGAGAACATTTAATACATATAAACAAGTGAGAACATTTAATACATGTAAACAAGTGAGAACATTCAATACATATAAACAAGTGAAAATATTTAATACATGTAAACAAGTGAGAACATTTAATACATGTAAACTAATGAGAATATTTATACATGCAAACAAGTGAGAACATTTAATCTTGTAGCTGAACAGTGCACGTTTTCATCTGTACGCATCAGTTAATTATCTAATACGTGTCACCTGTACACATCACGTGATTATCTAATACGTGTCACCTGTATATATCACGTGATTATCTAATACGTGTCACCTGTACGCATCACGTGATTATCTAATACGTGTCTCTCGTACACAATACGTGGTTATCTAATACGTGTCATCTGTACACATCACGTGATTATCTAATACGTGTCTCCTGTACACATCACGTGATTATCTAATACGTGTCATCTGTACACATCACGTGATTATCTAATACGTGTCACCTGTACGTATCACGTGATTATCTGATACACTCATGTTCAGGATCGCACATATATACTGCTACCAGCAGTCAAAAAAAACATGCCGAACAGTGAATTTGAAACATTGTTGGAATGAAAAATGAAATTACAAACAAAACCGATGTAACACTTGATTATGAATTGTATGCTGTTATACAGCTGTGTATACATGACTATTTTTATATCAAAGTTAATATATCGTTTGATGAACATATGTTTAAAATATGTGCTGATATACAGCTGTGTATATATAACTATATCACTATAAAGTTAATATATCTATTGATGTACATAAATTTAAAATGTGTGCTGTTATACAGCTGTGTATATATAACTATATCACTATAAAGGTAATATATCGTTTGATGTACATAAATTTAAATTGTGTGCTGATATACAGCTGTGTATATATAACTATATCACTGTAAGTTAATATATCTATTGATGTACATAAATTTAAATTGTGTGCTGTTATACAGCTGTGTATATATAACTATATCACTGTAAGTTAATATATCTATTGATGTACATAAATTTAAAATGTGTGCTGTTATACAGCTGTGTATATATAACTATATCACTATAAAGTTAATATATCTATTGATGTACATAAATTTAAAATGTGTGCTGTTATACAGCTGTGTATATATAACTATATCACTATAAAGGTAATATATCGTTTGATGTACATAAATTTAAATTGTGTGCTGTTATACAGCTGTGTATATATAACTATATCACTGTAAGTTAATATATCTATTGATGTACATAAATTTAAATTGTGTGCTGTTATACAGCTGTGTATATATAACTATATCACTGTAAGTTAATATATCTATTGATGTACATAAATTTAAAATGTGTGCTGTTATACAGCTGTGTATATATAACTATATCACTATAAAGTTAATATATCTATTGATGTACAGAGGTTTATCTCCTGTCTCAGCGTTATTTGTCCTCCTTAACTTTTCCAACAAATTCTTCATGATATAAATCTCTAGCAAACGAATTTCTTCTGTCATTGTTTTGCACAACTGGTAATCATTTTCTTTCTTGGAGAAAAAAATGATAATAATAAATTGACAACTGGTTTGTTCCGTTCAAGCCTTCTTACTCAATCAATTGATTTTCTGTTTGCGTGCTGCGTTCTAATAAATTGAAATTTGTTACTGGATCACGAATTGTATTGGACACAAATTTCACTGGAACGTTTCCTAGAACTGCTGATAATGGTGATCAATTGGATGTAATTCAGTGGAAAATCATTCACTTAAAGATTTAAGAACACAGCGTCGTATGGTCGAGAAGACCAGAAATGTGTGAATATATGACAAGAGGGAACAGAAGGCGCCAGTTTTGTACACATTTCAATTTACCACAAATGTAAAATTACGATTACTTTCCTTTTGTGACTATTGCGTACCGACATCAGTAATGTACATAAATTTTCAGTAATACAATCAGATTTAGCCAAATAAATTGCCTTAAATAATTGAATCTCTGAAATTCAGAGAAATAACATCTGAGGCGTTAAAGCTAATGACATGCAGTACATTACTATTTTGTCTCTTTGACATGAAAACTGTAGATGATCTTTATCATATGACCTACAAAGTACAAGGTGTACTTCATTATATGACCTACGAAGTACAAGGTGTACTTCATTATATGACCTACAAAGTACGAGGTCTACTTCAATATATGACCTACAAAGTACGTGGTGTACTTCATTATATGACCTACAAAGTACAAGGTGTACTTCAATATATGACCTACAAAGTACGTGGTCTACTTCATTGTATGGCCCATATACTACATTGTATATGATTCTGTTTTATAAAAGTGTGTCTCGCTGTATTACATAAAAGCCTTAGTCCATGTCATACATCTCTCGATAGTCTTCTTTAAACTAATCCACCGGCTGAACTTGAACTTTTATTCATAACCAACGTTAAACATATCTAGTTATCTGCACTCAGAATTCTAACAGTAATTAAACAGTACAGAGCAATTTAAGAGACACTGTAGGAATTTAGTGCTGCATGAACTGTACCGCCTGCTGTTGCAAGGCTGAAATTGCAATGCGTTTTGTTAGCATTTCTTTCTGGAAACGATTTACAAGTCATACCTTACAGAACAATGCTCGTGGGGATAGGAACAAATTTTTGAAAGTAGACTAATACAAAAGAAATTAAACGCTTGTTTCCTCCAACAAAATATCATCACTTGAAATGTGCAACATAATTTACATGAATAACACTGGACGACTGTTACTTCCTATTTGATACATTTAACTGTTTACACGGTTACTGTAGTCTGGTTGTCACGTTTAACTGTTCACTAAATTAAATTCTGATTGTCACATTTAACAGTTAGCTAAATTACTGTCTGATTGCCACATTTGAGCGTTTACTAACTTGCTATCTTGTTGTCACATTTAACTGTCTACTTGAATACTGTTTAGTTGTCACATCTGCCTGTTTACTTGAATACTGTAAAGTTGTCACATCAACCGCTTTACTTGACGTCTGTTTAGTTGTCATATCTACCTGTTTACTTTAATACTGTCTTGTCACATCTACCTGTTTACTTGGGTTCCTCTCTTGTTGTCACATCTACATGTTTACTTGGTTACTGTCTTGTTGTCACATCTACATGTTTACTTGGTTACTGTCTTGCTGTCACATCTACCTGTTCACTTGGTTACTGTCTTGTTGTCACATCTACCTGTTCACTTGGTTACTGTCTTGTTGTCACATCTACCTGTTTACTTGGTTACTGTCTTGTTGTCATATCTACCTGTTTACTTGGTTACTGTCTTGTTGTCACATCTACCTGTTTACTTGGTTACTGTCTTGTTGTCATATCTACCTGTTTACTTGGTTACTGTCTTGTTGTCACATCTGCATGTTTGCTAAATAACTGTCTTGTTGTAACATATGCATGTTTACTTGGTTACTGTTTGAACCTTTGGAATCAGAAGTTCGACGTCCATTCTCTGTATTTTAATTTCTTAACATAATGAATCAATTTTATCATAGCTGACACCCAACTATATAACTATCTGAGCATATGTCAATACAAATACATATAATACATATAATTTGATAGCATTCTAATATTAACAAAATCAAGTACACTTAGGTTGAAAATTATTTGCTATGTAAGCTGATGAGGTAAGAGACAATGATGACGACATGCACCCTGTAAATATAAATAGCCCACATTAGAGAACTTCGACATTAGCAGTATTCCATTTATTTTGGTTCAAATTGAATTTTTTCTTTGACAATGAAGACTGCGAAGGGTCATCTAATTAGATGTATGCATTAACGGTTATGTTACGCGTACATGTCAATAGCTGAATAATGTAATAGACAGACTCTCATATGAAGACCTCGTACCATCAATATCATCACAATAATCCTTTCCACAACTTTTATCAGTACTGCTATCAACGTCATCATCATCACCATCATTATCATCATTATCACAAACTCTAGCAGCAGCAGCAGCAGCAGCAGCAGCAGCAATACTAACAGTGTTAACAAAGATCAATTAATTTACAGTAAACCAATGTACATTATACTTTACCATTTTATATCTACCATTCGTTAACAGACCAGAGGTCATATTATAATCATATTTCACTGTGTTTCCTGCAATCATCATCATATGAACACCGGCCATTATTTACCGTCGTAAGTGGACTGATAGGCACATTATAATCATTATTTTTCCATCAATTTGAAGCGATACTTAACTACGTTTCCGGAAACACAACGCAAAGTCAACTGGAAACCATTTATTGTGGCAAATCGTACGGAAAACAAAGTATACAGCTAGAGAGGAGTAAGATCGATACAAAGTATGTTAGCTGTAGGATTCAGGGATGTTATAGGAAGAACATTGGTGGATTTTTGTTTGAAATATGAGAAATGAGGCAAAACGTTGTAATACATGAAGTTGGGAATATAAGCGTATTAAAATGCTGGAAGATTTTTATATCTGTAAAGAATATTGAACTTGGATTTGTGAGTGACGTAACGGTTTGACTGCTTTATTGTGTTACTTGGCAACGTTTATCAATGTGCTCATCGTATGGATGTTATCCTAACTTGTGTACAGATGTGATCTGAAATTTCACAACATCGTGCATGTTATAAATACAGACAGTTGGGAAATGCGCATGCGTACTGTGGTATTATGTGAAGACTGGATGAAATAATAGCAATTGTAAATTGAGTTAGAAAACTTCTCTAGAATAGAATTAAATATGTGTTAAATATGATATTAATCAAAGTTATTTAATTCGTTCGTAAGGCGCCATACTGTGATCGCATCTTTCACGTTATAAGTTTATTTATTGCATCTATCTACCATAGGTCTATGTTTGTATACAGATCACAAAGTAATTATTTATTCATCGTATTTCTCTGAGATATCGAACGTTCACTTTAAGATATACATCCGACACAATGCCAGACTCGACTTGATATTCATTATTTTATACATTTGTTACAACTTTGTAAAGCTCAGGGTTTATCGTTCATATTTACCGTTACTCTATTAGGGTGAATTTCTGCTTACATTTCCTATGTTGTTGGATTAATATACTCTTATAGTAGGCTAATCATCAAAAGTTCTCGTACAAACTTGTAAACGGGTTACGGTACAACACGGGGAATACATGCTTTTGTGTTTCTTGAACCATCATCTAACTCTCCCTACATTACTGTGTAAATTAAACATATGAGAATATTCTGATCGGTATATGAAGAAATCACAGAAAAGACTGAGTCACGTTGTCAGAATATCACATGAATGTATATAGTAAGATCGTGTACATACATCACAAAGCCATAATTGATCTTATTGTTCTCACAAAGAATTTATTAGTACATTGGTGTTTTGTTAAAAAATAAATTTAAATTTGCGGTAAAAAGCAATGAAGTATCAACAATTCATTTCTAGACAAATATTTTCAAACGTTAAAATGATCTCAAACATTATGATATTATATATTTTGTTAGAACTTCCTCAAGTATTGTGTATTATCTAACTTGTCATATCATTCATTTGTCATTTTAATTAATTGATAATGTTGGATTACGTTGCCATGGTTTCAATAACTACATTTACTTAAATCTAAACGTGCCATGAAATGTTTCTATGGCGTTGTCACCGGCTATTATTTTGCGCTTGTATATCAAAACTTGCTGACACCCAATTAAACATTTCAGTACAAAATAGTCATTCAATCAAATGTATTTTGTGCGCTCGTAATGAAGTAAGGTATGTTATACAACAATTCACAGACTATGAAGACACACGGGGAATAGACTGACCTAAGATTAATATAATAATCCTGTGAGGATTCAGATCTTAAACTTCAATGTGTATTAAGTCACTTTATGAATCTGTGCACGTGGTATCTGCAGCATTATAATGATGTGTTTTAATGAAGTACTTCTATCCGCTTAGTCTTCATTGTAGTCATTTCATCTGAGTCTAATTAAATGCTGATAAATTACCCCAACCTGACTTTAATGAAATATTCCGTCTAATCCAGTGTAATCATATCGACCTAGCATTCACACAGAGCCACAGTTAAGTCGTACACATTATATCAAGGACAAAACTTTGTTCAAATTGCCTAATTGCATGAAATACGACTTACTTAAATCTCATTTATACACTTCCGTTCTGTTTAAAACCTTGCTATATTTCTGCAGAGATTCGTATCACACATCGAAGTTCTGGTTTGAAACTCTCGTAAAACGAGATAACATTTTATGTCAGTCAACGTTATACACTCAATGTATATAGACGTTTTATACCGTGATTATTGAATGGACTGATTTATGAATAATTTAAAACAATGAGTACGGATTGACCTATTCACGTGACATGGTTAATGAAGGTAGATATACTGACTAAGTGTTACAATTAGGCGGTATATATAGTTCATCATACGACTGTATAATTATTATCGTGACTCAGTTTATGTAAATACATACACGACAACCATTTACTTCATTGTTTCAACAACAAACACCAGACATGTTAAAAATGTAAACTAAACACAAGTGACTCGTGGATTTATATTCTGTAATAAAGGAATAAACACTACCAGCATGAACAAAGCTTATCTACCACCGGTGAGTACTGTTTCTTCATTTACGACATCTTTTTTACAATTTTGATACATTGGGTGCATTAAACACTATGTTTATCGAGAATATTGTTGAATATTTTGATTAAAGTTGAACATGTAGATTATCATACTGAACAAAGGTAAATCTAACCATTTGTTTTATAGTTCAAACAAGTTTCAACTTATAAGTTCTAGACTACTGTCATATATGAATCATACACACAGCATTGTTTGTGGTTGATGTGGAAGGTGACTTAAAATACTTGAAGTTAAGTTCACATATCTTTTATCTGCTTTTAAGTTCAGCATTTTTATGTCGTCCCGTGTGTACACACACCGCAAGCCTTCATGGCATACCATCTGTAACACGTTATCTGAACTTTCTCAGTAAAGTATCAAGTTTCTCCGGCTCATATTTTCTGTGGTTAATGTTGAAGTTTCGCTTTCATATTTATAAATGTAAGGCATATTTGTGTGCAAGCAGTTGTTCGGTTGAAACATTCTAGCTTTTGAATATAGCATTTATTGAATGAATGGCCAGAATAGGATACGTTCATACGATTTACCCTCATATCTGCTGAATATTGAACACATGAACCGATTCTAAATAATCTATACTGGTATTTGTATATTGACAAAATGGTGGATATTTGCGGTACGGTACACTGTAACAGATGTGCTGAAATCACAGATGAGTAAAATCAATGAATGTACATTTCTTTTGTGTGGATATTTCATGTATTAAATCAATGACTAAGTCATGTATCTTAAATCCGTTAAATCAGCTTGTTCAGGAAGTGGGCTCAACTTGCGAGAACTGACGGGATTACGACAGGAATGTTCTATAAATATAAGACAATGTTCATGTTTAGAAGTTAAACATGTATACATATATAAGACAATGTTCATGTTTAGAAGTTAAACATGTATACATATATAAGACAATGTTCATGTTTAGAAGTTAAACATGTATACATATATAAGACAATGTTCATGTTTAGAAGTTAAACATGTATACATATATAAGACAATGTTCATGTTCAGAAGTTAAACATGTATACAAATATAAGACAATATTCATGTTTAGAAGTTTAAACATGTATACAGATAATTATTTGTTCAAACAAGCCTAGCTATGTTAAGTCTACATCTTACAGTCGGTGACTGATTTTTTCCTTTGTGGAGTCTTAAAGAAATGCTATCTAATTAATGTCCCCGTCTCTAAAATGTAAATGTTCGGTTATACAAAAGTGCACGCATGTATTTGTTCGTTTAATTGTTTCGAATTATTTCAAAAACACGCACAACAAATCCCAACCTTTTGAAACCGTTCTTTTACAAAATTGTTTCATTGTGTAAGGGCATTGTAAAATCAAGGTGTGTTGTGGGGTTAATAAAACCCTGGGGTTCTGTGCACGGATTGAATGACCGTCATAATGTTAGCTCATTGACAACGGTGTCACGCTGTCATTTGTTGATGATACAATGTCACTATAAGAGGTACTTCATCAACTATAGACGATGTGTTGTCATGCCTGAAACAGCAATAATAGATAATAATGAATTATGTCATACAAACAGTCTTATCTGTTTATAAGATCATGATGGCGGTTCGGGTCAAAGATCGCCACGATATCTCTCTACCAAACGCTTACGTGATATAATAAAACCCCTTTACAACGTTTTATCGACTTTCAACTGATCTTTTTTGTGGTCTACTGCAGTACGAATGTATGAGTGGATAGTTACAGTTACATCAGAATCATCATAACGCCACTAGTGTGTAACTGATCATAGCTTGGACATAACACACGTGTCATGGAAGTTGGTACCGATCTAGCAATATAACACATTGTAGCATGAACATTAGTTTAATATTGATTGATGCTAAGTATTTAAAGATCGTTATTCATTAAAGGTCTTCATTTTTTCTGTCTATTTTGTCAACGTTGAGTTACAATCATCGTTCGGATTGTCGTTGGAGTATAATTGTTTTGTGATAGTAGAATTCATTCCATTCACTACACGGAAACTGATACAATAGAATCGTAAATTGCAAGAAACACGAAACACGCAGATCTAAGTTTTACCATTTAACAATTATAAAGAAAACACACACATCTAAGTTTTACCATTTAACAATTATGAAGAAAGCACACAGATCTAGTTTTAACATTTAACAATCCTTGAGGGAAACGTCGGTTTCATTTGATAAAATCAGGCCCTTAAGACATCCAACATCTCAGTAAAATATCACGACATGATATGACGGTTTATATTTCATTTATTAATCTACACGACCAGAGGCTGATGTATGGACATTACACAAACATAAGCCACGTAATACTCAATACACAAACATACACATATATACCTCATATCTAACAATAGTTACAATACACATTTGATGTAACATTTCACAAATAATCAAGTACGAGTACCTGGATGTAACATTTCACATCTAGTTATGCACGAGTACATATATGCAACATTTCACATCTAGCTATGCACGAGTACCTGGATGTAACATTTCACAACTAGCTAAGCACGAGTACCTGGATGTAACATTTCACAACTAGCTATGTACGAGTACCTGGATGTAACATTTCACGGCTAGTCATTCACTAGTATATACATGCATGCAGCCTATGATATATTTTTTCAGTATAAACAAAAATATACGTAGTGCATACAAACAAGTTGATTTTAACGTTGTAGTTGTATATAGAAACAATTTACGGATATAAAACAATAATTAATGAAGTGTCATGACTCAGTAATATAAACATATAATAAACGACGTATCAAATTATATTAAATACATGTGATATTCCGTGTACATAAATTAAACTTCTCATTGTTCATGTTTTAGTTGTTGTAAACTTTGTGAAGCATAAAAAATAAACTCTAGATATCTAAATCGTTAGTTAAAGTCTTGTTTATTTTCGTTTGTTTTAAGGCCACTCGTTTTTGTTTATAAAATTTGAAAGGTTAACTTTATTTTTTGCATACACGCCGTGTCAGACCTAGAGGAACAAAACGTACGACGTATTTTGTGCATACGTTCTACAAAACTAACACCGCCGTAGTACATGTGTAGAGACGTGATATCATATATGTATACAGACGTGATATCATATATGTGTACAGACGCGATATCATATATGTGTACAAACGTGATATCATACATGTGCACAGATGTGATATCATACATGTGTATAGACGTGATATCATATGTGTGTACAGACGTGATATCATTTATGTGTACAGACATGCTCTAATATTGCAATATTTTTACTGGCGATATTATATCGCCGTATGATTTCCAAATGGCGGTACATTGTATTCATTTTACAATACTTCATATTTCAATTAAAACTTTCAAAGAAAAGTGAATTGGTCTTTTTCCCTAGTTAGCCCGACATCAAACTTAACTTTTTCATTTGTTCTTGTTTAGACGAATTGAGACAGAGTGACAATTGTTTTTGTATGATATTTTTGTATGATATCTATCAAAATCAAGAAATGTTAAGTAAAAACTAAAACAAATCATTCATGTTTGATTTTTTTGTATACCTTATTCCAGTACAGTTTACGTTAGACAGGAATACCACATTCACAAAAAATGAACCTCGCTCCAAAGATAGCATGGCGATACCGTAAATAGTCCCATGATGGTTGATAAAAACAACAAATATTTAAAATGTACACAAAATATTGCAATGTCCTACAATATCTTAGTAACTGTCGAAATACATCGCGATATAAATTTTCCAGGCAATACCCGGCCATATTGTATACATTTATGTGATTACATAAATGTGTTTAGTAAATTCAACCACCGTGGTTAAATATTCAGAATTGTCTCCCCTGAGTGGCAGGTCTTTTTGGCCTTGAAATATGAAACGGAAACAAGTTTAAGTTAAACCCATTTCTGCTGTTTGGTTGAGATGACAAGTACATGTATAAGCATTTCCAAAAATGCTTGGAATCGCCGTTCAGACAAGTATAAGAGCTAGGAATAGAATATTGAATGAAGATTTCCTAGAGATTTCATTTCTTGTTTCATTTCTTATTGAGAGTTTGCAACACATTCTATATTTACGACGATATTAAACTGGTTTCTGTTGACTCTGGTTTTACAGAGACAACGTTCCTTTGGTGAACTGCAACATGGAACGGGGACCAGCGAACCACGATATGAAGCGCCCCAAAAGAGCATATGTAAAACACACTACTAAAATATCGAAGTATCGCATACTGAGGAAACGAAGGATTTCACGATGAATTAAACTAACATTCATATCTAAATATTCATCAAATAAATCCCTCCTTTTTTGTAGAAATACACTCGTGTCTGAACAATAAATGCTAATGTTTTTGAGTGAAATAGTCGAAATATTGTTTACCCCGCAGGAGCCTACAAACTGGTTTCAAGATTCATACAGTAAAAAGGCATGTTAATTATGACTTAATTGTCTGCTTGATAGTCTCATAAGCTCGTATCTAAATGTACATATGAACAAACAGAAAAAGTACTGAACTATATTTGGTACCATACCGTGGATAATTACATAATAGTTTGTTAATTTATGTCACACGGTATTAATACATATTCTTTGATCCATATTTATTCATTCCATACAGTTTTATGTGTGTCGCAATCTTTGTTCTTAACATGGATGCACTGTTTTATTATTATGTCTGATACTAGCTGGTATCTAAAGCACAAGAGATATTTATAAACATGTATATTGGAACGAGCTTTCGTGAAAGTGCATGGCCAATTTACATGAACGAGATGAGATATAAATTCAATATAGTACAGTGAAGTTTTAAGCAGTTACGTGTATAGTTCACTTGAACTTTACTTATACAGTGTCATCAGATACATTGACTACATTGGACTGATTATGGTGATCAGAATTACCCGCTTGAATATCAAACAATTAGTACGTAACCAAATATCGAACAGAACATATCAACTGGAGTGCAATACATGTTGTAAGGTGCCATGTTGTTGTATTAATGTTTGTCTTTAAAGACATAAAATGCACTTGAAAGAAGTAATGTTGTTACACTAATGTAACATTTATTATAAATGCACAACTTACTGATTAACGATTATAATAAAGTCGTTACTGATGATGGTGTTTTTCATGTGTAAGATGTGTCAGTCTTTGATTTATATTCAACTGGGAATGACATCATCATGTATGTAATATTTGGAAAGACTTAGCATTTTTAAATTGTATCAGTATTAACAATAATTAACAATTTTTAACAATAAACAGTTGATCTCAAATTCCTACGGACTGAGATAATCAGAACTTGAGATAAACGGATATTGCATAATTTGACATTTTTAGTGTTCGATTCGATAGTATACTGTCGAACCTTTAATACAATGTATGTTTACGTTTTGCTTAATATACATCTGTCAATATAATAATAATTGTTAATGTCCCAACGGAAGATACTTTTCACAAGACATAAAGAAATGTGATATAAAGATACTTTTCACAAAATATAAAGAAAAGTGATATAAAGATACGTTTCACAAAATATAAAGAAATGTGATATGAAGATACTTTTCACAAGATATAATGAAATGTGATATGAAGACATATTCCATGCATGGCGATATTGTTTGTATGAATTCGAAAACATGACGAATCTAGCTGTACATGTTTCCAGAAGGGTACGCGCTCTCCGTACACAATGTAAAACGAAATGTGTTTGTCGCAAAGTCAATAACGCTTCTGAATCAATTTTTTTCTCAAGCGAACATCGTTTTACTAAGATTGCAATCCAGCAGTATCAAAGGTGGCGAGTATTCATACTCGATTTTTGAAGTTAAACCCACGGGTATCCCAGTATCCGGATACTCACTGCAGCCAAAGTCATTTGTGATGCTTATTTGTTTACCCTACCTATCATTATTTTAATTAACAATCGAATATTTACTATGGTTATCATGATACTCTAAACTAATTATTACTGTTTTTCACAATAAGCGTAGTATTATCATACAGAGAATAGAACAAATAATCGGGACCATTAGAAACAGTTTGATATAAGCGGAATTTTGATATAAGCGAGTTTGACATAATGAGAATGAGCTGTGCAAAATTTAACAATATACTATGTACAACAGTACACTATGTATAACAGTACACAATGTATGACAATATACTATATATTACAGTATGTAATATATAACAATATGCAATGCATAACAGTATACTATGTATAACAGTATACAATATATAACAGTATACAATGCATAACAGTATACAATATATAACAATATACAATGTATAACAATATACAATGTATAACAATATGCAATGTACAACAATATACAATATTTTACAATATACAATATTTAGCAATATAGAATAGTTAGCATATAGAATATTAAACTATGTATGATATATATATCAATATACAATTGTACAACAAAATACAAGAAACAATTGTACAACAATATACAATTATCCGCTTGCATATGAATATACAATATGAAATGAATAAAAATAATTCATTGAAAGAAATAGTTTAAATGCAAGTTAATTAATTCTGAAGTATGTATGAAGAGATAAGTTAATGTTGAGACAATCTAATGTTGAGGTGAGGTAATTTGAAGTTGAGGTAATTTAAAGGTGAGGTAATTTAAAGTTGAGGTAACCTAATGTTGATGTAACCTTATGTTGAGGTAACCTAATGTTGATGTAACCTTATGTTGAGGTAACCTAATGTTGATGTAACCTTATGTTGATGTAACCTTATGTTGATGTAACCTTATGTTGAGGTAACCTAATGTTGATGTAACCTTATGTTGAGGTAACCTAATGTTGATGTAACCTTATGTTGATGTAACCTTATGTTGATGTAACCTTATGTTGAGGTAACCTAATGTTCATGTAATCTGAACTAATTTATTGTTAGTACTTTACGTATTCGAAATATTCCCCGAATTTACCGAATGTTATAATTAACCAACTTTGTAGCATTTGTAAAATAACCACATTCATTAAGAATTAACAAAAACTATCCGAATCGTGCTTGACTGTTTTCATTCTGTATGTTTAGAAATCTGATTTTCAAGGTTGTGTGTGTAAGACTTTGTACAAACAATCCCTTGATTCTGCTAAATAATGCTTGTTGATCATCGTGTGCATCCTGTCTATGCTGTTGTTTACGCTGGGTTGTGCTTTTTGCATTACTTTTGTTTCATGTTTGCTCGGATGATGGTCAGATTTTCTTCTTTCTTCCATAAAACTAATTGCTACATGTTAACGTATGTTTTATTTTGTTACAATCAGTGGTACAGGATGGCATTACAAGACTGTTTATATATACTATACAAGTTTCTATATTATTATTATCATTACGTATCGCTGTCTCTATTAGGTGTTTTGTTTCCTAATTTTATCAGCGTTTATCACATTGGTTATCTCGCGCTAGAATACCATAAAATATCACAGACGTGATAAAATTAATTTCTGGAAGGTTTATTACAGTTTCGGATTACATCTGGTGCATAAACAATCACAATGTGTCCATAAAATAAAAGGTTGTGTGTATATGTTCTCCATATTTAACCAGTTTACTGTAAGTTTTATTGAAGATATTGCACTTCACGCCAATGATTGCTAAAACAATGATCTTACAGTATTATTTTATTCTGTTCTTCGAATAATTTCAGATTGAATTTCATAATGTGATATAACTTTATATTGATTTTCTAAGGAGAGTCAGGGAGGGGAATATATTGTGGGCACATTTAGATTTTTGTTTCGCGACAATATGCACCGAACAAAAATTATTAACTAACGTCATACGGGTCTTATCATCCCAGGATACAGTTCAATTTGGTACAACCGGTTTTTGGGTTGAACTTTTCCAAGTCTGGGTGAAATGAAGGGTTTAAAAAGCAGTTATTTACTCTGACTGCGCGCAGAGTCATTTTACACCGTGCCCCCAGGAACAAGTGCCGGTTTAATGTCCGGTGAAAATACTTAGCAACAATTAATTCCTTTCTGTCGTAAGTTCTGCATATCTTTGTTATGATCAAGGTGATCGTACTCCTATCTTAAAAAAATCCTTACGAAACAACATGTACTTCATAACTACAGTTATCAGAATGTTTGGATTAAATAATGCTTAGCAAAGAAAACGTTTAAAACAAATCAGTTTTGAAGATTGTATTTTTTACAGATGTATTAATGTTGATGTCTGTATGTTTACATACAGATACATCTAGTTAGAAATGACATCTGTATTTACATATGTTTAGGAAGTAGTAATTAGGATAAGCATATCTCGGATGTTTCCTGTAGGCAGGTTGGATGTTCTTCGTTCTCAGACTGTTTGTTTTTACATACCACGTTTTTAAAGCATAATACGCCAAGTTAACAAACTTTCTGGATGCTGTGTTTTGATACAAGATGCCGTTCTGTTCATGTTTTGTTACGGAATTTCCTAACTTTATTTTTGATAAATAACTCAAGGTTATCATTTGAACTCAGTATCGTTCTGATATTTTCATTTTGGATGTTTTTCCTTCATTTAACATTATGTTGTGTGTAGATAAACTGCTACTGACGATCAATGTCTCATAATGTTTATATAAGATTTTTTATAAAATGAATATCAGCGACAATTCAAACTCTTTCCAACCTTTAATTCTAAACGGTCACCTACCATGCTGTTGTGTGTTTATATCCCATGTCGCGAAGTATCCTTGGAATAATATTACTGTCTGTGTTTATGTAGATAGAACAATGAAGTTATGAAGTGGAATAATTCTAAAAAGTCCCTCATCAGTTCGTCTCTTATCCTTAACTGAAGAAAAGACGAACAGTTTTATTTTGTTACCCTCCCCATCTATTTATTTCGTGCGCGTCTTTTTCCCCGCAAAACTCTGTGAATAGAATAAAAGCAAAGTAAGTTGAACAGTTCTCATTAATCTGTTAAATTTATTTCTACTGTCTTAATTACAACAATTAAATGCTTCTGTGGAAATTTACGATTCCATGTAACTCGTACAAATGGGACATTTTCTTGTTTATCTAAGTTAGAAACGTGTCTAGAAGTCCATTTCTAAATCTCTTATCACCAAACATCTCACAGGAGAAGAAAGAATCCTTAATTTAGTGTATTCATTAAAATACAAATATACAATTCGGTGTAAATTGGATCTCGAAGATTTTGATATGTTGTTTTTACTCAGTTAAAAAGACATGTTGGTGTCGGGCAAACCAGCATTTATAAGCATCCTAAGATGTCGACACAATTGAAAGTAAAGATATTTAAAATGAAAACTACGAAAACCTGGTGTGTTGTTGTTTTTGCTGGTGTTTGCTGTTGCTGGTGTTGTTATCATCTTGCTGATTATGTTACAGATGTTTATACATGTATAAATAATACAAAATTGTCGCTCTTTGCAATCATAAAAATAACGAATAGTTTGGTTTTGACAATCAGGGGTTATAACCCCGCTCTAATAATTACGAACACGACCAGGTGTTTGTATGTATACATATTTTGATAAGAACGATAAAAACAGTTTGCAGTAAGCATTGTTGTGTTTGGATAAATCAATTATACAAGTAAACCGTTGTGCCCACTTTTAATCTACATATAAATATTCATAAGAAATCTTTGGTCATTGTACAGGAGACTTAACAGAAAGTTATCCCATAAATTCAAGCTAGTGTACTCAGTGTTGAAGATGAATCTTACGTCTTTGTCTTTTTACTGAATCACGCAGTGCAAGTTCTAAATTTATGTGAATGTACCGTGAAATGCTACACCGAGAACATAAATTCCGATCACAAATTTGGAAACATGAGGAAAAACGACAAGTGCTTGAGACAATTCAGTATAATTGGTTGTTACTGCAGGAGTGCAAGTACGCATGTAGCATACATCAAAATGTAAATAACAGAATGGTTTGATGGACTTTGTTGTTCAACTTTAGAGTATATTATCATTACTATTGTTACAAGCAAAAATATAAATATTGGAATTTTTGTTCTGATGACTTATTTTTGGAACTGTAAGACATAACACAATCAGTGCAGACAGATGTGATAATTGGTTTATCCTGAGAAATGATTGTTTTACGATTCCAAATTATACTTCAGGATCTAAATTTTCTGGAATGAAATAAATAAGGAAATAAACTGGGAAGTTTAGGCTGCTGTCAGTTAAGACAAAGTTGTGCTGTCCTGGCTTGTCATCTGTTAAGCTAGACTCTGAATTCAAACAATCACTGTTTATATGCATGTATATTGAAATTCTCTCATATGTCATATGAATCATTTAGCAGGAAAAATATCAACGATGTTTATGCTTTTCCTCAAAACGTTTCGGTTAAAGATGAAATCCATCATTAATAAAGTAATGTCATTTGTATCTTTATACAATTATCCATCATATCACGTGGTGAATAATTTAATCATCTTTAGGGTTAAATTATGAAGTTATTAATTAATGCGCGTTGTTGTTTTATAATGAGTAATCCAGGACCATGATACAGTTGTCATCTTAGATCACTTTGTCCTTGGTTCAAGTTGACATACTGACGTAATATTCACAGTCTGTATTGTTTTAACGTATTATCCATTTTTTTACGGGATTCATTCTGACTTTTGTGTGCTCTCTGTAATTAATAATTCAATTTATCTTAAGGGCAAAATATCGTTTTTTAAGTGCTTTTTGCTGTTCGTCTAGAGTATTCAAGTTAAGGTTGATAAGAACAGTTGTCTAAAACTACCAACCACCATTACCCCCACCTACCACTCACTTCGCTACTGCCAGTTGTCACCGTGCTGTGTGATTAACCAGCCTTCCCCGTGCTGTGTGATTAACCAGCCATCCCCATGCCGTTTAAATTACCAGCCATCTCCGTGCTGTGTGATTAACCAGCTGTCCCCGGGCTGTGTGATTAACCAGCTGTCCCATGCCGTGTAAATTACCAGCCATCTCCGTGCTGTGTGATTAACCAGCTGTCCCCGGGCTGTGTGATTAACCAGCTGTCCCCGAGCTGTGTGATTAACCAGCCATACTCGTGCTGAGTGAATTACCAGCAGGCATCCCCGTGCTCTGTGATTAACCAGCCATACTCGTGCTATGTGAATTACAAGCCATCCTCGTGTTGCGTGAATTACCAGCTGTTCTAGTAAATTGTGAATTACCTGCCATCCTCGTGCTGTGTAAATTACCAGCTGTTCTAGTAATGTGTGAATAACTAACTATCCCCATGGCAGAGTCACAGAAAATCTTGTGCCTCGTGAACCCTCGAACTATCTACTTTGTATAGTAATTTGTTAACTATCGTCTTAATGAACAGTATATCAAAGAAAGACAACTCAGTTAGATTTGATCTACATAAGGGGAGGTTAATGTAGCATATAAAACTTGATGTTATCATTAAAATACTATCATCAAATCACCCGGGGTAGATTTGGTCAGAGGTTGTTGATGTACATTTAATCTTAATACGTTACCATAGAAACATTCGGATAAGTGATATTTGTTGAGTGGTCAATTAGTCAGCGATGGAGGCATGATGATATATTTACAGATAAGATATTTACTCCCGAATTGTTGATAAAATCACTACATAAGCAGTATGTATGTATACTTAACATTATCTTTATACGCATAGTATCCTTATATCTGTCCTCAATAACTTATAGAATATATACTCGAGTGATAAATTACCTTGTTAGGATTCCTCAAGTGATTTCAAACAGAGTGTTACCGGAATTTGTCTCTGTATGCAAGGTTTGTAGAATTAAATGTACATTATATCTTGTATTCACGTCAATCTCATTTAAAAGTTGATGCATCATGATAAAAGGTTGACATGCGAAGTTTATTGTTTTATATTTTAAGTTGTTTATTTTATTTTTTACTATGCGGAATACATTTCTCTGTATCTTAAAGAAATACACGAGCGACCATCATAATTACCACAATTTGTAAATAATTTCATAGTTCAATGGTTACCGATTGAATCCGTCTTAAAATGCATAATTTGATTCAGGCGTTATGTCTGTTATTCAAAAATGCGCTGCAGAAGTTTCTCAGGGAAATGTCTGGTGTCACGGAGTACAGCCTAGCGCCCAGTTTGCATCATATGTGTCTGGTGGTTTTGGTAATAAAACATTTAACACAATTAACAACATAAAACAACATCAGGTATATAACTGCTTTAATATTATAGGCGTTTATCGTTAATGATAGTTTGGTCAGATCACGTGATGAAATTCATGAATACATATATACACTAACTGAGAAGATTGTCACGTGTTATGTAATTCATTACACTATCGTATAACAGATGAAGTGTGACGAAGTTACGTCATACCCGGGGGGTATACGGACGTGTCATTGTCAGCACACATGGTCATCTCCAAACACTCGCTTTGTTGCAACGTATGCTTTGACAGTAGAATAAAGTGTTTTAAAAACCCTTCAGGCTTTTTTTATTTTCATAACCAATTTCAATGTGTTTTGTATTTTACACAAATATATTGAATTACCAGTATATTTACACAAATTCATTCATGTAATTCATTTTAGATGTCGTCTCGACATTGAACTATAGAAATCCTGTTATCCTGAAAAAGTTAACAGCACGAAGCTCTGCAATCTTTTGTACAACGATTAAATCGGCTTCCATGCTACCGACACGGAATGAAATCATTTGAAATATTAGGTTTATTTTGACATTAATTTTCGTTAAGTACGTGAAGTAGGTCGTACACAGGATGTTATAGTGTGAGCCTTATACCGGGGGATAAAATTACAGTGCGGGTATATCTCAGTTTTAATTAAATGTTGTAGGTTGACCAGCTTATACTTGAGATGTTTATATATTTGTAGACCGAGCCAGTGATCAGGTTAACAATTACATGTATAATGAAAATTATTGACCGTCCAGTTTTGTGTTAAATAAATATAGTGTACAGTGTTAGAAAGAAACAATCAGAAAATTGGATATTTTGAACAACTGTAGAGAAATTCTGTTACTCGATGTTAGAGATTTTTGCTTCTCGTTAAATACGTACACTTAAAACAGGACCAACCTCTGGATACTTCATGATCGGATTTAACTACGTGTAGAATGATGTTCACATACTGGTGTTATAGCGTGATGTTTGTATGGATATCACATAGTATATCAGCATATGAGGTTTGTACCTGATGTTTGTATGGATGTCACATAGTATATCAGTATATGAAGTTTGTACCTGGTGTTTTACAACATTATTTTCTTACTAGAATCCAGAATGTTTGAATTGTTTATACAACTATTCATTATAAAGTATTTTGTTTACCTATGTTGTCCAAGTGAACTTTACAAACAGTTCTTCTATTTGACCTGGGTTGACGATATATCTTTAAGTGTTGTTTTATTTCATAAAACAAGAAATGAAGTCTTCGGTTTATTTAGTACTGGCGGAACTGTTAGAATGATTAATTGGTGCAAAGTAGCTTTATTATTGTCCATATATATAACAATCACATTAAATTGGTGTTAAACTGAACAAGTTATCATCTATTTTGTGAATAATGATTATTTTGGTCTCAGTGGCTCTAACTGTGTATACATATTTTAGAAAAAAACCTGGATGGCGCGTGACTCCCGCGCATAAATCTGGGCTAATATTGTCCAACCAGTGGTGTGAGTAATAGGTGACTGATTTGTTTATACCTTTAGTGTGGGTGGTTGAACAACGATATTTGTATTCATTCCAATGTAACTATCTGTCATCTTTTACATTAGATAAATACTGTACAACACGTTGATTGATATAGAGGACAGACGCGTACCCAGGCTAAATTTAAGTAGATTCAAGAATATGATACATTCTGAAAGTAACTAGTTTAACCCCGTGTCAGTCTAGAATTTGATTGATTTTAATTTCTTGTGAAAGTCTTATTTACCATCCCTTTATAATTTATACCACCTATTTTTTATCTTTGAAAAACTATGTGGACTCAGCCGAGTACTTGCATTCTAGATCATAGAATGACACAAACTTATAACTAGTTGTTTAGAATACATGTAATCTGTATGTTGTCTACACACAAGAATATTGGTTTTAGTTTGATTCGTTTATCACCAAAGCTACATTGTTGTTTTCAGTACATATCCAGGTTTCATTCGCTAAATAATGATGTATTAAACTGACATTGTGTCTACAGTAGTTCACACATTATTGTTTTATAATTTTGAGGCATGAATTTACTTGAATGACGAAGATATTAGGACACGTATATTTCTTATTTTTTTCTACGTAATGTTTACTTTACGGACATTGGACTTATTCGCGTTTGTTATGTTAGATTTGTTTAATGTGCGGATAAAGTTTCTACTGTATGCGCCACTTTTATTCTGTATGTGGCATTTGGTCATTGTTCTTGTGTATTGTTGAATTGTCTGTGATGTTATACCGATATTGTCAAAGGTGTAACAAATCATCGTAAAATCTAACCAAACTATTGAAAGCATCTAATCGACTACAGACAGAGGTGTATTGGTATAATAATATTTGACAGATAGTTCGGATATTTATTAAGAGTCATATCGTCCGTTGAGGTTAGTGGAAAAAAAGACCTTTCGTATTTATGTTTGATTTTATGTCAATATTATGTGACAAGAAAAACTGCGTGTTTTCTTATTCACATACCTATTAAAGTACTTGTTTTGAATATCTTCATGCGCCGATTTAACAAATATTTATCAGAAACAGTAAGCCTTTCGTACCACATATTTGTGGGAAATATATCTCTTAACATGGGGAGTTACCCGAATCAAGAAAGTATGGATACTAGTATCTAATATAGTGCTCTCTGATTGTGAGAGGCGGATCTCAATAAAATTCGATCCTTTCACACAATATGCCTCCGCACAATCCTTCGGATATTTTGGCCTGAAAAGATCATTAACGAAGACCTACAAAAAAGATGCGATCAGGAGGACATGGGTACCACCATAACAAGACGCAGATGGAAATGGATATGACATGTTCTCCGGAGAGACCCCCAATCAATTATAAGAACAGCACTATACTGGACCCTAGATGGCAAACGGAAAAGAGGAAGACCGAAAACAACATGGAGGAGGACGGTAGAAAACGAAATGAAAGTGATGCGGCACTCTTGAGAAACTTTGACACGCTTGGCCCAGAATAAGCATGGATGGAAGAGCTTTGTTGCTGCCCTACACACCACTGAGTGTACAGGCCGATGATGATTGTGAGAAGTTGTGTATTGTATTAAGTTATGATACCCATATTGCTTTGTATTAAGATATGATACCCGTACTGCACTAAGTTATGATTCCCGTATCGTATTGTATTAAGTAATGATTCCTGTATTGTATTGTATTAAATTATTGTACCCGTATTGTATTGTATAGAGATATGATACCCGTATTGTATTAAGTTATGATTCCCGTATCGTATTGTATTAAGTGATGATTCCTGTATTGTATTGTATTAAGTTATGATATCCGTATTGTATTGTATCAAGTTATAATATCCGTATTGTATTGTATTAAGTTATGATATCCGTATTGTATTGTATTAAGTTATGATATCCGTATCGTATTGTATTAAGTTATGATATCCGTATTGTATTGTATTAAGTTATGATATCCGTATTGTATTGTATTAAGTTATGATATCCGTATTGTATTGTATCAAGTTATAATATCCGTATTGTATTGTATTAAGTTATGATATCCGTATCGTATTGTATTAAGTTATGATATCCGTATCGTATTGTATTAAGTTATTATACCCATACTATCACTGGTTTACTATGTATTTACTGAACGGTTAAATCGACTATAAAAATAAATTAGCGACTAGCTTTGTCATATGTGTATATAATGTCACTCGGACCGTACACTGTATGACGGTTGTCATGGTAACCAAAAATTGAATAGTCTGTTGAAATATAAGTCTTTTTTCTAAACTATCAGTCGAAATGTTAAGAAATTAATAAAAAGCGAGTTTGCTAGGAAATGTCAGCTTGTAACCATGTGGACCAGTTGATTGTTAGTACACAGGTGATAGACGTAATACTGTGCAACTATACCAGACCTGTGATTGTTTAACGACGTTGATTAGAGTTAAATTACATGTCAAATGTAGTGTTCTTCTTAATGAATGCGTGAAGTACGTGTACTTGTGTGAGAGACAACATGAAGTGATTCAATCATTTCAGTAAAACACGTTCTTTTCTAATACTGCTTTGTCTTCATGAAGATTACATCGTCTACTATCACTTGTTGGGGAACATAGAGCCAATCGCGATTTAGATTTTTTGTAAGTGTACAAATTTCTGTTCCGAATACTTTGAATAATCGAAATTCGAGTAAAATGTGAAAATTCTTTAATGGAATTTCTTTTCATGGCTTTGTTTGAAACTAAAATGCCACTTATACGGTATTGTGGTATTATTTTTCGTCTAACATCTCAATAATTCGCACATACATTGGCAGACGATAAAATTTAATCTAATTTCTCACAGGTCAAACTATTGTCTGTCACTAATTGCCTTTGTTTTATATTAGTCAAATGAATAATTTATATACTTCTCAACATCTCATGTTAAAATGATCTGATAGTCTGCAAATTTATTGTTAAAAATCTAAATGAGTTTCAAGGTGATCGAATACACGACGCGTGTATGTTTAGTTAGAAAGAATTCCAAATGATGTTCTGACGGTAGACGCTGATCGAATACACGATACGTGTATGTTTAGTTAGAAAGAATTCCAAATGATGTTCTGACGGTAGACGCTGTTTTCGGGAAGGTAAACACAACAGTATCACTTCTGACTATTTGATGTATCTTATCTCTTTTTATACAGCTTGTCATGTTGAACGTGTGTAAGAAATTGAGCATCAATTGTTACATCGCGTGTCTATCTCTTTTCTTTTTTCTTAAATATCAAAAACCACAGTTTGTTTTACTCGGATCCAGTTATGTGTAATGCACTAGTTTATTGTCAGTGTTGGCAATCATTCACACCGGATATCATTAGTTGATAAATGGACTTACAGTAGTGATATAAAACATAATAAGTAATGTAATATTTTTATGAGAATTTGCCTTGACAGAAATGATGGCAGCTTATTTATTCTCTGTAATATCTCAATGCGACTCTATTTGCACGACTTGACATTCACAGCAGTCTTGCATACATTGATGAAGATGGTGGGATATGATATTACTCACGGATTCATTAGAAGTTTGGTCCTTAAGTTATTGAGTACAACGTGCTACGTTATTTTTATATCACGAATATAACATCAATATCTGACAGTTAGAACCAATACAATAGTTGTACAATCAGTCATGCTAACAGTTTGGTGTTTGTCTTATACAACATTTATCTTCAGGGACTTTATTCCCACCGACTTACTGTATTAACTTACTTAAATATTAATGATACAACATTCCTGTAAATGTTTACAAGCGCCACAAAAATCCATTTTCTAATACATGATATACATAACGTTGACTCTAAATTTATTCTATTGACCGGATATTGTATTCCTATGTTGTAGAGTAATTTACATGGAGGTCATAAACATATTGGACATTACAATAGACGTAAATAATATGAGACTAAATTTGCGTACAGGAGATGTAGAATATCATTTCCAGTGTCTGATAATAAATTCTGAAAAAGAAACGTTTTTCGACAGATTTGATTATATTAAAACGTACATATTGACCAGTACAATAAATCTAATTTTTTATATATGACGATACAATGAAATAAGAAACCTTAGTTTATACATGCATTTACGGGGTCTTTTTTGACCAGCATTAATAAGATATTTAACATAAATAAGGTATTTATATGGTGTCAGTACTAGCAGGACTCGTATATATGTATTGTATGTATATATTTGATGTAACACTGTACAGCACACACACAGTAGGCTGTGTATTTAAGTGATTATACCTGAACTATTTACTTTATGATTTAACTGGACCTTTATAAGATTTCCACGGTAAGTCGAGTTTAAACTTTAATTACCAACCGATTGTTAAAGCCCTGTTTGATGTACACGATCATCTTCAGGTCGGTACATCTAAACATGGATCAGAACTATACGGGGTTATGTATTGTTCATCCATTCACACACACCTAGTCGTACAATTTAAATTCAATTCCACACAATGTGACTCTTAGGTCAGCGGGCAGCTTATATCAAGATTGTCACATAATGTGATCTCTTGCTTGTACACAGATATCGAACGAAAACATGGTAAATTCGTAGTATAATCTGTACGTGAAATTTGATAGTTTTCAGCTGTCGGTACAATAACTAACCAAACCGACGAACGTATCCTTATTATCCAAGCATACATCGATTATATTACTGCTAATTCTCAAACATTGTAGAGTGCTGGCGTTAAATTATCCGGGTTTTAAAATCTAACCACGTAAACTCGGTCTAAAGTGTTCTTTGTCTCGAAACGTTCCTTTTTCAACTAGGGGAGTTAACTGTGTAATGTCGGGGATTCCGGAAGTTTTTAATCCGGGATCCTTAAGTTTATACAAATAAAGTATTAAAACAGTGCCTAACACAACCATTGCGTGTATTATTATAGATATAAGTAATTGTATTATTGTATGATTTCATGATGATGAACTGTACCAAACACGTGTCTGACATTCTAGGATTTGCTGTATCTTTAGAACAATGATGTCTAAAGATGTTCTTTGCTTTATAATATATCTTAGCCTGGTTACAATTATTAGAAAATGTCTGTTGTTGTTGTTGTTGTTGTTGTTGTTGGGGTGATGTTGTTCGACTTTTGAAATTTGCAGTTAGTCGTCGTTTGACGATATATTGAGTGTTCAGATCAATTCAGAAAGCTCACATATCCACGAAATGACCCAGTGTTATACTGAATAGTATGTTAAATGTCCAACCTGACTTATTATTGTCGCTTCACTTTTAATTTCTAGACTTACTTCATAATCAAATATCTTTCCCGTTAAGAAATTGTTGCGGTGGTAGATGTATTTCGTAGATTATTTATGCTATTATGAAACACATAATCCATCATATTTACGACTTTAAATTTATGATAATGGCGGATTACAAAATACAATATACACGTACAACTAAAATTTATGATTATTATTGCAATTAATAATACACAGTTATAATAATGTATATGAGTTAACTAGGTTGCTGGTAACCATTTCTGCATTGTTCATAATTAGAGCAGTTCCGGCATCTTGGACATTAATAGTACATAAGTGTGATTTCTTTGTGTGATCAGTGACTAATCACTTAGCCTCACTACAATGTCGTGTTTTAGGGGACATTTTGCTGACCTTCAGTTAATCCTGGAGCTATTGATTATGATCTTGAAATACAAAGACGCGCCTCAATAAATCTCTGGCTTTGTTGTAGATATTCGTGAATGTTAAATGACTTACACAGCCATGGTAACGTTTATACCACAATTGTTGAAATACATAACACGCGTAAACACAGTTAGTACCGCACGGAATTATCGTGAAAACTTAAACGTTTCAAATAGGCGAGATTTTGACATCGACCATAAAGAACGTGCGGATATTTTAAAGGAAAAAAAACAGAAGATTATTCACAACTTTTTGTTGGATTTTAAACAAAGTGAAATTGATTTTTGCTGTTTTAGTGTTCATCTTTTTCTACTTTAATAAAGAAATATTGCACGAGAGATAAATATCCACCCATTTTTATTTTAATCAAAACAAATTTATTCTTTGTCAACGAAATAGTAAAAGTGATCAGTGTTTTTTCTGTATTAAAATTACACAACGAGCACGTATTTGACTGTTTCTAATTAATAGCACGTGTTTAATGGACGTAATAGTTGTTGGGTGACCAATTCGGAATAATATCACGCAATGTTTGGGACTAACGAACGTTTCAAATAGTGTTGCTGACTTTGAAATGAGTGAATACTGCTGTTTGTTGGTGATTGTAATTACTCTTCTCATTTAAGCTCGTATTCTGTGTATAATAAACTATTTGTTGATGTTGAATATTGCCGGAAATGTTAGGAACAAATTCCCTATCGCCTCTTTCAAAAATACGTAATGAGAACGTGTGGGGTGTTTTAATGTGAAGTAAAAAGGTTACATAAACATTTAAGGGCTAATGCGATGGCTTATGGTGTGTTGTTCATGCAATTCTTTCCTGAAATTATTTATTAAAATATAAAAGTGAACAATATTATTAAGCAATTACGTATCATGGAAGGGAGTTTGTTTTATAGTACGAGTTGAAAAGACTATAAAATAAGAATTTAATGGTCAGTATTTCAAACAGATTTTTTGTAGCCTGACACCGATATAGATTTGTATGGGTTCAACTTGGCAATGTATCACACTTTATAGTAAACGGTCTAATTATGAATGGCATTCATCTCGTAGGGCACTCGTTAAAACGATGTATAGTTACCTGGCGCGGAGTCACGCGGTACGTCATTAAATATTGTCAAGTTTTTCTATTACGTGTGAAAAAACACATTATCGTGTCTATATAAGAGAAAGTTAGTTTTGTCACGAATTATGACACTCACTATGGAAACCGTTCAATAAATATTACATTATTATCATCCAAAAGTCGGAACTCCACATGTTGTATTTGGTACATACAGAGTATAGTATTATGGTTATAATCATGTCAGTGTCAGTAACATAGTCGCCACATTCAAGCCTGGACAATTATTAGTTTCCTTTTGTTGAAGCTGGAATTTTATTTCAAATAATTTTGCAACTTCAGCAGTGTGTGTTTTAAATTGTTCTTGTGACGTGGAAAATAATTTTTTAACAAAGTACAAGTTTGACGAATTTTTCAGCGGTCAGAATATGACGAGTATATCATGGTTGTTACATTCTGTGTCCTGAAATCTATTTGTGAACAACTTCATGTTGCACTGTAAATTATGCTACTTCACATAATTTTATAAAACTGTTTGATATAAAGTTGACATTTCTATGATACTCAAAACTTAAATTAAAATGTTAATTGATGCGTGTAAACACGTATACATATATTTCTTATGAATTTTATGTTTTGGCTGATTGTAAGATTCAAGTCACAGATAGTTTCGCTGTGGTAGTTTACTTTTGCGTGGTAAAAAATAGCGCAGATAGATCCTATCATTGATGGTATGACATTTTAACAGTAAATGGGCTTGTTGTTAAAATATGTCCGTACAAATTTTAGTGTAGATGTTTTAAGATACGCCAACATTGTGAATGTAACAGTGAACAAGATGATTACATATCTTTGTCGTCTCTAATGGATCGTTTGTTTATAGTGAGATCTCTCATTTTGTGAGGATCGCGTGATGAGGACAATATTCGTCTTACATTTGTAACTATTTGTTCTAACTTCATTATATCACGCCTTGAATGACTTCTATCACAACAAAATACTTTTATTTGTGAACTAAAACATCAGTAGATAGTCTACCAACTAGTTTGTATACATGCACATCTTCTATTTGTTCATTTTACACCAGGTTATCTTTTTTGGTTTCGGAAAAAGTGTGAAGAAAATACAATAATTGTGCAATAATTGTGGCAATTTACTAACTCGCGGTACGCAGTGTGTTATTAGTTTTGAAATAGTTCTCTATAAAAAGTGACTTACTCTGGATATTATAATGTTATTCACCACAGAACGACCTTGGATTACGTTCAGACCCACCATAGCGGTATGTATGAAATCATTGATCATGGTGACTCTTAAGATAAAATGTACACAGTTTATTACACGACCATTATCCAAAACACTTAGTATACATTGTAAATATTATGTGTACATGTATACAAGTGGATTTCTTCAATTATTTTTTCTTTTTTCCTTGTTTTCCATTGATAAAATTAGCATACAGATACTTCGCTGGTCACTTCTAGAGACACTTCACTGGTCAGTTCCTGAGAATTTCTCAGATAGGAGTTTATCGAGAGTTATGAACAAAATGACACAGTATGGTCAGGAATAGACATGAATCATCATGAATGCATGTCGAACAATTTCCACTTTTGTGACTGTTCAGATGTGTATATTAAATGTATCTGGAGTTATGTAACTTTTATTCTCTGAGAGTAAATGGACACAGGACGTCACGTGGTACAAGATTGTCCTTTATTTGACAATGTTGTTTTATTATTCCCATTTACTGACTCGAATTATTATTGAATGTATGCCATCTGGCAGTTATTACAGCATTAATTTCCGTACACCATGTTTCCTAGTGCCCTACGATCGATAGACTAGCAAGGAGAACATAGATTTAACTAGCAGGGAGACGATAGAACGAGATATCTGAGAGCGAATGCGCTACGATCAGTGAGGTGTTCTCTCTTCTCGTTTCCCCTGTGTCTGTAGCGTGCAATGTTTGTACTCTAATCGATAGAACTTTTCTCAAATATATTGTCATCTCAAGTTATGATTATGAATTATGCATACAAAACTGAAAGCTAACATGAGAAGTTGATCAAAATGTTCGTTAGAGATATTCTTCTAATTCTGATCGTGGATTACTGATTCTTGTTAATGGTGAATTTACGTTCGCAGACTGGTTAAGAAATATTTTTAATACTAACTATGGCGGATTATGACAGGAATGTGTTACACCAGACTGTAGTGTTGTATTTTATTACTGAAGCTGAGGGATAAAGATTGTTGTAAGAGTTGGGAAATGTAAGGAAATCTGTCAACAAAAATGTTGGATAAAATTCCTTACTTTACTGGAGAAAATGGAGTGGTATTTAATCCTGCTTATATCTTTATATCAATTTTATTATTACTGTATACATTTTTATTTTGTATTTGAACTTACTCTTCTTCAGTCGTTATCGTGTCTTCATTTCTAGAAAGTCTAACATGTACGTTGTTATACAGTGTGTTTTATCAACTATAGACGTTAAGTTACGGGCTCTTGTATAATATTTAATGTCAATTCTCTGTTTTATATTGATCATAGGAGATGTAATATAGTCTGTTTGTTTCTCCAGATGTATGATGCTCCGGTAGTTTGATGATTTGTATCTTAGTACTGCCGGGGCCTTACACGTTACAAAACGCATACAAAACATCTTTGTTCGTGTAACATATCCTGTACTCTAGATACAAAATAAAGAAAGCCAGATATGTTTGATAAACGTGGTAACTTGATACTTTCAACACATCAAATACCCGCACGTAAAGTCATACAAACTACTTTACTGTGTATGACGAATATGCCGCAATTACAGAATAAAGTATTGTTACAATTTATGGGTGCGAGGATTGACTTAATGCGTCATACCCAGGATTAATACTACAAGTTTTAACAACTGTTTCAGACGGTTAAGTTTTCCATAAAAAGTTTAGTCATTTTTTCAAAATAGTTAAAAATCAGCCAACCGTTATAAACTAAACCCAACAAATACATTGTGTGTGATTTTATATCTAGGATACATTGTACTGCACAATATTTCATTACTCGGATATTGTGATACGTAAAATCATGTTTAGTTTGATGTGACATTTTGTTTCATTAATACACAGATAGGTGTATTTGATGGTAGCTTGCTGGTCACTTTCTGGACCCCCTGATCCTCGAGAGGAGTCTCTATTCTGAAAGCTATTTCATTCTTAACCTACTTCGGTGAAATGGATTAGATACTGATTAATAATATAAATTGTCTGATAAGTTCACTCTTAAGTCTCTCCAGAATGTTAAAAAACATAAGATTTAGGCGTAGTAGCAAATTTTAAAGTTAATAGTAGACGTCTTTTAAATTGGATTTGTGATTAATTTCGTAAGATTTGAAATAGTGTGCTGGATTTTTTGTCGGTGATTGAAAAGAAAACTCAAAATTGGAGGTAATTTCTCAATGTTCTGACTCATATATTTTTATCTACTTATGTGGCAGGAAGAAAATAAAAGTTTAAGAACTATGAAAACGCAAATCATAAAATACATAAACTATACGAACTTAACACATAGAACACATAAACTATACGAACTTAACACAAAGAACACTTAAACTGAGAACTGAACACATAGAACACATAAACTACGATAACGTAACATGTAGAACACATAAACTGAGAACTGAACACATAGAACACATAAACTACGAGGACGTAACATATAGAACACATAAACTGAGAACTGAACACATAGAACACATAAACTGTACGAATTTAACACATAGAACACATAAACTGTACGAACTTAACTCATAGAGCACTTATACTATACGAACTTAACACATAGAACACATAAACCATACGAACTTAACACATAGAACACATAAATTATAGTGATATCAACCTTTCTAACATCATTGTTTAATAGGGAAACAACATAATGTATTTTATGTGACAATATTGTGCCAGTTTGTTTAGAGGGCAAAGATTTAATTCGATGTTTACATACTTTAGGGTAGTTTCTATATTTGGGGAATCTGTGTAATGTTGGTTGTTTAACATTTTGTTGCGTACAGTAGTGTACAGTACATTTAATATTTTAGTTAACCGTGTACACAATTATATGAATCGCTGAACACAATCTTTATGAACAGTAATTTAACTCTACCATTCAAGTGGTTTCTGGTCTGAATAATTGTGTATTGGATTTTTACCTGAAGCAAAATTTTCTAATTAGTGGCTCGTTGAAATGTAATAGCAAGCTATGTACATACATTCTGTATAAATAAACAATGACAAACGTTTCTGTTTTACAAAAAAATGGATCGAATCTATCGATCGTCCAGAAAACATTCTCTGATCCTGGGAACATACAGATTGGAAGCTACTTCTAATATTCAGCTGAAATGTCTGAAAGGATCAGATAGAGGGAAAAGAATTTTGTTACATATAATTTTCTGACATGGTTGGATGGTAAAATTCTAATCACTGCATATGTCAGCATGAAGTATATTCTAGTTTTATATACAACGCGTGTTCGATGATTCCTTATGAATGTTTCAAAGGGACTGAGATCATTGTAACCGCCTTTTCGTGTTAATCACCTTATTAATACGTTCAATGGTTAACTTGTGTTGGACTATTGTCAATGTAGACACGTTCTAATTCGAGTATACCATCCATCAAACATTAAACGTATTGACAAACTTACTTCATAAGATTATTTTATTTTTATTGTAACAATATTGATACATATACAAACAACTGATCCCCTGATGACGTAATGAGGAACTTGTCTATAAAAATATGTAATACACTTCTACCAAGTCCCAAGTCTGCGATTGAGTTTCATTGTCTATAAATGTAAAAGTCACGATGTTTGAAGAAGATTGTCTGATCATTGATTTGTTTTATTTCTATTTTTATGCATAAAATGTAAAATTTTATTGAAGTATACTGTATTACTTTAGTAGCAACAATTATACATTTATTTATGATGCATCCATCATACGTATAAATAGACAACACGTCCTTCCACGACCATCCGAATCCCCGAGTTAGTCGATCATTCACCAATACATATCAATGCCACTACTTTGTGTCCGAATATTCTAGTTTTGTCTATCTGATAATAATTTGATCATTGTCTTTCATTACATTTACGTAATATTCTTATATAGATTGGGTAAATTAGTCTTATACTTGGGTAATTAGATAATTTATTTGATGTAAATAAAAAAATGAATGTAAACATTATATCAACCTTTTAATGACTGCGCTAGTAAGCTCGTTAAAGCGGAATTGTATTATCCCCCGCCGATGAAATCGGGAGGGGGGTATTGTTTTGGCGTTTTTTCTAGGTTTGTAATACATGCACATTTAAATTTCTACTTTCAGATGTCGTCCTCGGGCGTGAAGTGTTACGCGAGGTTGGACGAATGTCCTAAGGGTGAGTTAACAGTTTTATATGTTTAGAAAATATTCATTCTGATGGAACGAAGTAAGGTCGAAGAATATGACATAAAATCACATTATAGACAGGCTCAGTGTTTGTACAATGTGTCGGAATACTTGATGTTTATATATAGTTAAAGTACATGACCGTAAGATGTTTCGTGGTAACAAATAAAAAGGATAGTTCATGTAATTGATATCCGTCTACAATGTTTTATACTGAGGACGGAAGTTACACCCATATACAGCATCGTCTGCATAATCCCACCGTGTAAATAACCAGGGGACCACAGAGTTATATATTTTGTTGATAAATATCTCTGTATGCTGGTTATATTTCTGTCTATACAAGACATTTCAAACAGTAGGATATGTCAAACAATAACACATTATGTGTCAGTGTTGTCTCCGAGCATCAGCGGTTTGGTTAATATGTACACAATTTATGAAACTAATTCCAATCTTGGGGAAAACCTTTATAAATATCTTGCGTTAAACATTCACACAATGTATTCTCTGGATGTTTCCCGGTAATGTTGTGTTTATCGGTCTATGTACTGGTGTTAAAACACTGCATGTTCCACACTATACCATCAGTAATGATATTACAATTACGCGATTTCTGTGTATTCCTACGTGAACAACAAAGTATGATATTGATAGTAATGATGGTGAAATGTTTTTTTTACTTTTATGATGAGATTGTTACTTTTCTGAATTTATGAGTTATACACGTTTTCTTGTCGATTTTATGATAAAACGTTTTCCCAGGCAACCAATTTCAATTATAAATTATACAGCGTCAGATTCGTAATAGGTGTATGCTTTTTATGTAATCAAACGAATGTTAGATAAGACAGTAATGTAATTTCTCAGACGTTTGATGTTACGGAATCATCTAGGATTGTACTGAACAGTTGTCCGATATCTTTACCACAACATTTAGTGGTAGAACCACATCCTTCCAGCCAGAACTTGTGAATACTGAAGCATATCCTTGTACTGTATGAGCAGCCAAATCATGATCTAAGTTTTCAGTTTTACGAGCACTTTGATTGAGAGTGATTTAAGAGTAAAACATGCTTTAAGTATGAATTTATAGAACGTTCATCATTCTGATCCTCTACAACAAGCAGGCATTACCAAAATAAAATGTAAACTTAGCAGCTGTTTTCTGACTTGTTCAAGTGTTGTTGAAGTTTCATTACGAAATCAGGATCTCTGTTCCTCCTAATGGATTCTCATACTTGAAACAATGTCGTAGAATGTAAGACCTGTATTCCAGGAATTTAAATTTGTGATCAAAATAGTTATAGACCATGATTCCTAGTATTATATATGAACTATCGTGTGTGCTCATCTCTGGAAGACTTTATGTCAGTGTTTTTAGTGTTTGAATACTTGGTCTGCGTTTTACAACTGTTTGCACAAACTCATGATAAATTTGTATGTTATAATTTATGTCTGATAGGATACATCTTCGTTTATTTCATATTAGGAAGTTCAGCCTGAAATTCAGGATGAAGCCTTCTTGTATACACTAGTCCTGAATACCGGAAGTGTAATTTTCTCAGTCTAACTAGGTCAATTTAACAATGGTTGAACTAGCTATCATGACATTATCTTACTATTCTAATGAATAAGATTAGAAACAAACAAACAACATTTCGGAACCATTTTTGTTCCTAATTGGCTAACTGTTTTAATATAAAACGTACAGTGGTTTATATCGATGCTATATCGAATATTTAAAATGTTTTCAATGGAAGTTCGTGTTTTGTATTATTCGTTTTGTAATGTTAGTTCTCCTCTCTATGCTGCCAGAAAATTTAATTCAAAAGTCTTCACCAAATCGAGTCAAACTCGATTATCTTACACGCGTGTATTCCCACTTCGTGGATTTAATGTCATATCCAGCGGCGCTAAAGTTCGGTTCTTGAAACGTTCTAAAATATCGGCGAGAAAAACGTTTGCTGGAGGTGCAGTTGGATGAAGATTCTCACACTTTTGATGTACAAATACAGACGATTGCTATTCTTGGAAGCATAGAATTTCTTGGAACATTTTAGAATTCAATGACGACGTGTGTAATGGTTTATT
Organism: Lutraria rhynchaena; assembly: GCA_008271625.1. Classification (NCBI taxonomy): domain Eukaryota; kingdom Metazoa; phylum Mollusca; class Bivalvia; order Venerida; family Mactridae; genus Lutraria; species Lutraria rhynchaena. The sequence continues at coordinate 674,707 of VIBL01000149.1, read as the reverse complement.
TAACGGAGATACGATAATTGACATCCATCCGGTCTAGATCCGTTTTTGATCTGCGAAAACAATTTGTAAAAATAAGCGCAATACAAGTTTACCCCCTTGTGTTTTTGTCGAAGATTTTACTTGAATGTTCTGATCTTGTAAATGTTTACTTTTATAACAATGCGTTGATTCTTTCTGGAGCGTTCAATTCAATTCAGTGTATTCAGTACACAATATGATTGGTGCGACTATATTTTTTTAAAAAGTGACTAGTCAGTCTATCATTCTTAAATTGTGACTGTTCTGTATATTATCCTTAATTCTAACAATATGATTGGTTCGTCTATAATCACTGATGTTTATCGAGAATTGACTGTGAATTTATGACTTATGTTTTGAAATGTGAAATTTATTTTATTTTAATAGTAATATGTCTCTAAAAGGTAAATCAGTGTGTATTAAGAATTCAAACGCTGTGTTTATTTCCACAAACTGCTTTATAAGGTCTTATAATGAGTAAACATTTGTAGCGTTGCAGTAGAAATAGGATGAAGTTTCATTCAACTGTAGTATTCTTTCACAACAATGAAATGTTAACAGAATTAACATTTGTTCACTGAAGCAATCAAGTGGCTTTTTGAAAGTTTTTATTTAACATTTTCGGATATCAATCTCAAGTAAATCCATGGAAATGTACAGGGCAGCGATGTACTAATTCAGAACAAAACACATTATAGTTTATGCTGATATCTGAACTGAAAATTCTATTTGAATTCAGTGTTCTAAATCCTTTTTACATCAGAGTTGAGATGAAAATCCTCTCAGTGCCTACATTACACGTATATTGTATTTTGTTTGTTATGATATCGTGTGAAACAATGAAACAACACTCTGGGTATATATTCTGATTTTATATGACACAATACACACTTGTTTCCTGGTCTTACCGGTGAGTCTGTTCTTTACACACTACGTTAACATGCGGACTACTAGCACAGTCGGGCATGCTAAATAACAACCATATGTATCACAGCATGTCAACCATCACACTGTCTGTTCTAGTATATGTGCAGATTGTTCAATGAATGCTTCTGATATTTAAGATCCTACCTGACATGGTAGATATTAAAGATGTTCAACAATGAGTCTAGTTATCTGATTCGTTGTATCATTTATCGCCTCAGAGGAATTAAGTAACACAGATGTATCATGTCGTATTTAGGGAACAGGTTTTACTTATGATAAATATTACTCGGACATCTTCTATATTATGTTAATATCTAAGATATTATCTGATCACTGATATCAATGTAACATACCGGCTGGTTCTGTGTCCCAGATGGACTGTAGATCTATAATGGTGTTATCTTGCTTGTTATAAACAAGCATTGATGTTAATTACACGGATCAACAAGATACAGTACAGTACCACATTATGGTGTTACATAACGTGCCGTACTGTTGTCTTCAATAAAAAGAATTTGATGTCGATGTTTCACATCTGACCATTGTTAGTTATTTTCATATTTGTCCATCACGGGTTAAAGTCGACAAACGACTGTACTTGAATCACCAATCAGTAATGTTTCCCTGATATCTAAACGATACACAACAACAAGAGAAATGTTCGCCAAGTCTGTGCCTTCCCTTAAACTATCCGTTCAACCGATAACGATTGTTCACTCATGCTACAACTGGTTCCTTGTGAAGTATGTAGATAGTGGACAGGTTCCTTGTGAAGTATGTAGACAGTGAACAGGTTCCTTGTGAAGTATGTAGACAGTGAGCAGGTTCCTTGTGAAGTATGTAGATAGTGGACAGGTTCCTTGTGAAGTATGTAGATAGTGAACAGAGAAATCAAATCCTCAGGTAGCAATTATTTTCAGACAACAAATCTCACCCGAGTGAGAGGACTAATATTTACATGATAGACCGTGTTTACTGAGTATCATATCTATGAAATACTGAACTATTATATAGATCTTATTACATACATATATCTATTGAAGTGTTATATGTATGTAATATTGAAGCATTATATGTATGTATTGTTGAAGTATTGTATGTAAATTATATTTAAGTATTATATGTATGTAATATTGAAGTACTATATGTATGTAATATTGAAGTATTATATGTATGTAATACTGAAGTATTATATGTATGTAATATTGAAGTATTATATGTATGTAATATTGAAGTATTACATGTATGTAATAATGAAGTATTATATGTATATTATAATGAAGTATTATATGTATGTAATATTGAAGTATTATATGTATATTATAATGAAGTATTATATGTATGTAATATTGAAGTACGACACACGGAACTGGACGAGATCTCTCGCGTTGCCAATTTCTCAAATATACATTCTGTTAGAATTTCACCTTGCTGAAAAACATGCATAACTATTTATTTTAATCTAATATTTGATATATGCCTCAACTATAGATTTACGACAGAAAGAAATAATTGTTGCCGATAAAATAACTAAGTTGCTTTCCCGCCAAGACGGTTTCCAAATTTCTGATCATTTTTATTTTCTTGCGTTTTTATTGCACCGTTGTGTTTAGAGCGAACAAATGGATTGTATGAAACTGATTGTTCTACAGTGAACTATGTTATACCGTTTTTGTGGGTTTGAATGAAAGCCAAGATTTTTTGTGAAATTGTTCCACTTCGGAAACAAAATGTCAGCAAACCCCATTACTGTAGCTATGAGGTGTTTTGGAGTAATTTTCATTGTAAACAAAACAACATCTGTTATCGTATATTTTTTTTGTACTCAACTAATATTTTTAGTCCGGTTTGAAAAATCGCTGAAAGCAATCCGGATAAATGAACTCACTTGTAAATTACATTACATGTTGTGAAGTAATAATAACCACGTGCAAAGTTGATTAAAATTCTCATTTTCCTAATTCGCGTTTTGTTTAAGTTAGCGGCTGTATTTCCTGAGGTACAAACGCACAAACAATGTAAGAAAGGGATGAAAAATCCACATCCGAGTTGTGGACATCTCTGATAACTTACCGTACAAATGCCAAAAAGACCTCTGTGACAATATTTTCATCACCATGTTTCACATGGAAGTGTAGCAATAACTCTGAGTGCATGTACAAAGTACCTGTCTGTCTAAAATTCTAGTTTTAGGTTAATATACGAGTCATAAATCACAGTTACACTGTACGACTGTAAATCTAAATACATGCACTAAAAGTTTCCTCATCAAGTAGTCAAATTGAAACATGTCTCTATCCTGTCAACTAGCCGCACCAAATGAAAGATAAACATTCACCTATCTTTACTGTCAACCAGCTTTAAAAGCGTACGTCCACCGTGAATATTCTACCATGATAAACAAGCATTATATCTCCGAATTCAATCATTCTTGTCGGCAATTTTTGAGAAATTAATATTTAATGATAGGGTATTACTTAAGTGTCTTTTACTCCTGACGATTTCATGTTCCCTTGTTATAAAACTTTTGAAGTCAGTAAATAACTCGAATGATTACACAGAGTGTTTGTATTTCACATTAGGCTCCTCCTCCTGTTTTGCTGGAACAACTGTTTAGCACAGTTCTTCATTTTTTACAAAGAATCATCCTGAAAGCTGAGAACTTACGCTCTTATATTAATACCTGACAGATACTTAAACATATTTCCTAAAGATACAACCAAATACACTGTTCTGTAGTGGTCGTCGCAATATTTTTAGTTAGCAAAAACTCGTTGGTTAGTTACAAGGATACACAATGACCTCAAGTTCCAGTCGGGTCGATATCGTGTAGCCCAGTATTAAAACATGAAACCGTCCTTCTACTTTATATGGTCAGAAAACAAGCGGTTTGTTGACAAGCATATTTATACTATGGTTTGTTGACAGGCATGTTTATACGATGGTTTGTTGACAGGCATATTTATACGGTGGTTTGTTGACAGGCATGTCCATACGATGGTTTGTTGTCAGACATGTTTATACGATGGTTTGTTCACAGGCATAATTATACAATGGTTTGTTGTCAGGCATATTTATACGATGGTTTGTTGACAGGCATATTTATACGGTGGTTTGTTGACAGGCATATTTATTTGATGGTTTGTTGACATGCATTTTTATACGATGGTTTGTTGACAGGCATATTTATACGGTGGTTTGTTGACAGGCATGTTTATTCGATGGTTTGTTGTCAGACATGTTTATGCGATGGTTTGTTCACAGGCATAATTATACAATGGTTTGTTGTCAGGCATATTTATACGATGGTTTGTTGACAGGCATATTTATACGATGGTTTGTTGTCAGGCATGTTTATACGATGGTTTGTTGACAGGCATATTTATACGGTGGTTTGTTGACAGGCATGTCCATACGATGGTTTGTTGTCAGACATGTTTATACGATGGTTTGTTCACAGGCATAATTATACAATGGTTTGTTGTCAGGCATATTTATACGATGGTTTGTTGACAGGCATATTTATACGGTGGTTTGTTGACAGGCATATTTATTTGATGGTTTGTTGACATGCATTTTTATACGATGGTTTGTTGACAGGCATATTTATACGGTGGTTTGTTGACAGGCATGTTTATTCGATGGTTTGTTGTCAGACATGTTTATGCGATGGTTTGTTCACAGGCATAATTATACAATGGTTTGTTGTCAGGCATATTTATACGATGGTTTGTTGACAGGCATATTTATACGATGGTTTGTTGTCAGGCATGTTTATACGATGGTTTGTTGACAGGCATATTTATACGGTGGTTTGTTGACAGGCATGTTTATACGATGGTTTGTTGTCAGGCATGTTTATACGATGGTTTGTTCACAGGCATAATTATACAATGGTTTGTTGTCAGGCATATTTATACGATGGTTTGTTGACAGGCATATTTATACGATGATTTGTTGACAGGCATATTTATACGATGGTTTGTTGTCATGCATGTTTATACGATGGTTTGTTCATAGGCATAATTATACAATGGTTTGTTGTCAGGCATATTTATATTTATTTGTTTACAGGTGTGTTCATACGGTGGTTTGTTGAAAGACATATTTATATTTATTTGTTTACAGGTGTGTTCATACGGTGGTTTGTTGAAAGACATATTTATATTTATTTGTTTACAGGTGTGTTCATACGGTAGTTTGTTGACAGGCATGCTTTTAGGGTGGTTTGTTGCCAAATTTCTGTTCTATGTCTTTGATTATTCAATATACCTCAATACAAGAGTAATATCTTTAAGTCAGCTGGAAATTACCTCATTGTTACATTAGTTCATACATCTGTTATGAAAAAGCGCGTGCATCATTACATGTATATGCATATTCTACAATTACCCTGGAAAAGAACTTATAAAATGACTTTTAATTAAATAATTTCTGTTGTTGTCATTACGTAATTGTATGAGTCCCACTGACAGTGGGTCCGCCATCATATATCGTCATGTTATATGTACGAGACCGTAGACTGTGGTTACACGAGCCTTCTTGTCTTGGTTTTGTATCAATATTGTCCGCGTTCTGTATAACTGTCTATATACCAGTCAATAAGTGTGCTTTATTTCTCGTAAATACCGGAAATGTTTACAAGAATCAACAGATCATAAATAATTGCTTCATGTTCAGATAGATCGAAATTCTTGACAAAGAACTCCAATTAAAACATGATTGACATCTTGGTAGTTATCAAGCTAAGAGGCTTAATTCGTTGTTGGTTTTCATTTTCCCATTTGATGGAATAGCGGATCGCAACATTTCCTGTTTCTCCGCAAAACTTGCTAGAATATCTCTGATAAATCTCCCTGATTCGTCATTATTATTTCGATATAAGATCGGCTACTTTGTGGCTCAATATTACGACAACGAGTCAGTTTATGGTATCATTTTACGACATTGATTGATACTGTATCTAGCATTGTTCAGTCAATATTCTCATTCCAATAATGCTTTGCATCGGTCGTCATGTTCGAATACACGGCAACAGAAAAGTAATTTACGTTCTTTATGTTTCATTAGAAAGGACAATTTCGGTATCCTGTGAAACTTGCTGGTGTGAAATAATGACTTCACATCGCTACACATTTGGCGGGTTTAGTCTCGTTTTGTGTTCAGCTATAACTTATTTTATATAAAATTTCCGAAGTTTGTTTGCATGCATCGAAGTATGCTGGTGCTTCATTTCGTTTTTGTCGTAATTATCAGTGTATGTACTTATTCCGCTAATGGTACCGTATTTTCTCACTTGACTTTGTAACACAGGAGTAACGTTAAAAAGATAAACATGATGTTAGCTGCTTTATCGGGAATATTTTTAAATTACAGATTATGAGGTCACTGAAGTATACATAAAGTAAATTTGAAAAGTTTTGCACGAGTGAATGAAATTTACCCAAGGGACAATCATTCACACTAAGTTACAAACGCATGTTTAAATGTACCAACCTTTTAAATAAAATGAATGTACAGATGAAATCAAACGGCGTTGGATGAAGACAGCTAATTTTATCATGCGTAAAATTGAATTTGCGGTAACATTCTTGTCTTCGAAACTTTTCTTAAGTTTTCTCGAAAATTGTCTAAATTCGGTGCAGCATACTGTATGACCCCTGCCTGAAGACAAAACCAGACAGTATTGGTGTTCATTGATCAATTAAAATCTAATTTAACAGATTATCTTGCCGTCTCTTGTAACACGTTCCTTCTCAAGTTTGAGTTCTATGACGTCCGACGAAGTGCTAAGATATTGAACGCTGAAAATAACCTGACTTTTCTAAAGTCGATAAGATTCCAGACCTACAAATTTATACATATGATATATGTACACATTACACATATTGTCTGTGACATATGTACACATTACACATATTGTCTGATATATATGTACACATTACACATATTGTCTGATATATATATATATGTACACATTACACGTATTGTCTGTGATATATGTACACATTACACATATTGTCTGATATATATATATATATACACATTACACATATTGTCTGTGACATATGTACACATTAAACATATTGTCTGATATATATGTACACATTACACATATTGTCTGTGACATATGTACACATTACACGTATTATCTGATATATATGTACGCATTACACACATTGTCTGTGACATATGTACACATTACACATATTGTCTGTGATATATGTCCACATTACACGTATTGTCTGTGACATATGTACACATTACACATATTGTCTCTGATATATGTCCACATTACACGTATTGTCTGTGACATATGTACACATTACACATAATGTCTTTGACTTATGTACACATTACACGTATTGTCTGATATATATGTACACAGTACACATATTGTCTGATATATATGTACACATTACACATCCTGTCTGTAGAATATGTATTCATAACATTTATAAATGAAAAGAAGACAATTCGTTCTAGTAGGTCCCTTAACGGTTATCTTAAAATATTGAGCATGAAATAGACCCAAATACACGTTCATTATCTTATTATGTAGAAACAACAGTTACATGTACATGAATAACAATCATTGTGTGATGAAAAACACAATGAATTCATTCATTAGTTGTATGTACAATACTTCAACCATAGGTTAGCGAAAGTAAGATTTAAGTTTTCAGATATTCACAGACTTGTGTAGTCTACACAAATGACCCATGTAGCATATTGTAGTATATTTACACTGATGATCCATGTAGCATATTGTAGTATATTTACACTGATGATCCATGTAGCATATTGTAGTATATTTACACTGATGACCCATGTAGTATATTGTAGTATATTTACACAAATGACCCATGTAGCATATTGTAGTATATTTACACTGATGACCCATGTAGCATATTGTAGTATATTTACACAAATGACCCATGTAGCATATTGTAGTATATTTACACAAATGACCCATGTAGTATATTGTAGTATATTTACACTGATGACCCATGTAGCATATTGTTGTATATTTACACAAATGACCCATGTAGTATATTTTAGTATATTTACACAAATGACCCATGTAGTATATTGTAGTATATTTACACAAATGACCCAGGTAGCATATTGTAGTATATTTACACAAATGACCCATGTAGTATATTGTAGTATATTTACACTGATGATCCATGTAGTATATTGTAGTATATTTACACAAATGACCCATGTAGTATATTGTAGTATATTTACACTGATGATCCATGTAGCATATTGTAGTATATTTACACCGATGACCCATGTAGTATATTGTAGTATATTTACACAAATGACCCATGTAGTATATTGTAGTATATTTACACTGATGACCCATGTAGCATATTGTAGTATATTTACACTGATGATCCATGCAGATTATTTTTCACAAATGACCCATGCAGTGTATTCTACACCAATGAACTGCAGAATTTAGCAGTATAATATTATGGCATACTTTTTATATTTCAGGCCATGAAATGGAGCGTTGTGACTATAAGGGTGAATCTGGTCGCTATTGCAAACAGTGTGGTGAACTCACCTACCAACCTGATAGGAACAGGTTTGGAGATCAGTGTAAAATGAGGTAATTGTTTTAACACTTACCTGACATTGCCATGCATAATAGTGTATATCTTATTGATTTTTTTAAAAAAATAGTAATGTATGAACACGCTTCAAATTATCCAAAAACTAATGTTGACTGTAGGCTATAACTATACAAGTAAATAATCTGTGGGACTGTGATTTGCTTATAATACAAATACAGATGTGAAGAAGAAAATTCACCATTTGAAATATTTATTGGCATTTAGGTCATTTAAATACACGCAGCTCTTAATTTAATGTGAGAATTGTGAATTAAGTATTACCATTAAATTTCGTTATTCCATTACAATGTTTTCGCAGGGTTAGAAATTATTTTCCTTAAGTCTACACGACAATTTCAGACTATTTATACCAAGAAACATAACTTTAGGAGTGTCTGTGTACGCTTATCGCTACAGCATTGGCGACAAATCTTCATTTTTTTCTGTCTGGCTTAACAATTACTGATTCTACCTTCTGCAGTAACGTGCACGTTTTAGGTCGGGTAAGTCTGTAAAAAACTCCATTTGTCTGCCAGATAATGTAAAATGTTATAATATCGTAGCACAATTGATCGTTTTGAACAGATAGGAATGGTTAATTCCCGCGAGAGAGGAATAATTTCCATTTGTTGCCAATTCTGATTCACGTGCAGAACGTCAAATTTATGACATAATTATTATATTGATTATATACGTTCATGTTTTTAAATATACATTGAATCGTGTTGGTTGATGCTGTCGTGAATTAAAATTTACACAAATAAAAGTATGCGCAGACAATAAATCGTTCGGATTCAAACTAAACGTAAATAGCAAAATTTTATTTATATAAACTTGGTTGATTGATTGATTGATTGATTAAGTGATTGATTGATTGATTGATTGATTGATTGATTGATTGATTGATTGATTGATTGATTGATTGATTGATTGATTGATTGATTGATTGATTGATTGATTGATTGATTGATTGATTGATTGATTGATTGATTGAGTGAGTGAGTGAGTGAGTGAGTGAGTGAGTGATTTATAGTTTGCATATATTTTAATCCTAACAACTAGTTCACGATTACATTGTCTCTATGCGACATCATTTGACCCATGATTAAGTTGTCTTGTACAGCCCAGTGAGAGGATTCTAATGTCCACAAGTATTATATCTAGTGTACAGAATGTGTTGTGTACGGCATTAACACACACACCTAACCGGAAAAAAGTTTGATTTGAAACTAATATGATTTGTACTCTTGAATTCCTTGCTTAGTCTTTCCACTGATTGTCAACGCTGGATACCGATTTGTCGTCTGCAAAAATCGATGCAGACATCATTATTTCTAGCGGAAAACCTTGTTCCGATTCAACGTCGATATAATCCATGGTGTAGCGGAATTAATTGGAGAAAATATACTTAATTAAGTTATTTGATCATCAAAAGAAGCCGACAGCTGATCTAGATCGGAAGAATTGTTTGACAGGGATAATTTATCTCCCTGATTGAATCCAGCATCCATAATAACCTACGTGTAGATCACATTGTTGTGTGAATCACTTGTTTTCTAGTCTAAGATATACATTGAACAAATATCGACAATTTATCCGACCAGATTACCAGGTACTTCTCTTGTATCTCATCCACGAGCGTAATAAGAGTTAATATTAAACCATGTATTTTGTTTAAAACGATAGTTATGTGTCACTGATAGATGCATGCTTTCTATCGATATTGAGAAAGTAAAAGTTCATTAAACTTTAAATATTGGCTTATCTAAGCTGACACATATCCGACAAATTCTTTTCACGTATTTGAAATTATTATAAACATGTCGAAGTTTCACCACGCGAATTTAAGAACAAGTTGTTAAAATATTTGAAGATAATTTTAACATTGGTATTCCATTAACATTTAGATGTCACGGTTATTGAAAACACCAGGTCTATCTATAATTATCTATATGCGAGGAGATTTTTGGAGTCCTGAAGTATCGAATATATAATATCTAATGTCTGTACGACGGTTCCCTCACGCTATAAACTTTGTTCACCATTCTGTGAGTTATTGAGATGTTATAGTGTACATATCATGAAATGTTATCATCTAAAATTGATCAACATGAATGGTACTGTCGTGATATGTGGAAATATCGTCAACGAGAACTTTGTACAGATCTACCGACGTTTATCAATTAATTAAAGTTGTATTGAAATGTATGGAAATCACATTAAATATACATTGCAGAGGTCACTTCCACAGTATGATACGCGCGTAATGCCAGTTAATACATCGTTATGTGCACCATAATCAGTGTCTCTCTGTTTACTTACGATCGCCAAAAATACAACTTCGAGATTATTTAGAATAACTTTTCATTTAAAAATATGGGCATTTTTCATATACTGCTGGTTGTGTAAACACAGTACAAAATGTAATTCTTACAACAGAAGCGACCTGGAGACAAGCACATTTGTCACCTTTATGCTAATGGACTGTGGACTGTCAAATGTCCATTATAGAATTTTAATATGACCTCTCGTTCAGTGATACGAAGGTAGATACCAGTTGTAAGTTCACTGATGTTAACTTCAATCTAAAGTAATAGTAAAGATAAGATCTGGTTTCATCGTAATAAAAGCTCGGTTAATAACATTCATTATGGGTATTTTATGTGATGCGATTTCCAGGTTGATTGTTGTTCATTTCATTGTACATTCACCTGTTCTCCTGTCTGTGTCTGACGTTCATGACGTCGTTTCAGAAGAGTGGTATAAAGTTGAACATGTTTAACATCTAACATGTTTAACATCTAACATGTTTAACATCTAACATGTCTAACATCTAACATGTATAACAACTAACATGTCTAACATCTAACATGTCTAACATCTAATATGTCTAACATCTAACATGTATTACATCTGACATGTCTATCATCTAATATGTATAACATCTAATATGTATAACATCTAACATGTCTATCATCTAACATGTATAACATCTAATATGTCAATCATCGAACATGTCTATCATCTAATATGTATAACATCTAACATGTCTATCATCTAACATGTATAACATCTAACATGTATAACATCTAATATGTATAACATCTAATATGTCAAACATCTAATATGTCAATCATCGAACATGTCTATCATCTAATATGTATAACATCTAATATGTATAACATCTAATATGTCAAACATCTAATATGTCAATCATCGAACATGTCTATCATCTAATATGTATAACATCTAACATGTCTAACATCTAACATGTCTAACATCTAATATGTCTATCATCTAACATGTCTATCATCTAACCATAAATGAACGAATATCTGCTGTAAAACTTTCTTGCGAGTTTTGAAATAGACGTGGTTAGATCGTGACAACAATTAGGCCGTTATTATACCTCAGTCACTGTTAACATAAGGTGAACTTAATACAAGTGTAAACAATGGTAAATATATGTATGTGTACGTATTTTTTGTTTTCAATATAATCTATGGTTGTCAGTTTAGAAAATAGAAAATTTGATTGGAAAGTTATTCACATGTATGTTACTATACGCTACAAAGGATATCTTTTATCAGTCTGGATGAACTGACGTCTGGACGACTTCATTATAATGACCACTTCCTTAGGATCGATCTTCGATATTATATCCACATTTCGACTTAGTATTTAGACCACGTCAACATTTAGCCCATTTTTGTCCCAAAGTTGGGCTTAATGTCGAGTTCATTGTATGAACTGTAACCTCTCTCCTCTTGTTCTCCACTCACTCTGTGTATGATTATAACAGTCAGCTATCAGTCACCTAAACAATTTGACAATATCTTGTTAAAATCCAAAACAGTTTTTTTTTGTATTTTACGTTTTAGCTGATCATTCGCACAATTAGCCTGTATCCACTGTGGCTACCTGTTTATTCTTCAAGATGAATGTCTCGTCTTTGTGTCCATATACACGATGTTTGTGAACGTTCTACGCTGCTATATAGAGAAATCCAATATCTAGATTTGACATTATTGTTATAATTCAAGTCTCAAAATGTATGAAATGGATCATATGAGGACTTACAACTACCTATTTGTGATCTTTGTATTTTGAAGTTTAGCTTAAATCATTAATAAAATTCCCCTTGTTCAACGCATCATATTTCATTGCTTGAAATTAATCATTGAAACAATTTTGATGTAAATTCATCTGTATAATGGATGATGTCAGCATATGATGGATCGGCTAGCATTGTTAGAAAGAGAGATGACATATACATATAACAGGAACATACTACAAATAATGGTAATTCGAGATAAATTAGTGGGTTTGTTCACAATATAATCCTCCCGTAAAAAGATTGCAATGTTAGGAACGAGATACAAAATAACATCATAATTATGTCCATTCTTCTTTCATATTAAGAACATTCATATTTTTGTAAATGAATAGTGTATGATATTTATGCAATTTTGTCATACATTATTTAAGCAATCAGTAAAGTGAATATAGATGTACTTTTAACAAACGTCCAGATTTGAATAGCTGTAGAACTGAATCTAGAGATGAGGATAAAATAATCATCACTGTATGTCTGTCCGATGAATGCAAACATCATACGAAACTACATTAAGTTGTATTATCCACGAAAGCCGTCCATATAATTATCATATAAAAAACAGTGTGTTGATTACACGTGTATCTGTTTTGAAAAGAATTTGTTAATTGAACTTGTGATGAAGTAATGTTGATAAAATATACCTATGGTTGTGGAATGAACGGTATAAATTGTTCAACTATTTCAGTAATAACATATCAGTTTGTGATGAAAATATGCTGTTCTACGTTGTGCTGTACGTTAAAGATTCCAGATAATTACTGTGTCTTATAATTGTTTCTCTGTCTACACATTGTGTCTGTATATTATATATTGTCAGACAGTCGACTGGAATGTCTGCAAGTGTTGACAGTACTGCATGTGTTGGAATGTGTCGGAGATATCTCCGCTATGTGATCCAACATTATTATTGTGCCATACTGTATTGTTTAACAAATACACCCTGCTATAATCATACCCGCATCACCAAAAAACAACAGACACGAACAATCAACCAATGATATATCATTTGGCACTCGTGTTTCAAGGTGACACAATATTGTCAGTCCTCAGAATTTTTTATTATGTATTATAAATGTGTTTACGGTATACTCTGTCGTGTCTTGAAATATACACACAAGTGTTTAGTATTTATAATTCACTCATCAATAACAATTGGGGGTTTCCGCTTACCCGACCGACGCTGTATTTTTGGTTGGATGTTAGCACAAACTGGATATTTGTTGGCCCCAGTTCAGTACAAAATGCTTCACAATTATACTAAGCATGAATTTGCAGAATTATTTATATTTACAGACAAACATGTAATAAATACAAAATGAAGTACAAGGTGTATGGGGATAAGACACGTGATGCTGAATGTGAATGTGAACCAGGATATCATTTTGAGAATGAGGACCAGCGCGCATGCGTGCCAAACAAACTGTGTGGTAAAGGATATGGACAAGGAAATTTCGGTAAGGAGAACACGTGCTCAAGTTTCTTTAATTAATCGTCCTATGTTCATAATGAACTATGTTAGAGGCACGATAAATTGACTGAGTCAAAATTGTAACATATATATATATAAACCTATAGAAATAGGTAGCATTATAATTCATCTGTAAGGTACAATAATTTGTGTACATTTTATATGATGACCACATGGTGCAGTGGTTTTGAAGTCCGACTAGTAATCATTTTGAATTAATAACTTAAGTCGCAATTTCATAATTGCATTTTTTTTCGTATTTTTTATAGTTTCCACTATTCCGTTACATTTATTGCTTTCTTCTCATTTAAATATACAAATGCATTCAAAAACCGAATGTGCGTATAAACTGTTTTGTCAAATAAAAAGTAACAAAACTTCAAAATTCAAACCTTCACTGGGCCGACTAACTATCTGTACACCTTTGTCCACAGAGCCGTCAGTACTGACTATGATTACTGCTACATTAGCACGCGTAATCAATGAGAATAAAAATTGTCATTGTTTTTGTTTATTTATGTTGGTTATTTTGTCTCGGGTAATTTATCGTGTGAGAACTGTACCTTACGTTTCGTTTTGTTGAAATAAATTGACGACAAACCTACCTCCTAAGTTTGAAACAAAATGTTACTTTTTAAATTTAATACTGAATGCCATGAAGTAGACGGTTTATTGCATGTATCTAAATAAGTTTGTTTCCTACGAAACTTACTACATTCAGTTGTAGCATGATTGAATTCTGTTCTGTTTGGCTTTCACCCACTATTCTGTTGTAAACAAGTGTGTTTGTGATAGTTTAGTTACACGATAGGTTAGACAACTTTTGTAGAATTTCATTTGTTGATGCCTCAACAAGTCCACACGATTTACTTCCCTTGTTATATTTCCAGAGGATGGTCGTTTAACTGGTAAGTTTTAGTGTGTGCCCAAAGATAAACCAAGCACCGATCTCCTTAATGCTAGAAACATGGCCTGATTGACTCTAAAATGTAAACAATGGTCAGTAAATGAGAGATACATTTTTTTAGACCCGTCTGATGAATCAAGTCTTTTTATTGCATGTTAAAAATTGCTTCGATAGAAAATCCCCACTCCTTATGTAGAGCTGGATATTGTAGTAAGGGACGGATATTTTATAAATTATTTGTGCGGACCGAGTGTTTCAGATAATAAAGTAAAATGTATTATCAATTAGAAAACATATGAAATAGAATTTTACGTCTTTAGCTTGCTGTCATGTTTTGTTCCATGCATGAAAGTGTCACTTATTTTAGACGTGCTTTTATGAGTTCTGTCACAGATACCGCGTGCTGGGTTTTAGTCGTATATAACTCTTCCCCTGGTCTAGATTATTAGATTAAATCCGACCTTTTTTCCCATTTTTAATGACTGTACTTTTTAAAAACTTTTCTTGACTTTTTGTATTTTGTCTGTATAGGTCAATATACTGACGTTATTCATCTTTAATCGAGTTAACGAGCTGGTTATTATACAGTTAGATACATTATCTACGGAATTATTATACAATATTTCTTCTTTCAATTTTTAGCAAACTATTTTGCGGGCTGTAGTTGAAACCGGTTGCTTGAGTGTGTTGTATTAAATCTAGCGAACGTTTTTGTTTCAACATTAGACTGTTCTTAAAATTTCAATTTATCATGAAATGTCTTTCTCAACGAATACAGATCACTTCTATTGTCAAGTAGTTTTATAAATTGATTTCATTTATTGTAATAATTGAAACAGTAATCTCCAAAAGTTCAAGACTTGATATTTGTAGCATCTTGTGTAGTCTTCTAGACAAGTCTAGAAATTATATATTGGTTACACGAGAATTCACGTCAAAGCACAGCAACCTGTTTTACTGTCAGCTGTTATACTATAAATATACTGATATATGAGGAATAACATGTTATATGGAGAAATACTAACAATCATTATCTGCATTATCAGTCAATTATATTATACTTCGGGGAAAACATTCTGCCAGTACTTTGCTTGGCTTCATCAAATTTTCACAGCGAGTATATTTCTGGAGCCAATTTTTTCATTCGCA
The DNA here is from genome assembly GCA_008271625.1 of Lutraria rhynchaena. Taxonomy (NCBI): domain Eukaryota; kingdom Metazoa; phylum Mollusca; class Bivalvia; order Venerida; family Mactridae; genus Lutraria; species Lutraria rhynchaena. Next base: position 658,496 of record VIBL01000149.1, on the reverse strand, counting down.
TCTATTTACAATTAATATTGATACAAGATAAACATTCTAAACACAATACGTTTCGCATTGAAAGAATGATATAACCATACTATTTTGTGATTTATCATTATCATTGTTCCAGGTATCAGATACATGTAACTTTACCAGATTTTGTATTATTGATACTATTTATTACATGTGTATGTTTTTGATATAAGTGACAATATGTCTACGTTAAATGCTAAACTATCATCTTCCTTTAAATAATATCTGAAACAATGTAATTCCTCGCAAGTTTGTCTTAAATTACAGCCCATCATAATCTAATAAGTGTAGGTTTAATATAGGTATGAAATTTTGATGACGTAAAAGACTTCGGGTTGATTATACCAGGTCACGTGTTTGTCGCATCTGGAGACAGAGTTCTGCTGTAGACTGTAATGATGCCTGATATGATGATTCTTAGAGTTGATTGAACATCCAGCCTTACTTGTTGTTTGACTGATATGTTGGTGTGGACATGATTATCCTTACTGGTGCTGTTGTTGCTAATTTATGTACTTGTATTTATATTCAGGGTGACAATGTTTTGTACAGCATTCTGTTGCACGTTGAATGAAGTTCTAGTTTGACTGTGGAAGTTTTTATTTGAATATTTTATTACAGCATGGGTCACTGAGGTCTATTAGTGCACGTGTTATGTTGTTAACATTAATTTCAAATCCATATATGTGGATGTTCCTAATGTCATTTTATCTAACTTTAAACATTTTTGAAGTCACTGTTGTACGAGTGAATTTTGACTGGGAAACCTCTGACGGATCGATTAAATTTTGTGTTAGGTATTATCATATAAAACAAACAAGCACATGTACTAGGTCAGTAATAATGCACTGTATAATTAAAAATTATCAGTTTGTCTTAGACATTACATGCATGAAATATACAATTGAATGTAATTTAAAATATCAAATTCAATGTAATACTGAGTGTAGAAACAAAGTTAGAGAGTCAGTTTGGTGACTGTATTAGTTGATATTATCTGTACATTATCTGTAGACTTGCTACAATATGTTGGACTTGTTATACATTTTCTGGTTTATATATTTTGGAAGGTCACATATGAATCAAATTCTGTTTAAAGAATGAAATATACACACTTAACATTTCTCCTTCATAAATGGCTGAACTACTTTTTTAAAAAAATGTATGAATATCTATCTGTCTTATGCAATACACATTACATTACACTGATTTTTCTCAGTCGCCTATAATATAGACTAGTTTTCTTCAATACAATAAATTATTATATTTTAATTTAATGTATAACTTCTCATGATGAACTTCGTTACATTGATTATTTTGTTTTTCTTTTCATTTTATTTTAATTGTTATTCTGTGAAACTTTGAAGATAAGATCGTTCTATTTAATTAGAATTTGATGATTGAAAGTCTTGTGTCTGTAATAATTTTCCAGCGTTTAGACTACAGTCTACCATCTGTCGCTAGGATGGCTCGTATTGACGATATCTCACATTTACGCATGTCACAGTGTACAATTCCATTGTCCATTGTTACAAATGAAGTTAGTAATGATGTATGTCTGCATTGAAGTACATTATAAAACATTTAATTGATAAATCATTTTTGCTTCAGGTATTTGTGAGAAATGTATCGACAAGAATATGTGGTCAGACACACAGGACACATTCTCTAAATGCAAGCCCCTTACCAAGTAATTATATTCATGTACTCTTGTTAAGTTCCTGATATTATTATTGACAATATGACGACTTACAATCTTCACTTTTTTGAAGTTCTTGATATCTTTGTGTCAAAATTTTCGATAAACTGAGCTCTAATACTGGTAGAGAAATTTATACGAGTAATAAATACTTCCCGAATTAGAACTGCGTCAAGTACAACATTTATGTAACATATTCATGTGAATATCACCTCATTGACATTTATACCAAATTAACAGACTTAATAAGGTAAGAATTCACTCGATGTTTTGCAGTTGTGAGAAACAGGGAAAATGCACCATCGTTGAGAGTAACGGAACTTTCGATAATAGATGCGGTCCTGGAGGTCAAGGTACGTCCATGTTTATACAAGAACCAATCAGACTGATGGATGATTCTCCTTAATACAGCCAGACTATCTTTGTTTTGTTTGTTATGTACTAGATCCAGTTGTTCGTAATATTATGTTTAATGTCACCTACCAAAATTTTATTTATGTTTAGTGGAATTGATAAACATGTTGAAACCATTATTTTATGATATTTAGGAGGCTTGTTACATTGATTGAGGTAAAATAAACCCGATGGTTAGGTTCTAATGTATGCTGTCCACAAGCTGCAGCTTCATTGCTGAGAGTGAAAAAGTGTTTTGTTCGCCGTTCTCAAACAGTATGTTTGTTCTGTGCTTGAAATATACGATGCTCTGGTACAGAGATACAGTCATATGTTATTCGTAGTATTTTTTTTTTGTTGTGTTAATTCAGACTAATGTTTTCCCGGGGCCTGCTTTTGATTGATTGTCAAAGCTAAAATATATTTCAGGAATAAATTTCTGGGAAAATTGAACACCTGCTGGCAATCATTGTTTGTTTGTTGTAAACATTGAATGGATGCCAGTTCTGTACTATACTGACGTTTGTCAAGTTTGATGCAAATGTTTCTCTGCTGGTTGTATCAAAATGTAGATATTATATCTAGCTGATTAACACTGATGACTTATGGCTTGTATCTTAGGAGACACATTGACGATATTCCTCTGAATAATACATGATAACAAACTAAAAGTACAACTAAGTACAGCAGTAATCTGTGTGCATATCCATCAATCTTGTTAATTCTTCTCTTTGTCTACACGTCGTGATGAACAACGTTTCTGTTATTTAATACTTATTAGCAGTAACTTTGTCTTAATACAGTTTCATAATGCAGGTCTTGTCAAAATTGGTCTGGATCGTGTTTGTATTCATAGGTTTGAGTAATTATTTCATTTAAGACATAAAATATCTGAAAAAATATCATGGTAAAAAGTCGTACACATGTTATAGATTTGAACTTCAAATATTTAGGACATTTAACTAAAATGCATTGTTTAAACGATGCGAAAATTACATTCTAATCGTGAATTAAGCCAGATTATGTTACTATTGAATGTAGCAAGGATGAGGACAAAGTTACTGTTTCAATTAAATGTAGCAGGTAAGAGGACAAAAGTTAATTTGAATGTTGCAGTGAAGAGAACAATGTTAATGTCACTTTCGGATGTAGCAGGGAAGAGGACAAAGTTTGTGTTGATCTTGTTTCTGAAACATAATGGTCTCTATGTATTTAAAATTGATGACATTTACATGAACATGTATCTGTTGGTGTATTAATGCACAATGTATTTTTTTCTTTCAGATGTATCTAAATGTACGCCTAATTCTACAATAGAACCACCAAGTTCTCCATCAACTGGTGTGGTGTTAGGTGCAGTTTTTGGATCACTAGCTGTTGTCTTGTTGATTCTTGTAATTACTGTTTGTTATCTGAGACGTAGGAGAGAAGCTAGAAAGTCTAAAATCAGAAAAGAACAACTTGAAGAAATGCTACCAGAAATCATCAAACGTTCCAGGAAAGACGAGAAGTATTGTAACAAAGGTAAACTGAAACCTTCAACTTGTATACAAGTACATGGATTTAAATATCAAACTTTATGCATTCTTTAGAATTTTGTAGCGGTCTGTACCATGGCAGAAAAGTTCATGCATATAGACATATCACGAGGTTTACAAGATAGCATGTACTTCACATTGACATCATATTTCTCATTATATGAATATATTTAAAGTTACTATAACTATTAATCTTAGCTTTTTTATCTTTGCTTTGCTTTGCTAATGTGATACATTGATCGCTTATATAATGCATATATTATCTTCGTCACAGTGTTGGACTTTCTACAGAAAGAGATTGAGGATAGAATAAATAACCAGATCTGGGATCTTCCAAGGGAATTATTTAGGAATCATATACAACCTGCAAGATATGAACAACTTGTTGAGAAATACAGAGGTTGGCTTATTTACATTTCATTTGTGTCTTTAAAATCTGTAGGTGCACAATTTATCAGATGTTAGGATTTTAAAACTTTGAACAATTCTCAGGTCATTTATAACACCCTTGTGGTTGTCAAAATTAGTATCACTCTGACCATTACTTGTTCGCTGTACTCAATTAATTATTGTGGATATTATTGTGGATATTAAATTGTGTAAGCCAGCATTTCGTTACCACTGCTTAATATCCTAATCTAGTTAGAATGTATCTACAAATACTATTTATTTACTAAGTTCCTTAAAAATCTTAATGTAATTTCAATTTTGTGGAATTGATGTGTTTGAGTTATTGTGAGACTGTATCTTATATTTTCATGTACGTATTCATATATATTCTTATTTTATATGTATGATTTATGTATATTTATACATGTATTTTGTTTGCATGTCCTTATGTATATTTATATTTTCAGACAAGCAACACAAGTTTGCTATTAATGGATACATGCATGATTGGAGGGGATGGAAAGGCGAATCGCCTAATGCTGTGGAAGAACTCGTTAATTGTTTAAAACATGACAATGTTAAGCGTATGGACATTGTTTTAGAAGTTGTGAATAAAATGAGAGAAGGTAATGAGATACACAAATCTTTATGATACAAAATATGTACAATATAACATACACTATCGCAAATTTCATTCCTGGAATAATTTAGAATGTGTAAAATGCGTACCTAGACTAGCCATAAAGTAACACTCAGAATTTCTGTTTCGCAAATCTGGCAATAATTAATATTATTAATTTAAAAAGTGACACAAAAACTTACTAAATATATCATCGTACTGGTTTATTTCTATGATATCTGAATATTGACATTGTTACCAAAATGTGTCCAATAGAAGTATACTGACTATAAGTCAGAACAGCGGTCACTGCTTGTACCTCAGTCATTAATCAAAGTTGATTGTGTAAAGTATCCATGTTGGATAATCCTTCATAAATCACTTATTATATATATTGATACTTACAGATTTTCCAGAAGTTGTAGAAGGTTATGACAGCTCCAACAGACGATCTAAACCAGGATCTTCTAATTTTTGTTCCGTTCTCTGCCCGGGTTGTTGCGCTGATGATGTTATTGATAGTTATGAATGTAAAGAAGAAACATCCAGTAAGCTTTTGCCTGATCCACCTAACGGTGAAAAGGACACAAATCTTGTGCCACCAAACACTAGTGATATCACCCGTCATCCCCCACCAGGAGACGGAGGCGCCATGACACCGGAAGTTGCTGGAGCCGTCTATCGTAGCGCACCCACTCCTAGCGCACCTGTTCTAGACGGTGATGAATCATATCCCCATGTTGAAGTTAAAGGTCAACATTTCTATGATCGTTCAGATTCCACGCCTGTTCAAGCCAGCAATTAGGTGCTCAACATATCACCATTGCCTAACTTTGTCATGTATGTACGTATGCATTGTTAAAGTGTGTTTGTCGATTCATGTAACCTACATACACCCGAACCTAACTACCACATTGCTTCCTGTAGATATACACGCAGACATTGGAATGTGTTTAGTGAGTGACATTAAAACGAGTGTCCATTTTTGCTTTAAAAGCACGTTACTCTCGTGGCACATTAAAGCTGGCTTTAACTAACCATACATTACAATGTTCACCTACTGGAAGAAATTCTCGCATAGCCTATTTTTTGTGTGCAGTGAGTACTATATTCGGCGTAGTTTGTTCATGCGCGTTTTTGTCTTAAAGACAACGCATATTGTGTTGGAAGACATCAGACATGCATCGTGAGGGATGCCAGGCCTTGGATTGTAATTTTCTACACATTGAAGAATGTGAAAAGTATGCGATAAAACATTGTGTTAATTTTGTTGATAATGTAGTATATTATTAAACTCGTTCTTTTTAGAGGTTCTTCGTTTAACATGATTTGTTCTAAGTACTTTGTAACCACTTTGTATATATACATGTATCTATCAATATATAGTTACATGTGATATCAGAGATAAATATTAGAACATAAAATATAAATCTGACAGGAGACTGAACTTAACATCACAAGCATATGTTCATATTGCACGCGTAGATTCTATTCCATGTAGCAGATTTATAACTGCTTAGTTTCTCTTTTAGTTGTTTGAACAAATTTAGTCAGAATTATGCTTTGGTTTTGTTGACTTGTGAAAAGATAAATGTATTTGTGCCACAAAATAACAGAAACATCATCAGTTCTTTTCTGGACCATGAGCTGGTAGATCTTAATTACCATTTAGTACATGAATTATGTGTTATATTTGATTGTATATAGAGTTGAGTTGATGTAGTACAATAGAATGTACGGTTTAATTACATTTTTGTAAGAATTGCTTTCGATGTATAATTAATATTTGATTTGTTTCTTATTTCAATATTACAATTCATTTCAGATGATAATTTTGTTTTTTGTATGCCTTTATAATATACTTTTAAAGGCATATGTCATTGTTAACTTTCATGTTTATAGATTTGCAGCCATTTTTCGGACATTTCAATGATGGAAATCATCCTGGTGACATAGTGTTCAGTATATTCGTTGATGGTGTCTATGTGTGTTATATAAACTTCATTATACTACACACTGATATTGTATTCACATAAGTTTTATTCTGCCACTTGACGTTCTGTGTTCAATACTAATTTATAACCTAATAAGATTACGTACATTGATGTCAGAGTCTTAATTTGGAAAGGTAGATAAATTAAAACAAATTTAAGTAAAACAAATGTTAGCTCCCTTACATTTGTTCAAGTTTCTGTTAATGTATTGTGTTTGTTTTTATTTTGAATATTTTTTGTTACTGTTTTGATTGTTGTACGTTTATTTCATTGACGTTTTCAACCATACGAAACGTCTACAAATGTTTTATATATATTTACAGCTGTCATTTAATCACAGTTACATTGATGTGAATAGAATGAATTCATACAGTTTACGAATGATTTATGATATATGTATGTGTGTATGTATGTATGTATGTATGTATGTACGTTTGTATTCATGTAATATGTTCAGATTTGTTTCTTATTGAATAAATATCCGCATCTTTAAATCATATGTATGCACATATTTATCTTATCTCGTAACATTAGTTCTTGAACAAAATTTTAAGCACTCCTTAAAGAATTGTACAATCATATAGTTCTACCTATCTATACGGTAACTATTAACTGTCAGACTATGATTTGGAAAATTCATGATTTGGAACTGAACATTTAAACTAATCAAATGAAATAATTAGTTTCGATAGTAAAAACATTATATATTTGCTACGCGTTGGATGACGTCACGCCCACATTGTACGCGACTTACATATGTTAGTTATAACGTCACTTTCATGGCAAAAGTAGCATGCATATGTGAGAAATGACATCATTTTCGCCGCGGATGTGAAATACATGCATAAATATGCTATTTAAAGTCAATTCACTTCATTTCTATGCTACACAAAGTGCTTGTTGCTAACTACATAAATAACCTGTAGTTTGAACGCTCTATGACTACATTTGTATCTGTGTGTCTTTGAACAAATATATATTTGTATGATTATAAATCTTGCAGTATGTTTATATCATATGTCATAAAAATCGCAGTTTAAACAATTATTGTATTTGTGAGGAGGTTAGTATCCCTGTAAAGTTACATGTTTGTATAATCATATAGAATATATCTCAGTACATCGTTTTCTTGCTTCATACTATTACAATATTGTTCATAATTTTGTCAGCCGCTTATGATGTTCATTTTCTTGGGTAAGAAATTTAATGACAAAATGGAATAAAATACTATTTTCAAATCTGAGTTATTTATGATTTTGCATCAGCTTTAAGTAAACATATTGATCGTGTATTGTCTTAAATGTCGATTCTCCAAATTAATTCACAAAATGTGTTTGATAATAGAAATTTAAGAGCTTAACCAGATTAGCGCTCAATTTCCGCTTTGTACATCTCTCACAGAATTTTACTAACTGTTCTTTATGAAAGCCGATTTATCTGGATGTAACATTCAGCTCTCAATATCAGCAATAAGTAAGGGGCAGCAGTGACATTCTAATATCTGAAAAAATCAGCGCATACTAAGCAAAGAAATTCTACATTTACGAAAGATCTACTAAGCATGAAAACACCCTGTGATAGTGAGATCTTACAATTTACTGTCACATATTAATTGTGATCACAACAATTACTGTTTTAAACATTACGGTCAGCGATATCTTTATACATTACAAGGTCATATCATTTTAAGTCATGCACATGTGAGTTTGATAGAATGTTCATGATGCAAACTGTTAACAAGTCATTTTGAAGTTGCCTAACATCAGACAATAAGCTCAACAACAAAAAACACCACAGTGTACACAAATACAGCATACTCAAATACAGCATACACAAATACACTATACACAAATACACTATACACAAATACACTATACACAAATACAGCATACACAAATACAGCATACACAAATACATTATACACAAATACACTATACACAAATACACTATACACAAATACACTACACACAAATACACTATACACAAATACACTATACACAAATACACTATTCACAAATACAGCATACACAAATACACTATACACAAATACACTATACATAAAAACACTATGCACAAATACACTATACACAAATACATCAGACATTAAGTACTAACGGAAATCACAAACCAATTCTGTAGTTAGTGATTGTGACAACTCGTGTATGCACTTGTAATGTCACATAGGTGTATGACATGCATTTCGTTTGCCATGACAACACGACAATGAAACAGTTGAAACCAGTCAATAGAATGTGTTAATTAAACTTGTCCCCAAGTCACCTTATCTATAGTCAAACGTGAAGTCAAACTAGCTGACCCTTAGAAGTTTATTACGACTCACACCATTACGCGTGGGCGGTTTTATTACAACGTTGTAATATTTTCTGTCTAGGTGTGTGTATTAGACATTCTCATTTCCCGAGGACGTCGCTATGTGCAGACTAATAACAATATAGATAGGAGAGTAATTACAATGGAACTATGGAACAATATGTCACAGACAAACAACAAACCAGTCAGTTACATCATGGGAGGAAGTTAATGTCAGAACAGAGCAAGGTTAACACCACAACAGAGTAAGTCTGATATCATAAGGCCTGTCAAAGTGACACAAAGTCTGATGCAATATGAACAAAATGTTCAATTTCTTAATAATTACGCCTCCATCATTGCACTGCGTCTCTGAACAACATTGATAATATAATTAAATTATCCTCTTTCTTGATATATGATACATAAAATATCAAGAACAAATGCGTCATGAGTGTTATCTGGTGAATCATTATTGTGAATATTCTACTGAATCAATGCACGGTATGAACGTACATCGTACATTTTTTCTACGTGTGGACAGAAGGCGATGTGTTCCAAACATTATTACTGAGTGTTACCAATTTCATATGACCTGCACTAGAGATTTTAGTGAGAAATATTTATGCACTTGGAAAACCTATACGAGAATAGAATTATCGAGGTCATCATTTATTCACAAAGTTCGGCCCACAATGCATTTAGCAAACAGACAAAGTGGGCGTGTTTTATGACATAATACACAAACCAGATAGCTTAAAAACTGCTTTCTTAATTTCAATATCTGGATACCAGGAGATTAAGCTTGCAGGAGTTTCAACGTTAAACTTATTTCTTTTTTTATTTTTCTATTCGAGTTTTAGCCAGTGACTTTGCTTAAAGTTGTACAGAATTAATTATTTCGTTTCATCTCCCAAACTTTAATTTTTCCTTTGTCTCCAAGCCAAATTGTTTGACTAGACTCATCGTAGCATACAGCATTTGGACAAGAATGATTTAACCCGATGTGTCTTAGGAAATGACAATCTTTGTCAAACATAAGTAAATATTTATGAACCCATTCCGTTACAAATATGTGTCCTCTCAAATTACAAGACAGACCTGAAGGCCAAAACACGGCTTTATCTTCAGCTGTATTATGTTTAGGAAGACATCGACGGAAGTCTGAAGTGTCAAATGAGGCTGTAATGACGCCATTCAAACCATTAACAGACAAGATCTTTCCATCTTTTGGGAATGTCAAAACGTAATTATTATCAACATTCTGAACAAATCGGTAAACTTTTCCAGTATAACCAGATATTGCCACTCGCTTTAATTCTTTCCCCGGGGGAGAATATTCAACAATGACAACTTCATTTGGTGCTTGATTAGTGTAGTTAGGCGCGTCTGTACCACACGCTACAACCGTCTCTCCATCATTGCTTACTGCTATACTATGTAAATACAATTTGTCTGTTATAGAATACATTTGCATATGTTTTCCATTTTTCATCGGTTTTAAACAACGTAGTCTGTAAGAATCGGTCGATGTCGCCAGAATTTTACCATCAACATTTACATCGATATCATTTACTTTAAAATCAGTATAAATTGTATTACGTAGTTTTCCGTCATGGCTGTAGCGTGCAAGTTCGGTACTTACACTTTGATTAATCCAAATGTTTGTTGATGATTTATCAGATATTATTGCCATAGCATTCACCTCTCTGTCTGGGATATCAAATGTGCGCACGAGATCAGCGGGATGTTTGACTTCTTGTAATGTTTCTATGCGTGATTTCAGGGTACCAGTCAGTTTTGATATATGTCTTACAATATCTTGATCATCATTAGGTTCTACGCACACCGTTTTCTTCAATTCACACACTGGTGGTATATACTTCAGTGCGGTTATTGAGCCAAGGACCAATTCCACCACTTTCGTCTTATTAACGTTGCTTTCGTCATTTGTGTCTAAATCCTTTAGTGTAGTTTCACATTTAGCTTTATCTTGTGTACAAGTTGTTAACTCGTGCCTAAGATTATTTTGTAAATCATGTAGACATTTAAAATTATGATCAAGTCGACGTTTAAGGTCCGTTTGAATATCTAAAACATATTCATTTAAGGCTTGTCGTATTATTTGTACATTCCTATCAATGTGTTCCAGAATCAGTTCATTCTCTTTTGTTAGAATATCTTCAACATCACACACATCGTTCATCAGCTTATCAATGACTTTATGGTTTCTATTCAACTCTCCAATTGCGTTGTTTAACTCAATTTTCAGTTTAGCCTCGTCCAGATTTTTACCTACACGCCGTCTTAATAAAAGTGACATGGTTGCGCTAATTCCTGTTTTTTATCAATGATGTCGGTTTCAAACACTGCAGAATAAAACTCAATGGTAAGTCAGTATATTAAACTTATACTTTAACAATCAACAAATTGGAATATAAATAATTAACCATGCAAGTGAAAGTATGAACTCTTTAGCACAGTGTAAAGAAATTCAGTTACATGTACAGAATGACTAATGCTGTAAATATTCAAATATTTTATATCGATTTAAATATCCAATGTTCATTTCATGAATAACCAAAAGTTTAATACAAAGATCACAATAATACATGGGTACTTATATGCTATCCGCTTTTGTTCGATACTGAGACATAATAAACCTGTGATTAAATCAGAAATACAGTTGTTAGTGAATTAACTTGTTTGATTAGATTTATAGATTTGCGTGGTACAAAGGGTTATCGCTGTTATATTGATTAACTGCCAATGTTTTAAAGAAGTTGATCTCAATACGAACAAAAACATTCAATTGGACAGGACGACATGCAATAGCATGGTAAACTGTGCCTGTATAGATATATCAGTGGTTGGCTCTCTCATATTAACATTGAATGTAATAGAAAGAATCAGCTTCGTGGTACTGCAGTCTACGCAATCTGGTACTATATTATGGTATTATGGTTCATGGACACAATATGGTACTATATTATGGTTCATGGACACAATATGGTACTATATTATGGTTCACGGACACAATCTGGTACTATATTATGGTTCATGGACACAATCTGGTACTATATTATGGTTCATGGACACAATACGGTACTATATTATGGTATTATGGTTCATGGACACAATATGGTACTATATTATGGTTCACGGACACAATCTGGTACTATATTATGGTTCATAATTAGTTTTTAAGATAATAAGAGAATATAATTTATGACAGGATATAAAGGTTAATAGTATTAGATAATTGTTTTAGTGACATACAGCTGTACGTTTTGTCTTTGTGACGTTTTTTTTTGATATACTCGAATACTGCCTATGTGACATTCATTTAACTTTGTGCTTATTGCAATATATTGGACTTTAACTTTTGTGTATTTAAATGTAAACGTTGTGAATATAAAATCTGTTTGTGAGTGAATAAATAATATTGAAGAAATATAGATCTTTTTGTTCAAGCTTAATTAATAATCATCAGCAACTGTTACAGCAGATCTGAGCAACCTTTACAAGTCACAAACAGGCTACTGTACCACACCGCTGTCACTAAACCCATTAAGGTCTAAGACAAATATTACACACACATTTTTAGATCTTCATATATGGATACAATGCATATAAATGACAAAAATAATTCTTTAAAAAAATATATTTTATTACGTGTAAAATGGGGAAGATATACTTCAAAATAAGGGATAGGGTTACATAGAGGGGTAAATACATAAATCGGTAAAATATGAAAAAGAACACATTATCTTGACTAGATTTTGACAAACTATGATACAGTATGTATATTTATAATATGTATGTTTATAATATGTATATTTATAGTATGTATGTTTATAATATGTATGTTTATAATATGTATGTTTATAGTATGTATGTCTACAGCGTGTCTCTATGTTTACAGTGTGTAAGTATGTATGTACGCATGTTTAAAGTGTTTTTATATGTTTACAGTGTGTATGTATGTTTGCAATGTGTATGTATGTCTACAGTGTATATGTATGTCTGTAGTGTGTATTTATGTCTGTAGTGTGTATGTATGTCTGTAGTGTGTATGTATGTCTACAGTGGGTATGTATGTCTGTAGTGTGTATTTATGTCTGTAGTGTGTATGTATGTCTGTAGTGTGTATGTATGTCTACAGTGTGTATGTATTTCTGTAGTGTGCATGTATGTCTGTAGTGTGTATGTATGTCTACAGTGTGTATGTATGTCTACAGTGTGTATGTATGTCTGTAGTGTGTATTTATGTATGTAGTGTGTATGTATGTCTGTAGTGTGTATTTATGTCTGTAGTGTGTATGTATGTCTGTAGTGTGTATTTATGTCTGTAGTGTGTATTTATGTCTGTAGTGTGTATTTATGTCTGTAGTTTGTATTTATGTCTGTAGTGTGTATGTATGTCTGTAGTGTGTATTTATGTCTGTAGTGTGTATGTATGTCTGTAGTGTGTATTTATGTCTGTAGTGTGTATGTATGTCTGTAGTGTGTATTTATGTCTGTAGTGTGTATGTATGTCTGTAGTGTGTATTTATGTCTGTATTGTGTATGTATGTCTGTATTGTGTATGTATGTCTGTAGTGTGTATTTATGTCTGTAGCATGTATGTATATCTGTAGTGTGTATGTATGTCTACAGTGGGTATGTATGTCTGTAGTGTGTATGTATGTCTGTAGTGTGTATGTATGTCTGTAATGTGTATGTATGTCTGTAGTGTGTATGTATGTCTGTAGTGTGTATGTATGTCTGTAGTGAGTATGTATGTCTATAGTGTGAATGTATGTCTGTAGTGTGTATGTATGTCTGTAGTGAGTATGTATGTTTACAGTTTGTATGTATGTCTACAGTGTGTATGCATTTTTAAAGTGTGTATATATGTTTACAGTGTGTATGTATGTTTACAGTGTGTATGTATGTCTACAGTGTGTATGGTTGTTTACAGTGTGTATGTATGTTTACAGTGTGTATGTATGTTTACAGTGTGTATGTATGTCTACAGCGTGTATGATTGTTTACAGTGTATATGTATGTCTACAGTGTGTATGTATGTCTACAGTGTGTATGATTGTTTACAGTGTGTATGTATGTCTACAGTGTGTATAGGTTACAAAATATAAGATAGAACACTGCTTCCAAACTGAATAGCGTAAAATGATTTACTTTTCATTAGTGTGTCAGAGACAATTCAATTTTGGCTGCAACCGTGGTCCAGTGGTTAGTGCGCTGGACTTGTAACCCGGCAATATGGGTTCAATTCCTGGTCGCGGCAGGTCATACCCTTCTATGAAAATTTTACAAAAATGTCGATTTTCCTCCATATCTGGTGAAGGTGCTGACTCCTGATGGAAGGGTAAGTTAGTACTGGTTGTATACAGTCCAGGAAAACTGGTTAGGTGAATACTCAGATCCAGTGGCGCGTGCTGTATGCTTAAATCACTATAAACGAGGTACAAATACATGATACAATCGTATATATAAATATCATATTGAAATAAGTAATAACAAGTGATATCAGTAAAACGTCAACTCATTCTCGTTAAATTCCCACTTTTAACGTATAAACATATGTACACAACACCTACAAATGATAATTTTCACCAAATAGACCGACAACGTTTAATAATTCAACAATTGACGACGTGTAATAATTCAACAACTGACGATGTGTAATAATTCAACATCTGACGACGTGTAATAATTCAACAACTGACGACGTGTAATAATTCAACAACTGACGACGTGTAATAATTCAACATCTGACGACGTGTAATAATTCAACATCTGACGACGTGTAATAATTCAACAACTGACGACGTGTAATAATTCAACAACTGACGATGTGTAATAATTCAACATCTGACGATGTGTAATAATTCAACATCTGACGACGTGTAATAATTCAACATCTGACGACGTGTAATAATTCAACAACTGACGACGTGTAATAATTCAACATCTGACGACGTGTAATAATTCAACAACTGACGACGTGTAATAATTCAACATCTGACGACGTGTAATAATTCAACATCTGACGACGTGTAATAATTCAACATCTGACGACGTGTAATGATTCAACAACTGACGACGTGTAATAATTCAACATCTGACAACGTGTAATAATTCAACAACTGACGATGTTTAATAATTCAACATCTGACGACGTGTAATGATTCAACAACTGACGACGTGCAATAATTCAACGTCTGACGACGTGTAATAATTCAACATCCAACGGTGTGTAATAATTCAACATCCAACGGTGTGTAATAATTTAGCACCCGATCGTGTGGAACAATTTAATAACCAACGGTGTGAAACAATTTATCATACGAAAGCGTTTGCAGTTTATGAACTGAGTTTTACCCATCAGTACCCACCATATACCATGATATAAATATTAGTCATATAATAGTTGCTTATCAATTTACCCCTTAATTTGTCCTAATTAATTGTCACAGTAACAGTATAAATTTTGTTAATTTATTCCAAATTCTCTTCCAGCAGATTCAGGTGAAGCAAACGGAGTCACTTGTGTGCAGAAGATACATGACACAATATTAAAATGTTCTGCCAAATTTTAATTTCATTGAGTTTATTTGCTTTTGATCACGTGGACCGGAAGTGTTTGCGTCACGAGAATTACCAGATTGAACATTTTGTTTGATCCGGGTTCATATAACTCCCAACCGGACATTGGAAAGCTTCAGCAAAGCCGTGTGAATTTCTAAGTTCACCTAAAACTCTGAAAAGTAAAAAAATATTTTTCATCTAGAATGATACACAAATAAACGTGGATACAAAGTCTTGCTTATGTGGTCCCGGTATTATAATTATGCCAAACATGGCGGACATAATTTTTGGTCATATAAAAAGTAACCATCTGGTATCTCACTATTTCAGAAGTAAAGTTTGTTTATCCCACTTGATAGTACATATTTTTATTACTTCAAAGAGCAAAAATAATCATTCGGGTTTTCCGGCAATTTCATTCCTCATAACTATCATAATTATCATACTTAAGGATTTTACTTTGCCATAGTATAATACGTCTATCTGTTAAAAAAAATGAAATATTTGTTAGATATAAATAGATCTATATTAAATAAATTCAATCCAAAATAGAATTTTTTTGGGGGTGGTGAGACACGTTTTATCTTGAAAACAAGCGCGAATGACTGTCCATATTTTATCAGCTGATAGGTACACATAATGGCTATTTCGATTGAAACACAGCAATAGGTCGCATATTTATTTAAAGCCAAAAGTGGTACAGTTCATTTAAGCTGGCGCTTAGATTTTACTCCCTAGCAATAAAACTCGTCTTTTGTTTTGTCATCAGCAATCGGTGACGTAAAAAGTCTACAGACGTAACATTGTATTTTCTGGACAAACTAGTTTAGTTGTACTTTAATATGATTAATTGAATATTTTCTTCATATGCGCGTTTTCTAGATGTTTGGTCTAAAAATTCAGCGGAAGTGAAAACATAATCTAAATCAGTTTAATTCACGGTTTAAATCGGCCGAGTAAAATGTAACGGTCAGTGTTTTATTGTAGAATAATGTATCAGTTGTATTACCACCGGCTTGCTTTTTAAGTCTCTCTGGCTGTGTTAGAATGAGTTGTTTAAAACTACATCATCCAAATCAGTGAACATGTTGTTTTGTTTAACTACTACTGGTTATGTAGCGCGAACAAGCATTTAAATAAACGGGAAAGAAACATGCATAAATCGAGTAACAATGAAGATCTTGGTTTTAAAAAGGCTGTTTGATCAATAGATACAAAATATAATGAAAAACAGAAAAATCGCATGGGCGTGGATATATAATTTTTAATAGCGGTATGTGTATACATATTTACCTAAACATAGGAAGACTGTGAACGCTGGTTAAAACACTCCGTTTAGCTGCTTCGTCCGTAAATTTTGAACACCATAACTAAGATGAAACACAAAAAATATATTATATATCATAATATTTAATGTGTTATATAAATAAACAAATTCAGGGGCCTCCGTGGTCAAGTGGTTATGGTCTCTGACTAGTAATCACTAGCCCCGTACATCTGTGAGTTCAAATACTACTCGGGACTAGAAGACAAATGATTTGATGAAGCTGAAAAGTCAACTTTCGTAATGTTGGTAGTTCTACGAGAGGTGTTCAATTTATAGTGAAACACTATCAAAACAAACCTACAATATCTTTCAGCTTAGAAAACCCCATGCAAAGTGATGAATACATGTAAAGTATACACTCACTCATCACGTTTGAACTCGAAATTCAATATGGTTAGACCATATATAATGATTTAGTTTAAAGGGCATTTTTTCGGTGTTTTTGAAGCGAAACATGCCCTACAGAAACACTGTGAAACAAGTAAAACAGACGGGACATAATGTTTCTGTTGCTACTGTGCATCGCATTCATCATGATAAAGGTGTAGTTTGTAATAATGTACGCAGGCAGGTAAAAGAGGAACTTTTACCAAACGTTGTACAGCTGTAGCTGTTGACGTCGCTTGGAAAAACTGTAATGTGATTAAAGTGGTGACTACGCCCACGCAAAGAGAAATGGCAGCTGCGTGTGGGGTGTTTCTAGGCACGGTTAACATAATTATAGGCAAAATTCTAAAAGATAAACTTCAATTCCAAAAGCCGTGTTCATATGCTTAGTGATGCCCAGAATTTGAAACGACGTGATCGATCATGACGTCTATATCTCCGTCTTAACTGTGGAAAATGATCAAATGTAGCCAACACTGACAAGTCTATGTTCTATAAGGGTGGTAGTTATGGTCCACGTCGTGTTTGCTACGTTCGTCCTAATGAGACAGACAACGAAGTTCGAATAACGAGATGCATTTGCACCTGGGTTTTGGTTAGGGCCGGTGTTAGTTTTTATGGCAAGACATCTTTGATTTAAATCAATAAAGCGGTTGAAAGTCAATGCAAAGTATTACACAGATAAGGTTCTAAAGCCGTTTCTCAAGAAAAGATGTTCCATGTCATTTTACTGGAAGAGAAAATGATATGGTGTTCCATCAAGACTCGACTTCTAGTCGCACTGCCACAATGAACATTGATTCTCTCGAGAAACACAAAGTCAATTATATAGCTCATGCAGAATCTCTGCCAAAAAGTATAAATGTAGCTCCCATTTTTTACTTTGGTATTGGGGACATTCGGAACGTAGGTTACAAAAACGCAAGTTAATGACTATGACTGGTCTTTAAAAGGCACTATTAAAGTTAAAAGGAACAAACTTGAGCAGTCGTAAACCTGACTTTATAAAGCTGGACTAGAAGGTGCAGAATGATTTACTATCGGTATGGATCCCAGATCGAGCATCTGTTGCAATAAAACGTACGCGAGTAGATAATTTAGCTGTGTTTAGAACTGTTACACGTCTTCTTCCTCCATTGACACAGTACAGAAAAGTTCTAGCGGTAGAAATGTCTGATACAATGGAACCTGAGTAAGCTGACACTTTTAGATTAAGTTCATCATTTGTGCATGTAACTGACAAAACAGAAGTCATTATTGCATAAAGATAAAAAATTTCTGAATCTTCTCTTTGGTTCCTTGTGATCAGTGGTCTAACTGTACGCGTTTCCACACTGTTTCTACATCAATGTGTATCATTTATGATTTATAGTTTCGTTCTATAAGTAAATAGAATTTCTCAGATGGATGTTTTAAGTTTGAATAAACATGTTGTATTCTTAATGTTATTTTAACAAAGTCAAATTCTGACGAAGCCAAACTCTTGATGTACGAGTATTATGTTTATTATGTTTATTATGTTTATTATGTTTATGACAGTCTAGAGGACACTCTGGACTCCTCTAACCGGCAGAAATCAATTATAATAAATCATAGCGATAAAAAATAAATAAAAAATACCTATCTTGAACATACACGCATACTTACATTTTATATTAGATAGAATGCAACGTTTGTCATGCGTCTTACCTGAGCCGTGTTTATAAAGAAAAGTTGTTCATTTGAGAATTCAGTTAAACCAGGAAGTCGTATATCTTCACCATTGTTTTCTTCTAACCAAAGTCTGTATGCCTGCATACATTAACAGGAAATTACATCATACACACCACACTATTTGGTTTGTATATCACACGTACATCCTGATAAAAACTTAAGAGAAGTTTTCAGTAAAACAATCTCATGAACATAGACAATACTACGAATTATAATGTATTAATGAGACAAACCATGAGTCAGCACGTAGAAAACATTACATTATAACACAGAGTGACAGTAGATAGTACATTGTATTCTAGACGATAACATGAGCAGAATGTCCCAGTAGAACAAAGTGGAGAGTTTACATTTTCTTAGGCCTCATTATAACGTACTGATGACAGCAGTCTGATGTGCAGAAAAACGATTCGAACCAATTTGCGTAACGTGGAAAACGCGAGTAAAATAATTTAATCTTCTAGATATAACCTACCAGGTGACTTTGTTTTATACCGCCGATATCTGCTATGTTTTCACTCAGTGTCGTATTTCCGTTTATCTGTGATAGAATAAAACTATTTGAATAATGAATCAGTGAATGTTGAAAACCACAAGTTTGTCACTACATACAAGAAGAAAATTATACAAAATAATGAAGAAAAACGATTGTTATCATTAAACAATATGTAAAATGTCATCAAGTATTGTCCATATTGTGGCAGAACTGCACGGTTATTTATTTATTTATTTATTTATTTATTTACTTATTTATTTATTTATTTATTTATTTATTATTTATTTATTTATTTATAGGTGTTTTATGGCGCATCGACATCTAAGGTCATGTAGCGCGCATTAAAATGATAAGGATAACAATGATAAGTCATTTAGTGAGATAATGTAAGCTTAAGATGTAAATGTAAAAATGAGAATGAAGAAGTTGTGAATTGTTGCAACAATAAATGTGTGTAATAATTTTTGATGTTAAAAGGAGTGTTTAAGAAGTTATCACAGTTTATTGTAAAGTCCGATTTCTTTTCAGTAGTTGACAATTGTTTCAGGTGAAACAGTTTTGAAAAGGGTGTTTAAGTTTTTAGCATTAAAATGCTTGGTACGACTAGGCTGAAGATTGATGCAATCAATAAGAACACGTTTAATAGAATATGGTATATTACATGGAATACATTCTGGTATATTATCTCTGGTGAGAAGCCAAGAATGGGTTAAACGAGAATGTCAAATTCTGCATCTAGATAATATTACTTCTTCGCGACGAATGGACCTGTAAGAGGGATGCCATTCGCAGTGCCAGTCAGTATCGCATCAATGATTGCCAGGAAGATCAGATAAGGTTAAAAATGAAGAATTGAAATCAGTGTAAGGAATGTTGACGTTTCAAATTGGTAATTTCAGGGCAGACTTAAACTGCATAGTGAAACAATAATATTATGTATATACTGTATGTTGTAACAATAATTGATGCATGTTGTATGGAGTAACAATAATATTATGTATATACTGTATGTTGTAACATTAATTCATGCATGTTGTATGGAGTAACAATAATATTTTGTATATACTGTATGTTGTAACATTAATTCTTGCATGCTGTATGTTGTAACAATAATACATGTAAATTCCTTTTTGGTGAAATAGTTAGTTTGGAAATAGTTTGATTTAGTAGTTGAATATTAGAATCACATGACGTATAATTTTGTATACTTCAGGGACAACTTTTGATTTATATAAAATATGAATATTGAAAGGTAACAAAACTATGCAGTAAGTAATTTACTAACATTCATATTAATGTTGGGTACTTTAAACTCGTTATAGTGGTTGATGACGCATTCTGCCTTCTTGTTATAATTTTCCAGCGAGAAGTTGCTCCACCAGTTGTGTAACAAGCCTTTAGCATCAAATGCTCTTCCTAAAATAGCCCACCAAAAAATTGTAGTTATATAATGTGGATATGTTCAATATGTGTTATACATTTGACTGAAATTAATTATGAAAAGGGACCTACGTGGTCTCTGACTAACTATTACTATAGCCCCTCACTGCTGCGAGTACGAATAACACTCGAGATAAGACGACTTTCACATTAGAAGAAATCTTCAAGCTAGCTTATGGAAAGTTGGAGGTTTTAGATATGCACCCGGGGACTCACGCCACCTTTAAACTTAGTAAAGTCGCCAAATTATCCATGCTGTCGGTGCGACGTTAAACCCCAGTGAAAAAATAAATTATGAAATAACCGTAAACTAGCAGAATAATATGAAGATACATCCTATAAGTTTAACATTTCAATGATGAGGAATAAATATTTACCTGAGGCATCATAACCATGTGTTATTTCATGACCAATAACGAGTCCTATACCGCCAAAATTGATTGATCTGAAATGATTCACCAAGGGAGGAAACTGTTTATATAAATGACACATTTCTGCAAGAATGAATAAACTATAGTTCTAGATGAAGATCGTTACACTCTTCTGTAAGTTGAACGTTTAGTGTTTCAAATAGTCACTTGGAACAAAATAACGTAATACACTACAAAGTAACAGACAAATAAAGTCTGATAATAAACATTAAGCTCTCGCTTTAAAAATATTATAACTTTCAAAACATTGAAACAATGAAATATTCCTTGAATAGTGACCATGTTGTATTTGATGTAGTTGCTGTACGTACGCTGGATAATGGATATCATAGTATGGACTCTGCAATATACCAGCTGGGAAAACTGAAACAAATAAATCAATGTGTTTGTCTTCCTGGTTCCTACATTATACATACATTTTTTTGGATACATGAAAAATTTATGAAGGTTAATGAAGAATCTAAAACGCGATTCTCGTGACGGTTTTATAAACACTAGAATACTATTCTCTTAGATAAGTGTTTTGCATTTAAATTTACTGTGATAGAAACTTAATTAATGTTAAATATTTGTATAAAATTTTAGAGATTCGAGATTCTATGACACCGATAACAAAGCATCAGCATGGATTGATTCAAGATGCAGAAACTGGGTCCGGTAAAGTTAATGTATTTTACAATCTAAACCACAAACCTATAGCATTGAGTCCACTATGATAGAATGCATTCACAATAGCTGGTCGTTCAGGCCATCTGAAAATAGCAAACAAAATTAATGTCAATAAACTTGCCCCAAATATGAGACATGTAAAACTACGTAATATAAATATTACACCCCAGAACCATAATTAATGATGACTGTTATTTGATACATGTATCACTAAGTTCTGGCAGTTTTATTTATGCTATTAGTCTTTGAGTAACAAACCTTTCATAACTTGGCTTTCGTAACTCTGCCAACTGTTGAAGACCTACATATCTCCTGATGGTCCGTAAGTTGTCAAAGAAGTCAGTTGTTGATACAGATACCTTAAAACAAACGACAGACGACATTATCTTATCGTACATGCATCAAAAACATGCCAATCAAATAAGAGCATTTTGCATTTTGATTGTAAAACTACATGCGTGATAAATAATGATAAATAAAAGTATCAAATTGGTAGAAAAAGGAAGATGTTACGCAAGAATATGTTTACGTTACACGAATGAAGAGATTTTCTTGCTGTAGAACTAATGCTGTCTAAAAATGTAACAATTACAAAACATGTATTTTCATCTACATCCAAGCTAAGTCTTACATTGTATAATACAAACATAATACTCATTGTATAATACACACTTACGGTGTAAAATGCACTGTTACATTGTATAATACACATATACATTGTATAATACACACGCACATTGTATACTACACACGTACATTGTAAACTACACACGTACATTGTATAATACACTCTTACATTGTATAATACATTCTTACATTGTATAATACATTCTTGCATTGTATAATACATTCTTACATTGTATAATACATTCTTACATTGCATAATACATTCTTACATTGTATAATACACTCTTATATTGTATAATACAAATTTACTTTGTATAATACATACTTACACTGTATAATACTCACATTGTATAATACTTTCTTACATTGTATAATACACTCTTACATTGTATAATACACATGTATATTGTATAATGAATTCTTACATTGTATAATACACACGTACATTGTATAATACACTCTTATATTGTGTAATACACTCTTACATTATAAAATACACTCTTATATTGTATAATACAAATTTACTTTGTATAATACATACTTACACTGTATAATACTCACATTGTATAATACTTTCTTACATTGTATAATACACTCTTACATTGTATAATACACTATTGCATTGTATCATACCTTCCTTCATTGTTTAATAAATTCTTACATTGCATAGTATACTCTTACATTGTACAATACACACGTACATTGTATACTACACATGTATATTGTATAATTCACTCTTAAATGGTATAATACATTCTTACATTGTATAATACATTCTTACATTGTATAATGCATTCCTACATTGCATAGTACACCATTATATTGTATAATACACTCTTACATTGTAAACTACACACGTACATTGTATAATACACTCTTATTTTGTATAATACAAATTTACTTTGTATAATACATACTCAAACTGCATAATACTCACATTGTATAATACTTTCTTACATTGCATAATACACTCTTACATTGTATAATACACATGTATATTGTATAATGAATTCTTACATTGTATAATACACACGTACGTTGTATAATACACACTTACGTTGTAAAATACTCGCACTCTTACATTACATAATACACATATACATTGTATAATACACTCTTACATTGTATAATACACACGTACATTGTATAATACGCATGTACATTGAATACTACACACGTACATTGTATAATACACTCGTACATTGTATAATACACTCTTACATTGTATAGTACACTCTTACATTATATAATACACTCTTACATTATATAGTACACTCTTACATTGTATAATGCACTCTTACATTGAAAAATACATTCTTAAATGGTATGATACACTCTTATATTATATCATACACTCTTACATTTTATAATACTCTCTTACATTGTATAATACACTCTTGCATTGTATAATACACTCTTACATTATATAATACACTCTTACATTGTATAATGCACTCTTACATTGTATAATACACTCTTACATTGTATAATACACTCTTACATTGTATAATGCACTCTTACATTGTATAATACACTCTTACATTGTATAATACATTCTTACATTGTATAATACAAATTTACTTTGTATAATACATACTTACACTTTATAATACTCACATTGTATAATACACACACTCATTGTATAATGCATACTTATTTTGTATAACACACACATTGTACAAAACACTTTTAAATAATTCACTCTTACATTTTATTAAACATACTCACGTTGTATGATACACTATTGTATTGTACACTTTTAAATTGTTCGAATATATACTTACATTTAAATATATGTTAGTCAGAATTGTATCATTGAAAATAAAACTTGGAAATCCAATCAGTGACTTCATAGCTTCTAACTGAAATTATACACATATTTGCTCGGGTTTAAAAACAAAAATCTTGAAATTAGTGGGTATATCTTTCAATTAGTAAAACAAGGTGAGAATAAACAAAAATAACATTCTGGACGGTTCAAGTTGCATAAATCAATACAACAACGTACTTGTGCTGTGTACAGACACTTCTCTTATTGGACGTTCATGTAATATAATATATATGTTGTGTTTACCTTCTGTAAAGCCTGGTCTTTAGTGACTTGGTCCATCCAATCAGCTGTGTTTACAATATCTTTAAATATACGTCTCAAGTAACTTATTAACTCTAGCATCTAAACATAAATACAACATTAATGTTTATATTTAGTGACAAAACATTTCACCATACTTGTATAATACGCATGATCAATGAATAATCATGTGAGTATACATGATTTTATCTATATAACATAACGACAAATATCAAAAGATTGAACATGTTTCATCTATTGATGAACAACATGTATAATATCTGTTATAATATAAACACTACAATTTGCTATAAATACAAGAACTCTTGGATAATACAATTGTTTACAGTTTTAATTTCGCAAAATGAACAACATTCTAAGATATAAGACAGACGTACATGCTCTCTTTCTTTAGGTCCAAATATTTTCTCAGCATACATACGACCAGTAGCATGGTCTAAATACTGATTCGTATTTTCTGAACATCTCAACCCACGTGACTTTAACTGTTTGACCCCTTCAGTAACCTGTAAACACGAGAGAAGTACTAGTAGTATATCATCTACATAAAAGATAGAAACATTTTAAATGTATTTTCTTAAAAACATACGAATAAAACCAGTTCGCGAATATCAGTAAAACAAAAAAAGATGAAGTAACTTAAGAGTTGTCGCCGAGTTTTATGTACGTCATGTACGTGTAAAATGTTGCTGCCCTTCACACGTTGACACGTCGTCGCTATAGTGACAATAAAAATTACTTTCTTCGTGAAACTATAGGTATATAACACTCTCGTACATTTAACATTACCTTTCTAAACTGTAACTGCATCACACTGAAATCTTCGTCCAGCGTAATTAACTGTTCTATGATGAGACGCCACACGATGTAATTTGCAATTGTTCTGAAATAATATAACACAGTAAGATATTAATATCATCTTGTGACAATAAAGAAGATTACTTATTTAGCACGTGGTACATTCAGTAGTCTTCATACAATGTATTAATCAAGAGGCAATAAAGTCGGTCGGTTACGGATTACAAACATTCATGATTTAATTCTTGCGCTGTCGAACTCCTGTTCATATATGTTGAAGCATATTTTTTCCTAAGATTCTTACTATTAACAATATTTCTAAACCTGTTTGGTGTTTTCTCCAGTAATGGAAACAATTTATCATAGAATGGTTTCATCCATAAAACAACGTGTTCATCGTTGTTGATGATGACGTTAGCATCTTTAAATGTAGCCCTCATATATCTCAACCAGTCAAACTGTAATATACAAACATAGAGACAATAAACCACACGTAGTTGAACAATGCAGAGGTAGTAACACTTAACCTGGTATTCCGAGTATGCGAACAGTTTGTTTTAAGTACTGTGGTAATAATTCCCAGTGCCGAGGTATCAGGATGTACAAAGATACATACAGTCACCCACGAACCAATTTATGGATTATGTACCAATACCAGGCGTATTCTCTCCGTGTAATAACCCGCTTTACCGCACGAAAAACTGGAGTCAGCAGTGGAGGACGAATAGCTTAAACCAAACAGTCACTAAGAACGCCAGTTGTACCCATAGTTCGAGCTCAGTAACTAGAGATTAGTTCACCTCCCACTCCCTGACTGAGCTGACAGGCCAGCTCTGATTAACGACCAAAACACGATAGAATAAAATCATACTAAGTTATATACATAATAACCTTTATCACACATCTGTGCAACTTTTTAAGGTGCCATATAAATAATAATGCTCACTGCAATAACTACGTAAATGACGTCATAAGTTGTATGATTCTAATGTGTGATTGTGGTGGTGTAAGTAGTTAATGATCATAAACTCATAAACTGGATATTTTTCTTGTAAAACAGAGGTGTGTGATAAATAGAATATCAAATTGGGAACTCGTTAGGTATCAACATACGGTGCGAGCTTTGGTGAGTTCCATGTATTCAATACTACACAAACACTTATTCAATATTCTCCAATATGATAATAAGCGTCATGTTTTCCAACTTGGTGTATATGTATTTCATTGCCATGTGAACTAAAAAAGGGGACATTATCAGCGAGGAGAACTGAATGAACACAGCAGTGGTTGTCTCTCATCTACCCTAAGTACGACATGAGTTTACCTTCGGATACCTCGACGACAACATGGACACGTTCATTCTTCTGTAGTTTCCTTCCATATCCCGTCTTTGTGATACAGCTACTGTTATCTACAAAGTATTCAATAAATATGAGTAAATTATCTCGATCAATTTAGTGTATTTTTTGTTCATAGATTTAAGTTAAAAAACTGGTTAGCAGTTCTATAATATTTCATGATAAACATTGAGACTATTTAAACATTTGATACATTCATAGGCGACAATGAACCAATTAAATAATCCACTTAAAAGCAAATACATTCATTTATTGCATTACACTGTAAATACATACCATCTCAGATGTATACTGAATTAAGAATAACCTCATTCACAGTTTTGTATCTATGAAAATTTTAGGGGAACGAGTTTGCATCGCAAGTGCTTATATATGTTATAATGTTTGTATATCGGACAATGTTTGCATATGTGTCTGTGCTGGTACATGTGTAAGTGTTGTATGTGTCAGTGTCTGTATGGGTGTCCGAGCTTGTATATGTGTCAGTGCTTCTATATATGACATAGCCTGTATATGCGTCGGTGTTTGTATATGTGTCCGTGCTTGTATATGTGAGAGTATTTGTATATGTGACAGTATTTGTATATGTGTGAGTGCTTGTATACAAGTCAGTATTTGTATATCTATCAGTGTTTGTATATGTGTCCGTGCTTGTATATGTGACAGTATTTGTATATGTGTGAGTGCTTGTATATGTGTGAGTGCTTGTATACAAGTCAGTATTTGTATATCTATCAGTGTTTGTATATGTGACAGTATTTGTATATGTGTGAGTGCTTGTATACAAGTCAGTATTTGTATATGTGAGAGTATTTGTATATGTGAGAGTATTTGTATATGTGACAGTATTTGTATATGTGTGAGTGCTTGTATACAAGTCAGTATTTGTATATCTATCAGTATTTGTATATGTGAGAGTATTTGTATATGTGACAGTATTTGTATATGTGTGAGTGCTTGTATACAAGTCAGTATTTGTATATCTATCAGTGTTTGTATATGTGTCTATGCTTGTATATGTGACAGTGTTTGTATATGTGACAGTATTTGTATATGTGTCAGTGCTTGTATACAAGTCCGTGATTGAACATGTGTCAGTGTTTATATATGTGACAGTATTTGTATATGTGTGAGTGCTTGTATACAAGTCAGTATTTGTATATCTATCAGTGTTTGTATATGTGTCTATGCTTGTATATGTGACAGTGTTTGTATACAAGTCAGTGCTTGTATTTGCGTCAGTGTTTATATATGTGTCTATGCTTGTATATGTGACAGTGTTTGTATACGTGACAGTACTTGGATATGTGTCAGTGCTTGTATACAAGTCAGTGCTTGTATATGTGTCAGTGTTTGTATAGGTGACGGTGTTTGTATATGCGCCAGTGTTTGTATATGTGGCAGTGTTTGTATTTGTAATGGTGATTGTACATGGAATAGTGTTTGTGTAAGTTTCAGTGTCTTCATATATAGAATTGCTTGTATATATAATGGTGTTTATATATGTCACAGTGTTTGTATGTGCAATGCTGTTTGTATATGTAATGCTGTTTGTATATGCAATAATGTGTTAATATGTGACAGTCTTCAGAACTTCCATTTAAGGTTACTTATTTTATAACTATTCATGTTGTAATTGCTGGAATGTTAGTTTTAATAATTACCTCCGCCAGGTCTACCTCAAAGTCAACAAGTTCTCTCATTTGTTCCTTGGCTGCAGAAGGGCTTGCCCCTAATGCTAGAGCGACATCTGTCGCATATTTGTAATACGCTTTCTTTAATTGTTCGTCCTGATACATATCTCTACCTTCCATTAATAAAGAGGGCTGGTCAAACTGCAAATGGATCAAATGTTATGGAAGAGACGGATGATACATCATATAAACTTTAATCATTGTGTTCATATATTGCCGTAGTATCATATAATAGTAACATACGAATCAGTATTGAGAAAAATGATGATCAACTATTTATCTGAGCTTGAAAGTTGTCAAAAACGCGTTTAAGCCGGGAATAGCCATCTTCAAAATATGGAAGAGACATAGTCTATTAGTAGATATCTCGAATTGTGGAGTACTAATGTATGACGCTAAACACCAAGGATCATTGAATACTGATATATGACGCTAAACACCAAGGATCATTGAATACTGATGTATGACGCCAAACACCAAGGATCGTTGAATACTGATGTATGACGCCAAACACCAAGGATCATTGAATACTGGTGTATGACGCTAAACACCAACGATCATTGAATACTGATATATGACGCTAAACACCAAGGATCATTGAATACTGATATATGACGCTAAACACCAAGGATCATTGAATACTGATATATGACGCTAAACACCAAGGATCATTGAATACTGATGTATGACGCCAAACACCAAGGATCGTTGAATACTGATGTATGACGCTAAACACCAAGGATCATTGAATACTGATGTATGACGCCAAACACCAAGGATCGTTGAATACTGATGTTTGACACCAAACACCAAGGATCATTGAATACTGATATATGACGCCAAACACCAAGGATCATTGAATACTGATGTTTGACACCAAACACCAAGGATCATTGAATACTAATGTATAGCACCAAACACCAAGGATCATTGAATACTGATGTTTGACACCAAACACCAAGGATCCTTGAATACTGATGTTTGACACCAAACACCAAGGATCATTGAATACTGATATATGACGCCAAACACCAAGGATCATTGAATACTGATGTTTGACACCAAACACCAAGGATCATTGAATACTGATATATGACGCCAAACACCAAGGATCATTGAATACTGATGTTTGACACCAAACACCAAGGATCGTTGAATACTGATATATGACGCCAAACACCAAGGATCATTGAATACTGATATATGACGAAGTCAAGAAACCTGGATTTCATGTTCCAAGTGTTTAACATAAGTCAAATTTTGGTGTTCCACGGACACGTCATCGGCAGATTCAATATTATATAAATATTAATTCCTACCATTAGGTAAGTGTATTTAAAAAAATGTAGAATTTAAACCTTACCATGAGTGTGATTATAACTTAAATACTGCGCACACAACACTACAACATTCATCGTTATTAACAAACATTAGAAGTATTTAATACATATTGTTTTATATATAATGTTTTTATAAACAGTACACTGAGTAAATCATTGAGACTAATTAATCATTTAAGTTAATAAAATTATTGTCCCTTCCACTAAAACATTGAAAATTAATCATTTGAAACGGACCACTTACATAAACGACATGCTTGCCGTATATTTTGTAGTCATTCAATATATTTAACCCCATCAATACACCGTGTGGTATAGGCCACACGAAGTTTGTGGTATATTGTCGTGCTTGAGCCACACTTTGTTCCAGATCAAAGTTACTTTCATCCCATGTCTTATCTAAAACAGGCCAACCACCAAGTTCAGATATATACTTCAACATGCCAGTTAATCCCTGGGCAGAAATGGATTCTGAAAATAGATATCATTATTATTACTTAGTCTCAAACCTTGTCGTGTTCATTAAGTCAGTAAATTAAAAATTGTTGACTACATAATATGTTTCAAAATAAAACAATAACATGACCACCAAAGTACAATAAATAACAAGACATAACAGCCCTAAGATTCCACATCAACCTGTATAAAACAAGGTACAGTGTTAAATGAGGAACGTGTAGTGTCACTTTGTTAGCAGTACCATATAAATAATATATGCTTTTAACAACTGTAATAATTTTTACAAAGTAATTCTGACATGGAGAACACGATGTACTTAGGTCAACTGTTGTTGTCATAATATTTTGACAGCTTCTATTTGTTTACTTAGTAAACAGTGCACAAGAAAATAAAGCATGGAAATAAATTTTAGTTTAAATACATGGCTTCACACTTCAATACATCTTACAACTAACCCAAACAATATTAACGGAGTAGAACAAATAGTGTGAAGTGGACAGGTTATTATAAGTTACAAGAAAAACAACACAAAATCGTATCAACAAAAATTATCCAACAATTACGGATTACGAATAATGTTCATGAATTCATTCGTAGTTTTACCTGAGTCCATACACGCTTTATAAAATGTCTTGGCCTTTTTTATCGGATCTATATCATTGTTATCAGGACTCTCAAGTAAATCTGAAGTATGAAAAGTTATTACTTCAATTGTTAGTATAAACAATACACATATTGTTCTAATGGTGCAATACGCTTCATCATAGAACATTCACCAGAACAAAGAAGATAATTCGCATAATTCATAAAAAGATTCTTTCTTCAGAAATTTTACTGCATCAATTTCTGGTACTAGAAATATGTAAAAATAAATGTTTTATGATAATAATTTGATCCTGCGTGTCATTCACGTTGACCAATCTGTTTCGAAACAATGCGATACCTTCAGCAATTTAACATACATGTATAACAGAAAGACGAAAATAAAACTCGGCCTAAAATAAAGGAATAGTTTACATCTTCTCGTATCATACCACAAAGTACTGTAAAGATGTCAGTTAGAATGTAGGCGTACAGTATTTGTTGTCCTACATTTAAACTTTATCTTACCCTGCAGGTCACGTTCCAGACGATCAGACACAGCTTCCATGGTATCGATAGACCCTTTATCTTCTGGTACACGATGTTTATCAACCCACTGGCCACATGCAAACTCATAAAAATTATCACATGGGTCTACTTCAGTCCTCATGGCCCCTAATAGTCTTGATGCTGAAATGGGCATGGTGACAGCCTTATTTACCTTTTGCCTGTTTAACATAATTGGATGTAATGAGTATAATATGTTGCTGTATTTAACAAGGGATTACACTGACATTCAATTGAAAAAAACCGCAAAGTATCCGTTAAAACTTTCTTTAAGCAACTCAACATTACGTAGATACTATTTTGTGTGGTCGTCAGTTGACCAACGTCATTATATTTTTCCATTTTTATCAAGAAAGGTATTATGTGCAATGAATCATACTTAGGTATGAATTCATCGTTTTCAAATCAGACATGATGTTATCATGTTTCAATATCATCGGGGTTTAACGTCGCACCAATAGTAAGTTCATTTGACGATTTTCCAGCTTTAACGAAGAAGGAAGACCCCAGAATAGGGCGACATCTAACTCGCTGGTCCAAATTATCCACGAAGGTTATCGATGGGATTCAGATCTGGACTTTTGCCGGGCCAATCATTAATGAATGTAATATCATTCGTCCAGCGATGGTGTGCACATGTCCAGTTAACACGATTTACGCGGTGATATCGCGTCAATACGCAGCCAACTTAAAGACAACGTCCACGTAGACCACCCTGGCGCAGACGATTACATACAGTTTGGATAGATATTCGGTTGTTGTGTGTACCAGGGGTTCTAGCAGCAGTGGCAGTTTGAAAACGATTGCGTAGGTGTGTGTTCATGATATAGCGGTCTTGACCAGGCGCAGTGACGCGCGGACATCCACTACGTGGTAAATCTTCCGTACGCCCTGTTGTTTGGAAACATTGTCTGAGGTTTCGAACGGATAGAACTGCCAACAACCCTAGCAACCTCATTCGTCGCCATACCAGCATTAAGCATTCTAATGACGCGTTTATGTAAATTCGGTGTAATTCTATGCATATCTAAAAGTAAGAAAACTTAATAAAAATTCTTTTTTCAACGTCTTTTTTTTATTGACAACAAAGTCTATAAAATCAGACTGAAAGGTTTGATTTTATAAACACTGATTGTACTAATCCATTAATACACGAGAAAATCGAGTTTATCGGGTTTTTTTGTGTTTAATGCGTACAATTTAGTAATAACTGGTTTCATTTGACGCATAATCGTTTGCCCGAACATATGTAGGGCATTGGACGTGCTAAATTCTTTTCATTACATTAAAAATATGTATGGAAATCGGAAGTTCCTTCTTTGTCCGGTATAGATAAACACTATATGAATGACTGCTTTCAGAAAACATTGAACTCACTTCGAACACGAACAGTTTTTTTTCGGTTTCAACTGATAAAAATCATCTCCTTTATCCGACAATTACTAATAAAAACAGAACACAAAGCGTAGATTTTACTGAAAATGATTAACTATAACAATATATGAGAATTTCCGGAGACAAACATCACTCACAAAATGACAATGTTGCAAGGTAATCATTTATATGTCTGCACCTGCGCACTGAGACACTATGAGATTTTAAGTGTTAAAGTAATGCTTTTATTTCTCGGCTGATGTTAGGCAGAGGACTTATGAGATTTGAATCACTCCCAGCAATATCAGTTAATGTATTTTCAATTACGAATCTATATTTTCCCGAGGAGAGGTTCCTCGTTATTATAATAGATTATTGCCAATTCGTGCTATACGGCTTATCAAATGAGTATAATCTGAATAAAAGCACCATACTGAGGAGTAAGATCGAAACTTGAAAAAGAATGAGGCAGATATCAGTTCGGGTGAAAAAATATACAAACCAAAGATATTTGTTTAAATGTATTTAATTGTAAACACGACACTAACTTGATTTGAGAAAGTAGAAACTTGAAATGTTTTCAATGATGGCATATAACAAAAATGTATGTATTACCTGACCCGATTCCGTAGATCTAGATTATTTGATTATATGGTGACTGATGAAAACATCACAAACACCACAATATTCACTACCATCGCTATTTTATCATTTATAAAGCTAGCTGCATGTTTAGAGAATCTGACAGTTTACTGTAATCTCGACCTCCTACATAACGTGTCATTTATTTTCTATTTTCGATTTCTTCTTAATAGTTGAATACTGAACGTACAATCTGTGGTTTGTAGATAAGTACACCCATACGTTAACTGATAGAAAACTTATATAAATAACTAGTTCTTGATACAAAGACTGTTGTTTAACATCAAAAATCTTAATTGAATCAGAGAAATGTTTGATAAAACCGACATTAATATCTTACTTTAAAATAGAGACTAGAAAACTACGATGTCTAAATGTTCAACTCGTGATGCCTACATTTTCTATAAGATTGGAAACTGAATAATAAACCTCTGTGTATCGTTTAATGTTCAGATAAGGGAATGGTGTTCAGTAATGACTGTATTAAGAATCAGCATGGTTAACATACACGACATGTTGATAAAGAACATTCTATAAACATGGCTAGCACCTATACCGCAAATCTGCTACGGCTGAAAGTAAGGGATATTTACATATTTGTTAGGTTACATGTAAATCAGAACGCTCTGTTGGTTTTTGTTAAGTTGTACAACACAAACATTCTGTTGATTGTTAGGGAACATGTACAACATAAACATTTTGTTAGTTGTTAGGGAACATGTACAACATAAACATTTTGTTGATTGTTAGGGAACATGTACAACATAAACATTTTGTTGATTGTTAGGGAACATGTATAACATAAACATTCTGTTGATTGTTAGGGAACATGTACAACATAAACATTTTGTTGATTGTTAGGGAACATGTACAACATAAACATTTTGTTGATTGTTAGGGAACATGTACAACACAAACATTATGTTGATTGTTAGGGAACATGTACAACACAAACATTCTGTTGATTGTTAGGGAACATTGTAAGGTTGGAAGTGTAAGACATTATACATTAGATGAACTACTTTTATTACTACGTTCAGATTAAATAACGTGTTCGATCGACCTTATAGTTATTTCGTCATATACAAGTTTAACCGTAGGACTATGAACACGTAACTTACCTGTTTTGATGCAATGTTCCTCTTCACATGTTGACACTACAAGCAAAATGATAATTAAATTATTGCAAGCAAACATAAAGCAAACATTCAAACCAATCGTTTGTGTTTCCCGGACAAAGATGTGTAAGTGTTATTTGTTATGGCCGTATAACGAAATCGAATTCTACCAAGTACTCATGTGTATACGTCATATCTCGTGATATTTTTCTGAAATAAAGATCATCTTAAAAATCAGTCTTATATTAAGGTGACCTCATTATAAGTCGAAATACAGAAATAATGTTGAGAACCACTCAGGAAATCAGTGGTCGTAAACATTTTAAGGATCGCTATGTGGAGTTTTACAGAAATATATTTCGTTCTATGGAGATATACAAATTACACAACACGCCTATAATGACATGAGCCTGATCGTGTGACGCCGTAAAGATTGAGATTAAAGTAAGGCTGCATCTCCAAGTCACTGTTACATTCATGTAGATGTCTTGTATTATAATGATCATGTAAGTAACCCTGTGTAACAATCCGGGACAAAAATGTCGTGTACCGGTTACAGGGCATTATGTGGGCGGACATCAGGCATGTATGCGTCATAATTATACGCTGGATTAACTGTTGAGATGCATGCGGGGTATTTTGTATAATACAAACTGTTATGACAGAAGTATTTGTACTTCAAGTAAGAAGTGAACCTGAACTTGTCATTATAGATATATATTACCTTACCATCATTTCGTGTACATAGATAAACAGGTAGTGGATGACACGAATACAAATCATGTGAACACTGACCACACCTCCCACTATATTCTGGCAGATCGCTTGCTGACGGTATGGATTGTTTGAAGTCAGTTCCCGGATAATTATTGATTATACTTAATAAATGCTTCCGTAAAACGAAGCTGTATCTTAGAGAGATTGGTAATTGAAACAAACTGTTATGGAATAAATGTATGAGTATGTGGTACTGATACAACTTATTGTAATCCCTAAAGTGCAGGGTTTATACTTTATTTTCACACAATAGTATACTAGAAGTCTTTAAGAGGATGCTTAAGAGCGAATGCATGTTTGAAGTTTGAACACATCATACTACTACTCTCACAAAAAGACAATTACACATCACCTCATCAATTAAACAACAAGAAAATTTCACATAATACTGTTTTCACAACAAGATAATTTACTGTCACCATACTAATCTAACAAGAAGACAACTGAACATGACATCACCACCACGCCAATTAAAAACAAGATACGTGTAATGTGACATCACACCAATTACAACATAACAACAACAAAATAATTAACATAACCACAATATTCTAACAACACTATTTAACATCATCACAATATTCTAACAACACTATTTAACATCACCACAATATTCTAACAACACTATTTAACATCACCACAATATTCCAACAATACTGTTCAACATCACCACAATATTCTAACAACACTATTTAACATCACCACAATATTCTAACAACACTATTTAACATCACCACAATATTCTAACAACACTATTTAACATCACCACAATATTCTAACAACACTATTTAACATCACCACAATATTCCAACAATACTGTTCAACATCACCACAATATTCTAACAACACTATTTAACATCACCACAATATTCTAACAACACTATTTAACATCACCACAATATTCTAACAATACTGTTAAACATCGATACAATAATTTATCAATAAGACAAATCAACGTTGGACAATAATCTATCAACAAGACAAGTTATCCTCCCAAAATTATCTAACAGTGAGAATATTTAACATCAACACAATAATCTACCAACAAGGTCACACCAATCTAACAAAAAGAAGTGATCAATGTAACATAAAATGATCAATGTAACATAAAATGATCAATTAATGTAACATAAAATGATCAATCAATGTAACATAAAATGATCAGTTAATGTAACATAAAATTATCAATGTAACATAAAACGATCAGTCAATGTAACATAAAATTATCAATGTAACATAAAATGATCAGTCAATATAACACAAAATGATCAATGTAACACAAAATAATGTGTAAGTGATTGATGAGTCTCTACACTTTAAGAAAGTCGAATTAATATTATACTGGTGTCTCGGGGGATGTCACGTGACATACAATACTTACCGTTCATTGAGTGTGTAGTGTTGTTCTTCTGTGACAGCAGGACAGCAAGAATGATAACAACAATCAGTAACACCAGAATAAGAAATCCATTGAATATCAACAATGGTTGTTTCATGTAGGATTTATAACGTTCCCTGAAATAACAAATATATAGATGTAAATATATTTGAAGTACCATATTAAAACAATACGAAACGAACAATTACTATTTTTGCTTCTTGAACAACAGTGTGGT
The DNA here is from genome assembly GCA_008271625.1 of Lutraria rhynchaena. Classification (NCBI taxonomy): domain Eukaryota; kingdom Metazoa; phylum Mollusca; class Bivalvia; order Venerida; family Mactridae; genus Lutraria; species Lutraria rhynchaena. The sequence continues at coordinate 621,437 of VIBL01000149.1, read as the reverse complement.
TGCATTGAAATCTGTAAAGTTTCATTATCGCATGTATGGGATTTGATGAAAATAGCACGTACTGTACTGTGGATGATATTCTGTATTGTACATGGTATACTGTACTGTACATGATATAATGTACTGTACATGTTATACTGCAATGTACATGGTATACTGTACTGTACATGATATACTGTACTGTACATGATATACTGTACTGTACATGATATACTGTACTGTACATGATATACTATACTGTACATGATATACTGTACTGTACATGATAAACTGTACTGTACATGATAAACTGTACTGTACATGATATACTGTACTGTACATGATATACTGTATTGTACATGATAAGATAAGCGTGTGATACAACAGTCGCATACATGTACATCCCAGGTACATGTGTACCTATACCATCTATCTATTAATGTAGTTTTATGATATTGTTTTATGATGAATATGTGGTAAGAAATAATCATTTTACAATTGACTGGGTACAGTTCCAACATTTTTGCCGTTTAAATGCTTGATTGTAAACTGTGTTACCATCATTATTTCTGTGTGACCATTTATCATTTCAACTCTAGCTTCATGTTCACTGCTTGACAACACTTGATAATATTTTGTCGTTGTTTGTTTAGCATAGTAGTGACAGTCAGAACAATAAACAGATATAGTTTTAACTGTAGTGACATTAGCCTTGTTATATTAATATTATAACCTTATTATACTGTTATATCAACCTTATTATAGTGTCATATTAACTTTATTATACTGTTATATTAACTTTACTATACTGTTATATTAACCTTATTATACTGTTATATCAACCTTATTAAACTGTTATATTAACCTTATTAAACTGTTATATTAACTTTACTATACTGTTATATTAACCTTACTATACTGTTATATTAACTTTATTATACTGTTATATTAACCTATTATACTGTTATATTAACCTATTATACTGTTATATTAACCTTATTAAACTGTTATATTAACCTTATTAAACTGTTATATTAACCTTACTATACTGTTATATTAACTTTATTATACTGTTATATTAACCTATTATACTGTTATATTAACCTATTATACTGTTATATTAACCTATTATACTGTTATATTAACCTTATTATTCATGTGCTGTTTCACTATCTAGACAGTATTAATCATTCCACATAAATCACAAGGTGAGACTGTAGATAAGATCATTATTGAAATGACTTCTGTTCTGAGCGTATACAAGCGTATAAAATCGTGTTTGTTTTAAGTAGAACGCACTAGATGGTAAGATAGTGTTTAATAAAATCATGTTTTATGGACTTCTATCAGTAATACGGTGTTGGAGGTGTGATTGTTGATTACCTCAAAATTCAAGTTGTGTTATTTAATGTTTTTTCTGTACTTTTGCTATAAGCAACACTCGATAAAACAGGATAACAATGACGTGCGCGTACTTTTCAGGGGAGACAATCACTGCAAAAATGAATAGCTAATATTTCGAATTTGAAAATATCAATGAATTGTTTAACTGTAATAACTGAATGAATTGTTTAACTGTAATACCGTTTTGTTAATGCCAGTTTATGAGATATAAATTTTTTGTAGTATAAATATCAATATTTGCAACTGAATGGAAAACATCCGCCAATACTACAAAGAAGCTCGTCGTTGTCCATGTCATGTGTTCAATCAACCAACTTATCTCCCAGTGTTCTAGGTGAAAAGACAGAGTCATTCTCGATATATCTAAATATTTTCAGAAATTGCAATATTTCGAAAATTATCAAAACTAATCGATAATAAGAAGTCTTGGTACTGAGGAAGTATGCTATGTTTTTGTATATTGTGTGATTATATTAGATGCAGAGAGCATGTAAATGATTCAAACATTCAGATTCTCTAAGGAGTGAAATCAAATATCGCGATCTAAAATGCGTCTCACGATGCACGTAAAATGTAATTATATAACTTTCCAAACTATGACAGCTGAAGCGATGGTAGCAGATATTTGTGAGATGTATCAAGCATTTGTCTGGATGAGTAGATAAAATAAATGGAGACTTCGAGGAGATAAAATAATGTTACATGTTCAAGATTAGTTGAAAATTTCTAGTTTATACTATTGTGCTTTATGTTCTGTATTTCAGGTGAATTTAGAAATTTGTGAGTTAATGATCAGATAAACTTGATATCCGACTCAATGTGAAAAAAATATTTTTACTTTACGCCATTGTAAGATTTTTGTCATATCCCTGAAAACTTAAATTCTACTTTGAAGATGTTATAAGACAGTCCTTGGCGTCAACGGATAAATAGATTTTTGTAGTGAATGAAGCGACTCTCCGCTATCTTTAAGAATTTACACCAACAGAGATTTTATCTGACCTTCAGACCGACAGTGCTTAAAACTATATTCTTAATAATAATAATATTTTTGGAGTTTTGAAGAGTGCCAAATTAGAACATGACATTTAATTCGCCAAGCTGGTGTTATGCGACTCTTACTGACGGTATGTGTCACTCTTAGCGGCGCAACATGTCACATGATCATCTACAAACATTAATTTATCCATTGACAACTTCATGGCTTGTTGGACAGCGCAACGACGTGGGTAGACAGAAATCAACGAGTCAACACAACATTTGATGTGGAAATTATTGTGAAATGAGATCGAAGATCGAACGTTTTCAAATTTATGGAGCAGGTTCTTGTTTAGAGATAAAATCTGTCAGGTAATGCATAAAATTTCTCAATGATTAAGTAAGTCTTATCGAAATGGCACTGGCTTTGAGGAAGCAATTCTTAACAACATCTATCAGTCCAAGACCAAAAACAACAAGAAGTTAAGGGATATAGTTGTTTAACTGACGTCAGGATTCTATACTCTATTTCTATATTCTATGTCTATATTCTATGTCTATACTCCATGTCTATATTCTATGTCTATATTCTATGTCTATACTCCATGTCTATATTCTATGTCTATATTCTATGTCTATATTCTATGTCTATATTCTATGTCCATGTTCTATGTCTATATTCTATGTCTATACTCTATGTCTATATTCTATGTCTATACTCTATGTCTATATTCTATGTCTCAAACTATTCTTCGTATAGACAGGCTAAAATATATCAACGTGTCACTTTTGGGATAATTTTTTTAAGATATTCACCGAACATGTTATTTAATGACATCTTACATAGAATACACATGCATATACTTACCCAAACATACGTCCTCCTGACATTTTTGGTTCACTTTTATTCAATGGTTCTCTGTAAAAAAAACATGAAAACGAATGATGATAAAAATACGTAAACTATAAATGACCAAAATAAGAATGAGCAAATATTAATATATCTACGTGGAACATGGGTGCTTCAAATAATTTTATTCAAATATTTTTCGTCAAATCGTAATTATGTACGACAGATGTTTTAGATAGTGCATAAATCATACAAAATCCTCATTTGCATTCTTAACATGTATGAATCAGAACTATGCGAATGATGAATTTGTCTGATTGTGTTTAAACGTAACAGCTTGAGCATTAGTCAATATACATTCATTAGTAGCAGGATCACATGTACAGATTACAAACAACTATCAACTACGGTATAACTTAGGTGGAACCGATTCAAATGTGACTGTTGTCAGTTTAGCGCATAAGAGTCAGGCAGACATGACATATTTACAGAAAGATGATGTGTACTTCAGTGACAACACTGTGGACAGTGATATACACCACTCAACATCCCATAAACAACAGATGGACAATTAGTGGAACATTACAGTGAAAGCACATGAATAAGTTGAAGGAAAACCCGCTAGCTGGAGCCGGCTGTAATCTTATGAATAGGAGTGTTCTCAGTAAGGCTTTTTTAAGTTTGATCCTTGGCCATATACTAAAGTATATATAATATAGGAGTGTTCTTAGTAAGGCTTTTTTAAGTTTGATCCTTGGCCATATACTAAAGTATATATAATATATGAGTGTTCTCAGTAAGGCTTTTTTAAGTTTGATCCTTGGCCATATACTAAAGTATATATAATATATCCACTTTACCGTCGTATAAAACACAATATGATAAACATTCAGTGATCGTTGAACTCTTTAATGATTAAACGTTCGATAATGTAATACAGATATGCCTTTAGTTTAATGGCCCGCTGTTACACTACATTCTTGTTTTATATGTAAAACTCCTGTTTAAACAAGTCTTAAGTAATTTACATCACCAGATAATATTACCATCGACGATAAGTTCATAGAAAACAAAAACACATCAAATTATAGAAAACTTTCAATTTCCATAAAATTATGATAAGATGTCCAAAAAAAATCTCAGCAGTAGATGTTTTATATCAAACAATTTATACGTAATGTATGTTTATCAAACTACAAGTATTATCATTAACCTGGTTATGTATCTAATAGTAGTATAAGATGATTGCCAAATGTACCAGACAGTTCTAGTACACAGTTTGATGTGTACGGTAAGTTATGATGTTAGCATACTCCTGATTCCCTAGGTACAGACGTACATAATGATTGATAATACAATGCTTAGGTTCGAAAAACATTCTCATGTTTCATCTGTTTTGTTTTAAGTTAGAATACAATAGAACGCTGAATATTTGATGTGTCTCCCGAGAAAATAAAACAAAACTAAATACAAGGATTAATACATTGCTTCGTGGTGTATGTACAACAGAGCTACACCCTGATAAAGACTGGGGCCGGTTATTCGATAAATAAAGCTGTTTAACCTCAGTTATTATGATAGAATGATTATACACAGGACCTAGGTTTTCTTGATGCAGTTTTGAACTGCAGTTTGTAATGTACGTTGAAGACTGTGTTGCGCTGACTGAAACTCCACTCATGACGAGATTATGTATGGTCTGCGGACAGCAGTTTATACATGTATATCCAAATATCATCTTCCTTTATGTTACTCTTAAAACTAAGAAGTCTCTACAACATTACATTGATAAGCACGTACATGAACAAAATATGTTGTAGTTATCAAGAACATTATTTTAAACGACATTTTAATTGGCACCATACACTAGTAGATTCGATAGACATCTATATGCAAGGTATTTGACCATCATATTGGACTTACATGTGTATGATATCGTCAGAACACCTCAACGAAAAAACCTGATCCGTATAGTATGTAATACTCATGAAATATCTACATGTAAAAGGTAATCAAGTGAGTACGTACTGTACTGTACATATGAACTGTCGGCAGTGCTGCAGGTTTGTGTCTCAAACAGTGATTTCACAGGCATTGGATCTTAATCGTCGATTTTCTTACTATTCTTACTCATTCAGTATAATGTGATTTTGGCGTTGTGGTTAGTGTAACATTGTGTGGAGCAATATAACAACTGATGTAGCTTTTTAATGATTGTACATACGTTTTATAATTAATACATTAATGATTGTATGTGCTGGGATAAAAAGATGTTTGTAACGCGATAAAATACACATGGGTTTATAAATATATCTCGAAGGGTTTATGCTATAAGCTGGAGCTTAAAGGCTAAACAAAACAGACATCAATAATGATTTTCCGAAAATGTTCTAATGGTTCTACACATGATCTTAAAGCATGTTTCCCTAGTTCAACATGTGATCTCAAAGCATGTTTCCCTAGTTCAACATGTGATCTCAAAGCATGTTTCCCTAGTTCAACATGTGATCTCAAAGCATGTTTCCCTAGTTCAACATGTGATCTCAAAGCTTGTTCAACTGAGTTTAAACAATCGGATGAATTTATTCATCTCTTATCAAATTTGTAATAAACCTCTGATGAGTTGTATTTTAACAACATCGCAGATAATTCTTAGAGATTTGTACGATATAAATACATCGTACATTTTTCATCAAATAAGTGTATTATACATAATGCTTGATTTCAAAATGGTATCTAATTCACAAAAAAATATCTATTCTGTTTTGATAAAACATTGTCTGTAATACATTAAAAATGATATGTTTGTATTCAGTTTCACTTTTTTACCGGAAACATGTGTATTCCAAAAGACTTCTGTTGAATTGTAAAAACGGGCTCATGCCGCAGTGTATGTAAAAGAAAAGCTGTAATTGTTAAACTAGATACTAAATCAGAGCGCATTGAAATGAGACAGAAGGCAATCTACATAAACCTTCAACAGTCGTGACATTTGTTAAATGTAAATGCTATACTACTAAATTATTTTACTAAAACCGTCATCGGTAAATGGAATGTTACCATGGAAGACCGTCACATATAAATTTGATGTTATCATAGAAGACCGTCACATATAAATTTGATGTTATCATAGAAGACCGTCACATATGAATTTAATGTTACCATGGAAGACCGTCACATATAAATTTAATGTTACCATAGAAGACCGTCAAATATAAATTTAATGTTACCATAGAAGACCGTCACATATAAATTTAATGTTACCATAGAAGACCGTCAAATATAAATTTAATGTTACCATAGAAGACCGTCAAATATAAATTTAATGTTACCATAGAAGACTGTCACATATAAATTTAATGTTACTACATAAGACTGTCACATATAAATTTAATGTTACCATAGAAGACTGTCACATATAAATTTAATGTTACTACATAAGACTGTCACATATAAATTTAATGTTACCATAGAAGACCCGCAAAAAGTGATTCTAGCGTGCCAACATGTCAGAAACATCGAAATGTCACTGAGAAGGCTACCTCTGTAAAAAGGCATACTTGACCAATTATGAAATTTTAAGATACGAGACAATCATTAAAGATGATATTTTTTTAATTGCCGAGTATTCGTGTTGTATGGTAGTATCAAAATTTTTTAAAATGTCTATAGATAGAAACATATATTTACAGACCTGACCAACATTCACAGTAGAATTATGTATTGACTATCGTTGTATTTGTATTCTGTGTTAAAAAATCGTAGAATTATAAATCAGTACCTGAATAGTTTGAACAACGGATGTAAGTATAATGTCACTGATGACTGCTTTCAATAATGCCATAAGGCATAAGCGGGGCAAGCACTATAGCGAAATGAGGGGAGATAGAATGTTGTGTACAAACACCAACCATACTGCTAATAGATACATAATAAACATGGGAAATTAGGATAATAAATATCACATTATTTTCCATTGATATTTTTCCTTCCTGCCATATATTTGAATAATGTTACATAACATTTAGACAGTAAATTGGTGCTAATTAACCACGCATGGGTAATCGGCAATTAAGCACACCGTTTACTAATTAGCTGAAGAACATAACACATTATAATGTTGGACACATACAAAAACAAGAAATGAAACAAAGATTTATAAAGCCATCAGTACGTCCTAATCAGTGATTCTACCCTTGTTAATACGTACAAATAGTTTCGCAAATGCGACATATACCTACAAAATAAATAAAGTACATACATGATTGACTTTATTTTCCGTCAATGATAAAAAACTTACACATCCTGTCTGTAGAGTTGAAATATCACTTTTCAAACAATTCCCCAAATGTCACTTTTTACACACCGTACATAGACATTAAAACGAGGTTGAAGCAAAGAACGCGAGCTGTGACCTACATTGTAGAGTCCGACATTTTAATTTTCATAATATTACGCAGATTTTCAAAATTGACAAGAATTAAACAAGAATGCTAACGTGATTTGATTACAGTTACATTCTTGTTACATCAAACACTACATGGATTATGCATTATTTCTAGATTACTAGCTATCACTTTAATTACCGACATTTCATGCTGTACAACTTCATGTAACAGAAAAATTCAGTTTTATCGATGTGAGAAAATAATCATCAATCATATGAAAGGAAATAAATGTTCGTCAGAATATAGTGAAACGTCTTATCTTAACGGACACACTCTTAACAATTTTCGGGCTAGATAGCAAACATTAATTCAAAACTCAACTCGAATGCTACACAACACCGTAATATTTTGAACGTGTGTAAATGTCATATCAATTTAACAGTTACAATGTTATGTATTTTTATTATGTTTGTACGCTAACTAGACAGAAATAATAGTTTGATTTATTTCGACGGAAGCGAAAAAATATCACATACTACAAGACGTACATTAGGCTATTAGACCAATTTTTTGAATATTTGTTGTAAGGGACTGACTAGTAATTTGTGGGACATATTGTAGTCATACGATATTTACAAACAGCGTTAAATATCCGAACTACCTTTAAAAATCCATGAACGATCTGTGAGTTTTATAACTTTCTGGATAGAACTTTTGAATGTCCGAACACCATTATATGGAAGCAACAAGGTGAACATTATGTCATCATTAACATTAATAGCAAAGTTTAATCATCAGCTTCGGAATAATGGTATAATTCATAGCTTCATTTTTTATGTTATTCTTGCGATGTGAAGTCAGATTAGTGCATGTATGTTTATCATGTTTTTTTGATGATTGACACTTTCATCGCTTTTACTTCACTTCTCCCAAATCTTTTATTACCATCATGTCCCTCATTTCTGTTGTGTAAGTCTTGGTGAGATGGAGAACGTTTGTACAAGGTTATATATACAACCTGTCATTGATGAGGTTGTTTTTTTTAAATTACAAATTGGAAAACAAGAATATTTTATATAAGTATTACGAGTATTTGTCTGATTCTGAGATATTCAGTTTCTCAAGGGAGGAGCGTGGTCGGCGGGTTATGATCACTGACTCGTAATCACTTGCCCATAACCAATCCGGGACCAAATTTCACAAGTGAGGGGGCTGTCCAGCTAGCTTGCGAATGGTCAGTGATTATACACAGGCATAAACCTTATGCCTTCCTTCACCGTTAAAGCGAGAAAGTCGCAAAATGACCGTGGCAATTGATACGACGTTAAACTCCAATGAAAAAAGAAGTTTCCCCCTACAACACACAACAAAGGTTGTGTATCCTACATACATCCTAAATAGATCAACATTTATTGATTTCCACAAAAAATAGTTGATCGCACTTACATCACCACTTTTCTAGCCCAAACATTCAAGTTCACAATTTTTGTTTATAAATCTCTATCTTACATTCTGCTTACGTATAAATGTGAAATGTTATATGATCTTTGTCAAGATAAACTTCCACCAAACAATTTTACTTTTACAACATCAACTAAACCTATTTCCCTGCAGTGTAAGTCTGGTAATTATACACTTTATTCATTTAAAACACCAAACCATGATTACAGAATGAAACTAACGCTTCACGCATTGACATAAAACCACGGTGTTAAGTAATAAAAGTTTATGAAGAAATTGTAAACTTTTCAAGCGAAGATTTCCGCCGCCAATATCTGTATTGAGCGTAATACAAATTGCATGAAACACATTTAATTTGGATGACGAGGTTTAAATCTTGTTAGAAAACTAATGTTAATGCATTAAATATGATCTGTTTTGTTAAGATGGCAACTTTAGAAGAACATGTTTGAAATATCAGATTCTCAATAAGATCACAGAGAATCGAAGAAAGTGACGAATAATATTTCTTACATGAAAAAAATAAACTATCACAAATAACACGATAAAAGGTGATAAATGGTATTCAATCTACTGTACAACTGATTAAAAATCTAAATAAATCATGTGGTAGGAGAAAGGATTCACGGGATTAAGACTGCGATAAGTGACTGGTCACATATTATAGTGTAAAACATAACATGTAGCACATAGCGTTACACGAACTTCCTGATACATTTACAATTAAATTAATTTTGTTGTAATCATTGAGCTAAAGTATGAAAAGGCATAGGTAAATGTACTTGTCCGAGTCCAACACGCGCAGTACATAGTACGATATATGAATATGTTTAAGTGCTTACCTAATTGTTACCTCGTCTCCCATGTTTGATTAGCACATACACAGCTGTATAATCCTAAATAAACTCGCAATGCTATCACAAAGCCACAGGTGTCAATTGTAAGGTAAAGTAATCCCACAATAATGATTATCATTTATTGGAAAATGTAATTTGTGTCTGAGAATGTTCCGTCCGTCACTTGAGCTTGCCACCTGTGAACTGATGAAGGTACCAGGATATTCATTTAGCGCGCTACATACTTGTCAGCATCAAGTCATAATACGTACGTATGAATGTTCTTGACGCGAACAGTGTGCCAGATTCATGCCAGATATTAGGACCAGTGGGATGTCTGAAGCACGCACCTGTCCAAAGCGTACACTGTTCAAACTGTGGACGGTCTGGGCGTCGTGAGGCTAAACTTTGTCGCAAGTTTCTGTTTACTAAAGTCTACTTGATTATATGTAAATGTTTTACCTCGACATTGTAAAAAAGTCACAAAATAAACATGGATATTTGATTAATTTTATCTCATTCTTTAATACTGTAGATATACAAAATATAGTGGTGAAAATATGCATTAAACTGACCGATCGTTGAACTTTCTGTTTTATACAATAAGTTTGTATAGTTAACTCGTAACGCAGGGCTACAGTATTGGTTGAGTTAACGAAAACATTGACCTCACAAGCCAAACTTACATTCACGTCCTTTTCGGATTTAAACTTTTCACCAACGCGCTAAACCCAAATTTAGTGTCAAAAAAACCTTCACGAAATTACAAACAGTTTACAAAGAATAGATGAATTTTGTCGGAGTTGATTATTTAAACGTTTTGCAGACAAAATTTCCAAGTGATGAATTATTCAGACTTGTGATATTCCTAAGGGACGGAATGATTGACAAGTGTGTCAACTAAATGCACGTTCAAGTAGATAAATGATTCATTCTCAGATATAAATCTTCATTAAAGATAAATATAACCTAATCCATCAGGATATTCAAATTTCATTTTAGAGTTTTGTGTTTTATACAACAGGACAAATGTTTAAAATGTAATTAAACAGAGAATCACATAAATAACAAAATATTGTTGGTTAAACTAAACGGAACGTATACCAACATTCTAGTTCTTGTATATCAACAAACCTTAGGTCGTTATCAAAACATCAAATTCATACTGTTGAGTCGCCGTCATGGTTGGCAGCTTCTTCACTAAAGTAAAGCTCGTCCATCATAATAGTGTCTTGTATGTAGTATAAAACGCGTGCAGTACCGAACAGGTTTTTTGTTTTAACTCTTAAATGACTGCCGTATGATTATTAGACAAACATTAATATTAAAACATCTCGTGTTACGCAACATCAACCATGACAGTATCACAACTTTATTATTACGCTAAATGTAAGAGAATAACTCCAATTCAAATTATAAGAGAAATTCTGTATTCCATTCTGATAACAAAACAGTAAATAGAACACAAATACTCAACAAAGAATGGAGCACAGTAAATTACTTTATGACTTATATCGTGTTCACACGAGAATCACAACACTTTTATACGTCAACGTGGAGGTCTAAATACTTAAACTGTATCGAGCGAGTGACTGAATTCACAGTGTGCAGTTAACGACGAAACCGATTTCTGTGTTAACAGCAGATACAGGAAGGATTGTGGCTACAATTTGATGCCAGAGTAGTTGTTGTATAGTAATACCTACATTGTTACCTACAGATGTTATATTAGAACATTCATGGCGTCGTTTACTCGCAGTATTATACTTAACATCATTCGTAAACATATAATGCACAAGTAGTTGGCACTTCCTTATTTTTAAAGAAGTCTATTTTTGTTATTAAATAACATATATGTTGTTATTGTTCTAAAGTGATAGTTCTAGTCGTCGAAAAGAAGGGTCAGTTCATGTTTACTCACAGCATAATGGTATTTGATGAGCTCTATCTACAGCTGTGTGGACCCGAGGCGATGAAAGTAATAGTTGCATATATGCACTCCAATACACTGGTGTTAAGTCCACTGTAAGTGCCAAGTAAAAGGGTCTTGCTACCAAATCGGTCACATTAACAAGTAGAACATATCGAACACGGTTTGAATATAAGTGATCGTGATTATGAACATGAGTGATCGTGATGATAAATATGAGTGATCATGATGGTGAATATGAGTGACCATGATGATGAATATAAGTGATCGTGATGATGAATATGAGTGACCATGATGATGAATATAAGTGACCATGATGATGAATATAAGTGATCGTGATGATGAATATGAGTGACCATGATGATGAATATAAGTGATCGTGATGATGAATATAAGTGACCGTGATGATGAATATTAGTGATTGTGCTGATGAATATAAGTGATCATGATGATGAATATAAGTGATCATGATGATGAATATAAGTGATTGTGCTGATGAATATAAGTGATCATGATGATGAATATAAGTGATCGTGATGATGAATATAAGTGACCATGATGATGGGGTAAGAGGTATTAGTACTGAAGTGGTTGGGAAGTGAGGTTTACCTTCAAACATCATGACTGTATGGAAATTTGTGCTAAATTTAAAAGAACTTTAGCTTTAACTTAAACACATTTTTCTATGCGGTTACAAAGATTCCTGACATAAATTATATTTACCTAAACAGTAAAACACTGTGACTGGTTAAGTAAATTCAACCGTTTATAAGAACGAGCTGATTTACGGTCTGAGGAAAAATCGCCAGGTTTTGAAATATTTACTGAGGAAAAAGATATATCACCGTAAAGTACAGCATTAAACAATACAGAACAAGATGTAGAATAATTATGATCCGCATTTGAATGATTTGACATGTCATGAAACTATTAATAACAAGTACTTTTTATTAGCAAGTGCTATTTATTAACCAGTACTATTCAGTAAAAAGGACTACTTTATTAACAAAGACTACTTTATTAACAAGGATTATTTATTTATACGGACTATTTTTTAACAAGGACTTCTTTATTAACAAGGATTGTTTTATTAACGAGGACTATTTATTAACATGGACTATTTATTAACATGGACTATTTATTAACAAGGACTATTTATTAACAAGGACTATTTATTAACATGGACTATTGATTAACAAGGACTATTTATTAACATGGACTATTTATTAACAAGGACTATTTATTAACAAGGACTATTTATTAACAAGGACTATTTATTAACATGGACTATTTATTAACATGGACTATTTATTAACATGGACTATATATCAACATGGACTATTTTATCAAGAAGGACAATTTATTAACAAGGACTGTTTTGTTAACAAGTACTGTTTATTAACAAGGACTGTTTTATTACCAAGGAATATTTTATCATAAACATCATGTATAAACATCATATATAAATGTCATATAAACACAGACAACATAGTGATGCTGCATTGTATAAGGAATTATGTAGACATATTCTCACAACAATGGCATCATCAACCGGCAAAAACAGAGTGTATGTGCGTATCTATTTAAATTTCCTTCCAGAAAATATCTGAAGCTATCATTACTCGATATGATATTTTATTGGTGGTCTTGTCCAATATTTATGGGAAAACAATGTAAGAGCTTGCAACTTTGTAAACCAACTTACGTTTAAGACAGACTTGTATTATTAAGTCGACTTCTAATACGCAATCAAGTTAATGGTGTTAGAAAATGAGAAAATTCTATTAAAATAATGATGACTTAACAACTAATTACCGTCTTGCAACTTGAATTATTATATTTTTGGTACAAGAAATCTAGAATTTTAATGTAATCATTATTATCATGTGGCTTCGCCAAATTGGTAATTTATTGTATGAATAAGCAATTAATGTGTGGTAGAAAGCATTGTAGTAATTCAGGAGGAATATAGATTTATGTCGTTATATTGAATATAGTTTAACTGCGGATTTTGTCATATATTTCTTTAAAATAATTCTTAATAACGGATATACCATCGCACCCTCGTTGTTACAGGACAAATCCGGTACTTATTGGATAAAATCTGTAATTACAAAGTCTTAACTCATTCTAAGTCAACCATCTATTGTGTTTATTGCATACATTCTCACACTTACAGTACTTTCTCTCGTGCTTAATGCATACATTCTCACACTTACTGTACTTTCTCTCGTGCTTATTGCATACATTCTCACACTTACGTTCTCTTCTCTCGTGCTTAGTGCATACATTCTCACACTTACGTTCTCTTCTCTCGTGCTTATTGCATACATTCTCACACTTACAGTACTTTCTCTCGTGCTTATTGCATACATTCTCACACTTACAGAATCTTCTCTCGTGCCTAGAAAATGTGTTCCTCTTTAATTATCCTCATTTTTTCACAAGCATTATCCTTCAATTTATACATGTACATATTCAAAGGCAAAAAATTAGATTTGATGATTAGATTTTTTTATTTACAAAGTATGCATGTATAATTCAGTGAGTGCGCGTGATAAAATCACATATGGCTTAGTAGCAAGATCCTCAATAGATAAACAAGAGACAATAATAAAAAATTTGCAAAAAATATGCTTTATTCAATTCCTGTATAAGAAAACATCACGATGTGATTTTAAAACATATGGCGTAAGAGATAGGGATAAACTTTGCATGACAGTACAAACAAGTATAGGTGACACTACAAACAGATATACGTGACATCTACAAACAGGTATGCGTGACACTACAAACAAGTATAAGTGACACTACAAACAAGTATAAGTGACACTACAAACAAGTATAAGTGACGCTACAAGCAAGTATACGTGACACTACAAGCAAGTATACGTGACACTACAAACAAGTATACGTGACACTACAAGCAAGTATAAATGACACTACAAACAAGTATACGTGACACTTCAAACAAGTATAAGTGACACTACAAACAAGTATACGTGACATCTACAAACAGGTACACGTGACATCTGCAGACATGTACGCGTGACATTCACAAATGTGTACGTGACAACTATAAACATGTACACGTGACAATACAATACATGTACACCTCACAATACAAACATGTACACCTGACATCTACAAATATGTACACATGACAATACAAACATGTACACGTGACAATACAAACATGAACACGTCACAGTACATCTGATTCATTTATATAGCATGCAACAAAATATGCCATCTTATATTGTATACCAGTTTTCAACAGTTAATATGAAAATATTTCAATCCTACTCGCTCACCAGAATCATTGTTGTACAGTTGAATCTACATTTATATTTGCAGTAAACATATGAATGTAAAGAACATACTTTCATAACAAGATAACTGTGGGAACTACAATTGTCTGGTTTATTTTGCTGACAGGACGGTGTGTACTCACGCAACACAACACTAGTCAAAGTAATTGAGTAATTTACAATAATTATGCAATATTTCCCATCGTAGAAACGTTGCGTTAACTGTATATGTATAATCTTGTAGTGATCAATCAATTCATACATTATCTTACTAAGTGGGTGAACGTATTTTGAAATCATTGTTAGGATCATCTAGATAAAACATGTAAAACATTATTTTAAAATCCTGACCAACAATTTACAAACTGTTCACAGCGGGACCAAACGACTATCGTCACATACGATGGGACAATCTGAAACTTAAATTATTCAAGCATTCTAGCGTATGTATTTCATTAAAACGTACTAAACAATATAACACAGTTATGTGCCTATCATTTTCACCTTGAGATGATTTGTGATTTCTAGGTAGAATATTGATTTCTCTCATTAATTTGACAGAAATGTTTATTAACCATTTCAGTAATATTCGATAAAAACCAAAGCAACACGATACGTATATTGCTCTAAGAACGTACGTGTATATACCGGTATATCGATAAGCCCAAACTGACCAAAACCTAACCCCCCCCCCCACACACACACGAGTTCAACGTGTACTATGTTATGTTTACTAGATTAACGAGAATTTCTCTCTTCCTGTTATCAAACAGCATAACTCCAAAGATATTATACATAATGTCACTTTAGTTATAAAGGCGTATGCAACATTGCTTGTTAGTGATACATTGTAAAATATATATATATCATCAATAAAGTTCCATAATTTAAGAAAAAATCTGTACAAATTGCAAATTTAAAGTAAGAAAATTAACCTGTCTTAATTTACTTCTATAATTGTGTCATTTTACGGATAAACAATACATAAATTTATGTTAGAATATAAAAGTACTGCGTGACACGGGTAGATACAGTGCACTGTATACCATATTTGCAAGCAAAAACACCCACAACTATGTCTACATAATGTACCTTATTGATACCTCTAGATTTCCTGTTTATCAATCTGACGTTCATAATCTCGTTAATCCATAAATACTGTGTTAGCTATCATGGATGTTAATTATGATCATTAATCAATTGTATACAATCATAGTTAATCTATCAACAAGGTATTTTCTCCATCAAATTATTGGCAATGTTGCAATTGTGTAAGTTTTGTTCCACCAGGAAATATCTTAGTATACTATGTGGAGGGGGGGTATGATTATGAACACGACTTAAGAAATCTCTATCCAGAGTAGTCGTTCGTTATCCCTCGCATACATCTCTGTCAAAGTCTCAGCTTTATACAAAATTCTTGTAAAACAAAAAATAAAGCCACAAATGGTAAAAAATACAACTAAGTGAGGCGCACTATTTCCCGACGGAGTGTGTGTGTTTACTTTCAGTAAGTAGGTCACGAAGTTAAATCGCTAAATAGAAACAAAACACGGATGTCGAAGGTAATCGTGTATAACTATGACAATAAATGCACTTGTAGAGAAAACAAAAGCGTGATTTTGTGCATCTGATGGAAACTAAAGGAGACTCTGACACATGTTTTTGAACTTCTTTCCAGACGTTGACAGAGATGTACGTGATGAGATGAAATATCTGCCTCGTTGTTTTGAATTTGACCAAACTGTACGCAGTCGTTTGCGCGAGGGTGGTCACAGATACGTGGACGTCGTCCTTACGTTGGCTGTGTATGGAAGCGACGTCACTGCGCAAATCGTGTTAATTGGGTACATGCACACCATCGCTGGACGAATAATATTACACCGTCGAACATCAATGAACTAACAGAAGCCTTTATCCAGGAGTGGAATAACATTCCACAGACAGAAATCAACACCCTTGTAGGTTCAATGCCCAGGCAGTACTCGTTGTTCAATGTGGCCATACCCGGTATTAATATGTGATTTTGATCCACGACCCCTACCACATTTAATTAACCATTTCACCAGTTTTCCGTGAACGTAGAGCAATAAAAAATTTCACACACATTCACATTGAAATACTCTTGGAATACAAGTAAAAAAAAATTAATCGTTCTTTCTATATTTACGTACATCTGCACTTAAACCAAGTTTCTTTTTTGTTCAGTATATATGTATGTGTATGTCTTTAAATGATCCTTCAATATAGGAAGTTTACATTTTATATTTATTAAAACCAAAGACCTGTATGTACAGCGCAGGTATATCCATATGACTTCAATGCATAGTAATATCATTTTATATCTGATAAGCCTTGTTATAATGAATATATTACTTTCACTTTTATATCAATTCATCCGACAATTTATTTATGTATTGACCTGAGTAATAAGCTAAGCATGAAGGACGCCAAGAAGGGCCAAAGACTGTGTGGAACTTGTATGGGATAAAACTAAAACATAGCTTATGATTGATATAGGGCATTTATTAAAAATGACTTAAAAGAAACAAAATAAACTTTATCACAAATATCTACAACATGGTTCAAAGATGAAAAGCAGGTAACAAATTGAATACTAATGCGTCATTACCAAATAACTACAATTGCATAACATACATCTCCGAACCATAAAAACATTCAGTCTAATATATCCCATATCTGGGCACAAAAAACGCCACAAAGGCAAAGCCGCCGCCCAGAGAGTCATAATGAATGTATTACTTTCAGTTTTATATCAATTCATCCGACAATTTATATAATTGCGTTGATCCGGAAAATATACGGGTACTGAACTTTATATACATCTAACTTTAATGCTGGTTATATCCCTTCACAAAATTTCGCCATTTTTAAATAATGTTCCACATTTAATCTGGCTCCTACCGCTTGATGATAGCTGTGAAGGTGTTTGAGTCTTTGGTGTCTTGTATAAACTCGCATTAGTTAGGACGGTTTCTTTTCGCAATGGTAAACATTTATAACGTTACTTGTATTCTTGCGCATGTGATCAGTGTGAAAATTGAGACAGAGAGCAAAGATATGTAAAATGTATATAATTACCAATTACAGTCCTGCTTTCTAACGGTGACATGCTAATTTCAGTATATTCACATTGGGAAGACCAGTAAAAGGATAAAAACACATGACTCTGTACAGGAAATTTTCACAAAGACGGGTGAACTATGGCTTAGATTTTCTCTTACTATCGTACTTTTTCCAGTACTGGTATCCGACCAGGGCTCGACAATTTTAGGCAGCTAATAGGTATTTACAAATTATTATTGAATTTTGAATTAATGATTCAGGACTAGCATACTGTCTCGTGATGCCATGTTCATAAAGTTGGTAATGATCATGATTCAAAGTGGCACATGGCCAGGAAGCAAGCATCTTTCAGGCCCTCTTGCATTTGATCATAATCTTGGAATAAAATTTTTATAGTGATTGTTCCAACATCATTTCTGGAATAACCAACAAAATTTAAGAACACCATGTTATGCTATAATGTTGTTACCCCTCTATCAATCTTGCTTAAGAGTTTTATTTCTTACGTACTTCTGACGTTTCAGTCAAGTGTGCAGCATAGATGAACCTGAATTATTATTGATGTTTGAAAACAGATTGAAGACTTACAAACAGATAACATGCCCAAATGGAAGCTCATCAATGGAACATGACGCAAAATCAGAGAGCATGATAAATACCGCGAATGTTTATATATAAGGAGTTAAATGTTTGTCCCCAGATTCTGGAAGAGTTATTGTTGCTGAGAAAATGGAAACCAGTGAAGTTATAGATGGTGTCATACACAGTGACTCTGGTGGTACAACAATGTTAACACAGAATGCCTGCAGTGGTGCTGTTAAACTTAAAGACATAAGTGAATTTAGTGACAGTAAAAATCTACATACTAAGAATATAAACAATATTAAATCAGAGTTTGATTCAGACACCAAAATAGTTGTTTTAAACAAACACAACAAATTTAATGCCAGACAAAAACCTGATTCAAGTTCTTTAAGACATGATTGTAATCTGTGTGAACTTGCCTTCCAATATCCATACCAACTTGCTAGACATAAAAAGGTCAAACATGAAGGAAAATATCCATACCATTGTAATGTATGCAGCAAACCATTTGATAGAGTAAGTATGATATTCACAGTATGAAATGTGTATGTGCTGTGTCAGGAAGTGGCCATTTCTTTCTTTTATGTGAAATATGTTTTGTATTGAATTTAGAATGTAGAACAAAATATTAACTCAGCTTCTAGTATTGCCAAAAAATCTTGGTCTAGGATTCTTGTTTGCATGGTAGTTATCAATACAATTAAAATGTTCGCTGTTTCATATCTGTTGTTTATATTTCGAAAATGAAAAATGAAAACAAGATATTCATGAAATGACTTTCTCTTTTAGAGAAGCAGTTTGCAAGACCATATGTATGTTCATTCAGAGGAGAGATTACATCCATGTACATTCTGTGAAAAAAGTTACAAAATGAGAGGCAACCTGAGGAAGCATGTACGTGAAATGCACGTTGATGAAGTAGAAGGCCCAAAACTGAAGTTTCAGTGTGAATATTGCTTTAAAATATTCCTGACAAAAGAGCGCCTGACCTCACACTTTGTCTGTCATGATACTGTGAAGGCATATTCATGTGATGTTTGTGGGAAAAAGTATAAACGTAAAAACAATTTGCAGGTAAGTAAGAACTATTAGCTCAATGCACTCTTCCATATTGCTTTTTAACAATCAGTCAGTCTGTTCAGCAGATCAATATCAAAATTAGGAGGATCAAAATTACAAATGTTTGGGTTATGGCTCATGTGCTTTGTTTCTTGTCACCATTAAACTAAGCATGGAGTTTGAAGTTAATTCCTTGAGTGGTTTCCGACTATGTTTAAGACTGAAATACAAATAAAATATGAAAAAGAATTATGACTTAACGATGACACAATTGCCAGAGTTATTGTTCTTAGTTGCTGAATACTTCTGTCTGGTCATCTTTGTGTAAAGTTTGAAGTTAATCTGTTGAATACTTTTTGACAGATGAATGGAGTTGGAGGTAACTTGTGACAAAAGGCATGAATATTGTTTCATTTTTTGTAACATGAAAACAGTGTTTGGTATTTCAATGTTACTAATCAGTTTATTCTATTCTCTATTTTTTGTTCACAATCATGAAACAGTTCACTTTTTTGTCAGTTATAGATTAAAATTAACATTCCATGTTACATAGTGATCCACATTTCTTTTTCATGTCTGTATCTTTTCAGAAACACTCAGTGATCCATTCCAGTGAAAAGAAATTCAAATGTCCAGAATGTAACATGTGTTTTAAAAGGAAGTATTCCTTGAAGATCCATTCACGTAACCACATGGCTGTGAAACCATATAAATGTGAATTGTGTCCATCTTCATTCAGTCAACTACATGCATTGAAGACTCACTTCAGGCTACATACAGGAGAGAAGCCATTTAAATGTACTGTATGTCCACAGTAAGTGTTCTTGATGATAACATTGGAAAATTTTATGAAAGCTGCATTGTGATGAATACATGTTAATTGTTACATAGATCAATCCCATATTGATATGAATCATAACTTCTATTACTAAATATAACTGATTACATCTGTTCTGGGTCACCTATCTGCAGTGTCAGATAACACACTGGCTTTGATGGTTTTGAAAGAACTACTTAAGTTATTGCTTGATAATATTCCTCTTACATGTTTATCAACACAAACTTTAATCACTGAATGTTACATTAAGGACAAATTGATCATAAAATATGTTGCATAATCTGATTTAAGCTGCTATCATTGTGCCGTAATTGTTATATGTGAATGTGTTTCATTATAGATCATAACCAATACTAGATAGATTTAACATCCTCCACCCTCTGCTAGGGGAAGTAACTGCTGCAAGTAGTTTAATCAGAATACACTAATTACAAGGATAAAATCTGAGTTGCACTTTACATTTGTGTCTGACGGAAATTACCATGCCACATTTTCTAGTCCCAATTTTCTATATATTGAAAGAATTTAAAGCATTGTCATCCACTACAATATTTTACCATCTCTTGTGGTAAAGGCTTAATAAAATATGTCAAATACATCGATTTTGTGGTTTAGCTGTCTGTGAAGTCAGAGTAATCAGTGTTCTTTGTTTTGTTTTTCTTTCAAGAAGCCATGAAGCAACAAATTTGTTTGCTAATCAAGTATTTTGATGAATATTGATGAGTATTTTG